>CM049322.1:54575885-54960885 GCA_026874595.1 Sipunculus nudus | reverse complement strand
TTTATATATATTTTTAAATTCTGGATTGTCATATTAGTTATTTTCTATATGTAGGTTTCTATAGAGTCATTAAAAAATAAAATTTAAAGTAGAGGTGCCGACCACATAGTTTGGACCGGTCCGGTACAAAATTTTCTGCTGGACCGGAACGGACCGCTAACACAAAATACCGGGCCGGTCCTACATAGCAAGTCTGACATGACCGCTCTACCTAATCTGTATAGGAATATGCTAAACAGATGACTTTTTTGATTTAGGTTCAACCTATAAATCTTGTTATTAACAAGGTGTATAATTAATTAAATTACAACTGCCATAGTATACTTGTAAACGTAAATTATTTCATATCTTTGGTCTCTGAGAAATAGTAACTAATTATTAACTACTGATTAAAGTGACAGCAGCAGCATTAGAATCAGCATCAGAATCTTTGTCCCCTGCAGAATTGCACAATGTTGATGTTTCTCCGCTGCATCATACGCTCCCGAGGCAGCGGAAATCTTACGCTTCTAAAGAAGCAACTGATTTTCACGCTGCCAGCTTTGACCGTTTATGATATATTTAGACACCAGATGGCGCTTCGTTGTCCGCTGAACAAAACGTGCGTATGATGTGACAAGCAGCCAACCAGATGCCAATAAACAAACACTCGACAGGCATTCTGGCTCCCCCCATAGCTGCGCTTCAAGCGCCGTTTACGTTCGAATTTTAATTGCTCCCTCTGCATTCTCGCTTCATCGACCGATTCGATTCTGACTTTATGACTGTGTTAACGTAGCCATGTGCCTGGTGTCTGCAGAACTGAAACCAGCCAGCGAGGTGTGCACGCAGCCTTTGTTGTTACGTTTCGTTTGAATTACAGCTCCCGACCAGGCATCCTATGTGCCCAAGGCCCTAAGCAAACCACGTCTGCGGCAATTCTCTCTGAGACTGTGCCCTGTTCAGACGGTTACCGTTGCGATGAGCTGTCACTAAAAAAAAAAGGAAATGAACATGATTGGCTCCGAGTTTTCCTCGCTTGGCCGTGTCTTCCAGCACAAGGTCTCATCTGATTGGACAAAAATACAGTGCTCCCCTCTGGTGTAGCCATTCAGGATACGAGGTCATAACAAACAGCGCTTATCATATAGGAAGTAGGCCTATAGTTAAAGCGCTGTGTAAAGAGCGTACTGCATCACTGTGTATTAAAGTATAATAAGAACAATTTTCATATATAAATTAATACATAGGCCAATATATACTCTATATATTAAATCATTAGCGTTATCACTAACATGGTTCGAATCAGATCGCCCTTCACTGCACAATTTGGTCTAAAACTGTAATTCTACGTTTCTTTGCTCGGTCTGCTGTGTATGTGATATTTAGTTTTGTTAAATATTTGAACACATGTGTAACGATAAGTTTTATTGAATAAAAGCAGAAGAAAAAACTTTAACTTTAATTTATTTTTAATTAACTTTCAATAAATGGACCGGACCTTTGGCAGGACCGACCGCCTACAGCTGGACCGGACCAGGACCAGACCGCTCATGTGCTTGTCTGACCGCCAGGGGGTATTGCGGTCCGATCCGTATTTCTTATTAAAACTATGCGAAAAGGGTGTCCTCAGTTGATGGAACAGAGTTTATATAGACCCACCATTCTTTGATAGTCCGCTCATTCTAAAATCGAGGATATCTGTCATTGACCATATTTGACGTTTGGTCTTTAAAAATCACATTGTATACAAAAGAACATATAATGTATACAAACTAAAGCTTTGTATACAGTCGAACTAAATACTGCACCCGCAGATACGGGAGAAAATCAACAATACAAGGAGAAGAACAAAACTTGTGTTACAACGGGGACATCGGGAAGAAAACAATGATAAAACAGACTGGGAGCAATGAGTGAAGTAACACGTGATATATCACCCGCCGTGATTGGCTGTTGGTTTCCTAGGTGAAGACGGGGTCATGACCTGTCTGACTTCTTGGTCCGACAATAGGTTTATCGAGCTCAGAACGAGTCTATCGGTGAACAACGGAGACGATTTACGAGGTCGTCCGTCACGAACGACGGCTCTTTGTGTGAAAACACCAGATAAGGTGGTCGTTTGCTTTGTATCTCCGATTTATCTAGTTACATTTTGTGACATTTAAATTATCCGGGGATTTAATCAACAACCGGGAGATTTATCGGAAGCACTTAGCCTTATGGCAAGTGTCTACTCAGACGTTACTTCCATGAGAGGGGACTTGTGGTTACAGAAAAAGTGACATTTTATCATAATCTTAGGAGTCCAAAATCTATGCAGTACAATTATAATTAATTCAGCTTGAAAACTGGAGAAATGGAAATTAAAAAAAACAGCTTAGTTAATTGTGAGAATTTAACCAATATAAATTCTATCCTGCTCATGATGTAATAAAATTTTACGATATATTTTATTTAATTTTATAGTATAAGGGCCAGCTCTTTTAAACCGGTAACCACATAAGGCAATTAATCTTAATAATTGTTGTAAATGATAAATATTTAATAAAATAAATAATAAAATTAATAAAATGAATAATTCCCGTCTGCAAAGGTTGCTTCAGCGCGGAGATGTACTCCAAAAATAAACATTAAGGTACCCGTGTCCGTCACCTTATATGTTGTAGAGACGCATGCGGCTCTTGACGAAGTGTTATTACAAGTATAAATCTCTCTATTCCCAGAAATGACGTTTTGATTGATGGATTAGATCTTCAGGTTTTGAAGAGATAAAAAAGACGGTGGCATCATCTGGTGTCAAGTTCAAAGGATATTCAGATTTAATTTAATTTAATGGACGGAGATGGGTCGCAGCAACTGATTAATGATATCACCATAGATATTTGTCATGGCTTTAATCTTTCTTGTACGTAAACGATCAGGCTTGATAACTATTTTTTGTGGCCATTAAGGGATCTATGATGTTAAGATCTGAAAGACGCCAGTATCACCGTTGCGCCGATCTTCCGGCAACCTAATGATTACTACAGCTTTGAGGTTATATTTGTAACACACAGGGTGGACTTTGAGTGATCGTTCCCGACATATTTTGAAATTCTTGGTTTTGATCTTGTCTTTATAGGAAACTTCCTGCTAATCATTAGCACATGATGTTTTTGTTTTATGGGTTAGGTTAAAACTTTTCATTCTTTTTCATTTTCACTCCCTTTTCGATTCCTGTTGTCTAAATATACTGTGTAAAAAAATGGTATTGTGTAGATTTGATTAAACATAAAACACAAGTACAAATTATTGTAAATAACGGTAAGCATGAATGGAACTACAAAGCGTGTGTTTATTTATGTGTACATTTTTTTCTTAAATTTGTGTAAATGTATTAGTTTCTTGTGTTATAATTTCTAATTTGCTTCACCTTATTTTTATCATTTAATGTACTAAAATGATATATTAATGACATAAATCAGTCTTTTACGGTACTTATTTTTCATAAACAATAGAGGTTAAATATTATTTAATGTCCGTAAATATAGGAAAATATTCTTTCATCCACAAAATTAATTTATACTTCTTGTCCCAATGACTACCGATTTGCAAAGACCTACTTATTACACGCCTTAAAAGATTATTCGCCACTTGAAATGAGAATTAAACAAACATTTTCAAAGGGGTCTTATTTTATTTAACCCCGCTAGAAAACAACATATCTGACATATTTTTGTGACTTTGAAACCTGTTAAAACGGAACCGGATGTAAGACAGGAATATCGGATTTTTCCATTAACTTTGCCATATTGAATCAAATTGGATTAGTATGTGCTTGGGAAAACAACAATAAGCCGTGTAGGACAAAACAGGCATTTTAGACCACGCATTATTCTGCCGTTATTTGTAATCTAATTTCAGGTTACCCCCTCACTGTTTAGATTATCATCTCGCTGATTTGATTCAATGATAAATTTGAATGCTTTTAACTTATCATCTTTTATTTTAATAAACCCTGTGAAAGACACAAGATTTAAAAGGTGGAATCAGTCGTTGAAAATTAAAGTTTTCATAAAGTTGTTGCAAAATGTTAACAATATTGTTAAGTATATTTTTATTCACTCACACACTTAACCAGAATGAATAACAAATTACTAGGAATTATTAGATATGCGAAAATTCAAACTTATTTGGGAAATTTAGAAGAGGTTTATGGATTTTATGTAAATTTGAAATCTATTTAAAGATATCCTTTTGGTTTGGGGGAGGAGTAATCTAATACCAATATCATATCCCCCCCCCCCCTCTTAATCTGAAGATGGAGTTAATCTGAAATCTGAAATCTGAAATCTGAAATAAAAATCTGAAATCACTACATCGGCATAAGGGCTCTCTCCATTCGCCTGTCCTATAGTTTGATATGGTACAAGACCAGAGGTGTGATCTTGTAAAAAAAAGTTCCAAAACAATGAGAATGAGTAGAGGAGTTAGCAGAACGTATATGGGCAGGTACCATTATATTCTAAGGTTAAAGCACTATACGTCATGTATAATATCATGCCCGGTCCCTTTAATTATTATTGCACAAGGTCCAAGAGATACTATGTCTTAGTCGCCGTTAACTGATTGTTTTATAAGCAACTTTACTCAAAATTTTAAGTGAAGGAAAGATTTTGATGATATTGTTAGGTTTAGGGTAACATCTAAGAGACAACCCGGTAAATTTTGCAAGTAATCTGGATCACCGTAATATTTTCTTTGAAAGATTCTCAACCTTGCCAGACCACACCATAGCAATCCAGACCATTATTATTTACAAGTGTATTAGATGAAACAGTTTGTGTCTTTTCCGAACGGGGTGAAAGTTGACACTTTCGGCAGTTGCAGTGTAAATCATGTCACGTAATTGGGACCGCTGTTGTTCTGGTTAGCGTAATGACCTGTGATTCAACCGTAGAGCCGGCATTGTAACACACATTTGTCTTGATCAATGTATTTCAAGTTCTTATGAACCACATATCAACATATGATCAGGATCTTGGTAGTAATCCGGTTATGCTGTATCCAAGAGCTTTCCAGTTAGGTTAATTTAATTAAAATTGATGTTTTTTTTTTAATTTGTTGAGACTGTTTTAAAAATAATAAGAGCTCAAACCAATCTCTAATCCAGTTGTTGTTCTTGTCATTATGAAATGGCCTTTAATAACAAGTGTAATTGCAAAAGTAACTGTGATTACTTTAAGATGTAATTGTAATTGTATGTAATCGATAACTTTTCTGAAAACACAAAAATGATTGTAATTGTAATATATTACTTTTACAGAAATTGTATCTGTAATCGTTTACTTTAAAAGACCTACCCTGGCTGTGGTAGCGTATGGGCATACGTGCTCATGTACGAGTGCGCCTTTCGTGGGTGGGGGTTCCTGTCGTGTAATGACACATCAGTTGGGTTGATTATTTGACAAAAACCCGCATGCCAGGTAAACCGAGCCTGGATTCAAAGCATAATTGGTCATTAAGGATTAAATCGTGAGCCAAGGTCAGACACCCCTGGAGGAGGATCCTCGCCTATGATTGAGTGAGGGAATGTAATTAAATCAGACCTGCCAACTGAGTGGCAAGTAATGTCCTCACGCATGCAGGTAGACTGAGCCTCATTAGGGCTGATTAACAATGAATGACCCCACGCCCTGTCCATTTACCGGATGTATTTTGCAGCCGAAACTTGGTCACTGTCGCCATGATGCAAAATTCTGGCCCTAACGACCTACCAAACGCTAAGTAGAAATCTCATACCACTTTTAAACATAAGTCGCCAATTTGGATCCACACTAAAACCAAATGATTATCTTTCGACGACCAATGTTGCTGGTGTAGCGATTTCAGATTACCCCCGGTTTAGATTACCTCGGAGGTAACTTTAAATATATTTTAGGTAACCTTCATATTTTCAGATAACCCCTTCACAAGAGTTGTTTCTTGATGTCTATTCGCTTAAAAATGCTTTTAATTTATCTATTCTAAATTTACTAAATTAGGTTGAATCTTTGAAAATCTTATGTTTGCGCGTAATTTGTCATGTGTTTTGATGAAGTAAATGAGTAAATAATATATAAACAATACAATTAACATTTTGTAACAATTTTGTATGTTTCTAAGATTGATTACAGCTTTTAAATTTCGTTTCCTTTTCGTGATTCCTTTCAATAATATATCATGAATTAAAAGTAAAAGAATTTATCATTCGGTTATATCAGCGAGGGGGGGGGGGTACCGGAAAATAAATCCAGATGACGGGAGAAGTGGGGTTGGGTATTCTAAAATGAAGAGTCTTTCATACCGACATTTTCTCACTAGACCTATATGACTATGGAGCTATTAAACAAACTGTTAAAATGTTTAAAGGGTACTTGATAAGAACAAGTGCTGACAGTTTTGAGTATGGTGTTTAATATACCTGTGGGATGTGTTTGCTTTAAAACACCTTGTTTATTTTCAGGTAATGATTGACTACTATAGTGAGGTGCCACTTTGACACTAAGAGCTGATGGACAGAAACAGTAAGAAAATCAGAAATTACTGGCCGACTTGACTTTTAAATGTCTACTGATCAGCAATAATGACAATACAGTTGATATTGTGTGTTTAAATTGTTTTAGATAATTATGGAATGCTAGCAGAGGGGTGCCATACTGAAAACCCTAGAAGAGCTGTTGGACAGATTATATATATATATATATATATATATATATATATATATATATATATATATATATATATACTAGAAATAAATGGCCGACTTGACTGTTAAAGGGCCGTTAATTCACCATAATGATAATATATATTGTATCTTAGGGAAGTATCGGTGTGTATCTTAATCTTAGGGTATCTTGCATCTCAGCGTAAATTCAATTTGCTGTTAGCCATGCCCGGACACTGAGAGCAGCTTCCATGCAGAAAACAGAAACATTGATATTAAGCTCTGGTAAAAAGTCATCCATCTCAATATTACGTTTTATTAAGAGGAAGCGAAGCTGCGGATAACTCCTACATCACCATCTATAGATCTTAATTACACAAGCCATGAAGCACAATGTATGTGATTCTGGTTTATTTTTGAGTTGGTATGTATTGTTGTTAGTCCTTGATGTGGATATTTTCAGCACTGCGCCCTGAGGGGCGGACGCCTGTCGCCGGTCCATTCCCATGATGCATTGTGAGCTGATCATCACACGGCGACGGGAAGGACATTGACGAGTATGGAGCTGCTGTCCCCTGCTGTGATCACTGCTGCGGCAGAGACATCAGCCCTGGAGCAGCGTGCTCTCTCCCAGCACTAGTCAGTCCATCAACATCGATCAGGTGGTTTCACAAATTCCTCCCCTAAAAAATGTTGCAAGGACGATGTGGTTCCGTATAAATCAACCAAATGTTCTTAGTCCAGAATCACTGGGGTTTCTTCACCAATTGGAATTTATGGTGTTTTTGGTTATAAAGTATAGAACAACACTATAAAGTGCAGAAATAGGGTTGGGACATAGTCCATGGTCGAAATGCAAAACTCTTTTTAGAAAAGAAAGAAAAGCATCATATGATAAGGAATAAATTTAAATGTTATCATTATATATATATATATGTTACTTTGTTGAAGAAAAGCTTATCTCTTGGTTTTGAACCGTCGTTTATATATATATATATAATGTGAATAGAGATGTGACAAATTTGCAAATTTTCGGACCACTGTTATTACCTCCGCCAAGCGGCGGGGGTAATGTTTTAGGTGGCGTTGGTACGACTGTGGGTTTGTCTGTTAGCAACATTAATCAAAAAGTTATTAACGGATTTTGATGAAATTTTCAGGCTAGCGTGCCGTTTCCCTGAAAGGTGTCAGTAAATCAACGTATAGCATGGGGCCATGGTTGTTTTTCTTTGTTTTTTGTTACCCTGGGCCTTGTTGCATTAAGAAAGTAAATGATTTGAGCCCCCCATGGAAGATATGCCCCAACACCCGACTTAAGCAAGCCCGAAATTATACGTCTGTTGCAGTAACGCTGTTTTAGCGTAGACTGGCTTAAGTCCTTGGAATCCCCCTTTTACAACGCTACCTTTCCATCGACGAGTGGTACCTTTCAATTTCACGATTCGTCAAAGAGCCTGTTATTTTCTTGCTGAGTATATAGACTTAATATCATATTCGTTCATATGCTTTGGAAACATTATCTTACAATACAATAAGTCAATAAACGTAGTCACATCTTGTTTTGTACCGTGACGGAAGAATACCAGAACGCACCTTTGGATAATACACGTGACATTTGATACAGCAAGTAATAAAATATAGCCCATACATAAAAATAAATGAAGCAACGAACATTTCTTAATTTTGGTAAAACTACACAAATTTTAACTCTGACTTGTACTCGGACTTAAGGGGGATCGAGACACGAGAAATCAGTGAGAAAATCAGATGACAAAATATTAAAAAAAAAAAACAAGTTAATACTATTTTCTAGACTAAATTGCTGGATTGGTGGTAAATGTATTTCAATATTACAGTTAAAGTCATAATTTACATAAACATACAAATGGTGATCGCTAATGATTATTTTAAAGTACCTTTTTATTAAGAAATTTGGACTATAAAAAGACTCAAACTCAAAGAAGGCTGGCATTGACTCGAATCTCAAGCACTCGGTCTTGGACTCAAGTAGCCTTGACCTAGACTTGGACTAAATTTCTGGTTCTGTGCCCTAAACGCCACAAACTGGTGTGAGTGGGAGTATGAATTAAAGAACATGCAGATGCAGAATCTTGCTTAAAGCACCAAACGTATAAAATAAACTGCTCTGTTGTATAGTCCGATCAGTTAACTTTGATGACCCAGCGTGAAGTACTATTTCCTGTAGCACCTGGTGTTTCCAGTTTTATTAAAACTAAGCTCTAATCGTCTCTAATTAAGGATCCACACTGTTGCTCAGTAATCTAAAATGACGGAAGAATTTTTTTTGACATTATCTCCGTATTGTTCCATTAACCATTGCAAGTGCTGGAGAGTCTTTCAGTTAATTGGTCAGGAAATGCTTAATTAATTGAAAGGATACCAGATTTTCTTTTAATGAGCAGGATAATCTCTAGCAATAATGTGTGAAAGACCAACAATTTCTGCCTGGAAGATTCAGTAATGTTCCCCAAAGATTTTATCAACAAAGAAAGCTCAAATGGCTATTGGTCGTTTCTCAGAACTGTCCGTGGCTGAGCCCCGTGAACAGCTCCCTCTTATTGAATCCTTTCACAAAACAACCTGATTGCTAAGTATTTAATCGACACGTATTGACAATACGTCATTGGAATCCATTATACGAGTGGTTTTGAAATCCCGGTATTAAATTCAATAGTTTGTGTTAATTGGTCTCCTTTTAAGGTTTCTTTGGATTTCTGTGATTATGATGTTATAATAGACGCTGCCTTCCTATTCATGTTCGCAATGCACCTATAAAATTTAATTCATGGATGGAAGGTTGTGGGATCAAGTAACGACCAGACTCCCTTCCTCGCTACCATTTCATGGCCAAAGTCTCGACCACATTAGCCCCCTCCACCCAAGAGTGAATGTGGAGTGGTCCTACAAATTGTAACGACCAGACTCCCTTCCTCGCTACCATTTCATGGCCAAAGTCTCGACCACATTAGCCCCCTCCACCCAAGAGTGAATGTGGAGTGGTCCTACAAATTATAGCATTAATGCGTCTAGAGCAAATTATAACCCTAATGCGTCTAGAGCGGCAGGAGTAAGGGTGTATTCCCCCTAGGACGCAGAGGAAATCTAAAAGAATGAACAGACCCGAAAACCAGAGTAAAGTGTAAAGTAGGATGAAACTCACGGAGTGATATCAGACAATAGCTTCAAATTTGTCAGGGGTCTTTGATGTGCGCAGTGAATTCTGTGTGGTATGTTTATAAATAGTTGGATGAAATTAAATATATCAATATTAAAAAATTCAAAAGTATGTTAGTTTTGATTTCAAAATTATTATCATGTTGAAAAAAAACCCGTAATTTGAATGACAACCAGGGGACATTCTTCCGGCTCTGAAAGGCAACCATGAAGCTTTCATTCCGTGGAAGATTGTGTGCTTGCTCGGGCAATGCCTAATCGCAAAAAATATATTATAATAGTAAAAAATGAAAATAAATCCGAGGTGATATATGCTCATAAATAAAAAGTCCTAAGGCGGTTATCTCGTTAATATTTCACACTCTTTGACCTTTTAACAAACTATTTTGAGTTTATTATATTTTTGACAGGAATACCATTTGAAAGATCTATATGTGTAATTAATCACCGTATTTTCTCACTGTTCACATTGCCGATTTTGTTCAATAGAGAAGCTACCTGCTTATTCCTATTGAAAATGAGATGAAATTATTGTCTAGACGGCGTGAATTGTATAAGATATATCCGAAATTTAATTTTGCAGTTTCAAGTTTACCCATCTGACAGAACTTCTGTTTTGTACGGGTGGGGCGCAGGACTCAAAGCCCGGAGACCGTAGTTCAAATCCCAGCACAGGACTAGGAGAGATTAGATTCTCTGACGATATGCCCCACCCAGAGCGAGAGCTCTAGTGTCTATAAGGGAATGCTGTGCCCTAAGGCCGTGTATCACTCTCAACAAGTGCATCCTTGGCAGTCACGCGGGACACCCGGCGTTGGTGACACCAGACCTAACCGATATAAAAAGGCGGGAAGCGTGTGCAACCGCCCTTTCGTGTAATCACAAACCGGAATGCAATGCTGAAGAAGTACATTTCTGGATTAGTCGCATTTAAGAAATAGAGGCAGTTATCTTCACAATTAAAACTGGAAATAAAATCTTTGCCCCAAGCTTTGGGAAACTGGGAGACCACGCTTCAACATTATAACTCTGCATTTTTCTATAAAATTTCATTAAAATTAATACTGCTTTCTGGCCTATGTTACATAATTGTATCCATTATAGAGTCCTCAGTATTTTTCTTTAAAAGACAAATGAACGTTTTACATATATCAATAGTTGAAATGCCTCCTATGAGAGAGAATAAAATCATATTGTCTTCTTATAAGAAAAGATACACATTGTAATTATACCTAATGTAATGTCTTAATGTTGAATAACCATGTTGTAAGGAGAACAAGTATCAACCTGCCAACATATGCTTAAGTATTTTTCTTAGAGTTTTTCCAGAACATATAAAATTTGCATTAACGATTGTTTGTCTTATGGTTTGTCTTTTTTAACAATGTTCGTTTACAAAACTGCTAAAGTTCTTTACTTTCATATAACTGTTTGAAGAAATATTGACCTTGACCTTTTAACTTCACCATCTGATTCTTATTGACTATCAACTTCCATTTATTTTTTTCCCGTTTATCTAGCTTTTCCACCACCCATTATCAATGAACCTGCTTGCTGTGTGCTTTTTGTCACTACATCACGAATTATTCCTGTCTGATTCCATGCAGTGTGTCATTTGTCTCTCTCTTTCCGTCATAGTTTCCTTGATGTTTCTAAATACATTACTAAACCCCTTTCATCCTCTTTGCTTTGTTTTCATCTATTGTCTCCGCCGCTGTTGCTTTCGCTTATTAACGTCGATGACTTTATTATGTATTCACATATATATTCATTTTTCTTCTCAGACATCCCATCTTAAGGAGATATAGGTGACACGCATCCGTGTAATACATTTGTAAAATGTCTGTTGTTGACAAACCTGACCTGTCTTTCTTACTGTATGTTAATTTATAATATAGAATCGGAATAAATAAGTTATTATGTTAATCACAATCGTTATACATTGATATGAATTATCAATAACGTGCAGCTATCATTATGGGTTCTCCAGGTGATTTGACTTCAAAGATGAACCTAGCATTTTGAAAGATAAATGAATTTACTGAAAAGCAATGCCATAATTAAGTAATGGCGTAATTAGCTAGAAAGATGGGCGGCCCTATTCCGACGTACTCCTCAATTCATATTTTCATACATTTATTAGCCGGTATTCCTAGGGTCATTAGTGCATTTGCTCCAAACAAGTGTTTGCATTCATTTATTCGCCCCATACTTCATTGTTCAATCGGGCTTATATGACTATACATTTGTGAATATTCCTTGATCTCTGTCCTAATACCACACCATGAGGCAGATCCACACCAAAATCAAATTATGTCTCCCTTGGAACATTCCTATAAAAAAATCATGATATTCCGTTCATAATTGCGTGGGTCATGTTGTCAACACACACACACACACAAACACACAAACACACACACACAAACACACACACACACAGACACACACACAAACAAACAAACACACACACACACACATGAATGGTGATAGACGCATAACCTCCTGGCGAAGGTAATATATATATATATATATATATATATATATATATATATATATATATATATATATATATATATATATATATATATATATATATATATATATATATATATATTCTGTGACCTGTTCTTTGAAAGCGTCGAGTAAATGGAAACCTAACCTTGTGCAAAGTGTGTGTGCTAAATAATGTTTGGTGAAAAATATATTTATATATACGACCATGTGTAATGATGCAGAAGAATAGTGATATCAGGGCATATTATGCATACTAAATTATGGAGTTTAACAGCAGCAGTTATAACATTATTTTCATATCAAAATTCTTTGAGTTTGTGTGAGTGTGTTTATTAATGTGTGAGAGAGAGAGGAAGAGAGGGAGAGAGAGGGAGAGAGCAAACAGAGAACCAAATATTGAGAAGCATCTTGATATATTTCAGACGATCATATATGTTTGTAAAAATATATTCTATTTTGCTTTATTTCCTTACACTAACATGTTTTTTGTGACTGCTTTCCCGTTTCATTTATATTGTATGCCTTGAGTATAAAAACCAACACTGCACTGGCTATAAAATACTGATGAAAGTGGACTCCCGATACTCTAATGGCACCGCAGGGGGCGCAGCCCAGTCGCACCGGTGTCTGATAAATGGCTACTAGAAAGTACATTATAACTGCTCCATTAGCGTCATCAGCTTTAAAGGCGGGACGGCATTTATGCAACAAAATAAAACAATATAATAATATTTTTTTTAATGCAAAAAATAATAATAAATAAAAAAAATAAATAAAAATTTAAATAATTCAATCCAATGTTAGATATGAGAGCTTACATGCTTCGATTCTTTGAAGCGATTTTATAACGTTCATGTTTTAGAAGTTATGGGAAACCTTTAAGAAAGTGTTTAAAAGCTGGGTGTCTGGTTGCAAAATCCGAGTCCACTCTGCCACATTGTGGTTTATTTTATCATAGCAACAGGCAGTGAAAACAGCTTCCAGGCCTATCCTGCTAATACAAAATATGTTCCGAGTATAATGTCAGGTTTGGGGTATAATATCCTTATTTCAGTGACTTTATTTTTATTCTTTTATTGTCTATAGTCCTTGCAGAGCTGATTAAAGAAAAGGTAAACTAAATGCTACATTTAGTGCAGATTTGAATATAAGTTACCCTGATAGAATTGTGACCCAAAATAAATTAGACCACCATTGATAAGAACATGAGATACATACAGTCATTTGGTGTCTGCGTGTTATCGCCGGGATATTTTTTCATGACGTTCGGCTGATTAACGTTCCCTCTCTTGTGTCATTTTGATATAGGAACAATATAATCAGTATATACCCTGAGCCTATACTTTGTTATGAAAAGTATATGCTGATACCAGAACCAGATATACAAATAATTCCCATGTTGTTGATATTGCCAATATCAATAACTCTGCACCTAACATTTGTACTTTATTAAAGAGTACTATATCCTCTCGAGTCTGTCAAGCCTTAGACCCATAATATTAACGACCTGCTTAATGAAGAATTTGTGGATTTTTTTATCCATTCAGTGTTACTCTTGCTCAATCAGCGATCTTTTTCGGTAGGCTAACCTTTTTTACACGTATATATTATTTTGATAAATGTTTGTCTAATATGCCTAATCTGCTCTCCAGAAACACGCTATTTTTATAGAAGGATGTGGAATTGGCTTGAAGTTTGAACCAAACGGATTATTTTTAAAGGCATGCTTATACAGCGTAAGCGTTAATGTTTGTCATCATTCACTTTTTGCAGGAAATGCAAGGAAATTTCTCACAGAGTCGTGTTATGAGACAGGTACCACTCACGCCCGCTGCGTTCAGTGAATCATTGAGACGCTATTGTCTTGATGCGCGCGCAGTACTTGTTTCTATGCTTCGTCTTTCCAGTACTACGCGCTTACATACTTGCTTTTTCTCTATTTTCCCATTGTGAGACATACAAAACTGCGTTATAATAACGTGAATGTAATATCCACAAGGGGAACAAATACAACACCGAAAACAAAAGAGTTCGTGGAACACTTTATATGCAAAATATCTCAAACTTAATCAAATAATTGGCAGTATCATAAAAATCGGAGTATATTATTTTCTTCGAAGCTTTATGCTAGCAGCATGAGTTAGAGATAATATAGAACCAGTAGTTACATGGAGAAAAAATGCAACTCAAAACTTGAAAGAAAAACCTCATGGCATAGCAGGAGTTTACTTTGTCGACTGAAAGAAAAGTCCATCTGCAATCAACAAATTAGTGTGTAATAGAAATAAAACATCAACCAGATTGAAATGTTGTACATGTTGGTTGTTTTAATTCCTGATTAGCGGTGTAGGCGGAAATGTATTAATTTATACACCAGGTGTTAATACATCGGTCAAATATCCATACCAAACTAGTTTCAATAATAATATTTTTTCCAAACTGAGGGATTGTTTGTATGATTTATTAGCAAAAGAAAATAAAATTATATTCTTTGAAGTCTGTCGCTTTGAAGTCAGGTCGATTTACTAAGGTCTTTTGTTCCTCCCATATTTGGAAAGAACGGCAAGTTTATCATTTGGAGGAAGATGACTGATGAATACTTATATCCCTAAAGCCAGGTCTTATGCTTCATTTCTTTGAGCTGTTTGTTGCCTTGATTTTCTGAGCATGTTATGATTATATATTTACATTTATATAAGAAATAATTATGTTAACACATATATGAATTATATGTTTGCGAACGACCAATATTTTTCTAAACTAAAGTCTCTAACGGCCTGAACCTTGCCACAAAAATAAGTCTTAATAAAAAATATCTAAACTGTTAGTCCTTAAATGTACACCATATTTGCAAAATGGTTCCAAAATGTCTGCCTTCTTTAAAAGCAAAAGCAGCTTTCCCAGAACAGTATTAGGAAACCTGGTTAGTTTTATTGTTACTCGACCAAACCTTACCATGAAATTATAACCTTTTGCAATTTCCTTTGGTCCCCGAGACATCAAGAACTCCCTATCATATCCAACAGGCGGTTCCATTATGCGTTTATTCACAGCTCGAGGTAAGCTACTTTCATGAAATAATTTGTCATATAAAGATTGATATATTTCTTATTATTATCTTGTCAGATGCATACATCGATTTTTCCGATCTTGAATTTAAAAAAAAAAATTATTGTCTCTTTATATAAAATAATAAAAAAAAAAATATGAGTGGACGATGGTGGTGAAATTTCAATACTTTTTGTGAGGAGAAAATCTTCAAGATTTCTGGAAGTTTACACACAGGCATAAAACCGGATGAGAAAAACTTTTCCAAGACTTTAAGATTGATAACTTTATCTGTGTATACCACATTGTAATTGAACAAAAAGAGCCCCCGACGATCCATCTTTTTCTACACAAAGTCATCATGTTATGTACTGCCCGCACAAAAAGGAGATATTTCGTCCAGAAGCTATAACCATCATTTATAACACGAAGCTGTCTGGCTGACCGGACGAGTGTACGGTCTACTATCCGTCATCGTAAAGACGTGCCCTAGTGATGACGTCATTGAAAGGCGAAGGAAGCATCTACCCATTGTCATTTCTATTAATGGTATTTGCGTATAGGTAATATATCAAATGGAGTTTTTAGTAAGGATATCTCAGGCTTTTCCATCAGGATTTAATCAAATCCTTATAAATAGATGCTATATTCACATGACATGCTGGCGGCTTCTTACGCCATAGAATTGACACTGTTTTTTGTCTACCAGTAATTTCTTGTCCCGGTGCCCAATAAACAGCCAATCAGACTTATCTCATAACCTGTGATCGTGGCAATTATATCTATTATGACATGGTGAAACCTTACATACCTCTATACAGGCCTCTAAATACAGGCCCCAGCTTGGTTTACTGCACAAAGTAATAAAAACCTGAGCAGATATAGGATCTTAGAACAGAGGTTTCTCAGCATCCTGGCACCGGTAATGCTCTCGGACTCTCTGCTGCAGTTCTCGTCAAATCTCGCAACATCTGCTGTCAAATGAGAAGAATTGATATTTGGTAAAAGAGGACATTACTCGGTCGCAGTCTATGTCAGGGAAGTCTAGTTTACTGCTTAAAAAAATTGGATCGAGTTTGATAAACTTTCAGTGACACAGTTGCAAGTCAGTAAAATCTTGCGACATCTTCTTCTAACCGAGAATAAACGAGATTTCGCTGAAATACCTGCACCTGTCACGTTTTTCTGCTAGAGTAGTCTAGCTTCGTTTGGGGCAGCATTTGATAGGTTGTCAGTCTGTCGTTCTTTGTTAAATCACGTGACATCTGCGGTCAAACAAGTTTAAGAGGTCTGCAATTCTGTGTTATATGGCATTAAAGTGCTACCTTTTGTTATGTTCATAATCATAACACTACATCTTGTCCTTTTGATCTCGCCCCGTCTAACTAGAAACGAGAATAAGGTATTATCTTTTACAGCTGTCTGTCGATGAATAAAGGGCACGGCTGGCGAATATGTCATGATGACATCTTGCTAATGAGCCGATTTCTTGATAGTAAAGCAGGTTTGTAATTAGACATGATTAATTAAATACAAACCGTTAACGCTGCATATGCCATAAGTGTATTAACTACAGTTATGCAATTTACCGTCTCGCTGAGACTAACCCCTTTCACCCCTACAAACGCTGTGATCAAACTTGGCGCCGTTCATATGAGCAGACAACTGCCTTAAGCAGTTGGGAAATATTATTACACCGAAGTCGTCATGATAGAAAAATTTGTATTATAGGGCTAATTTTGTTTACGATGTTTACCCTGTCGCATTAAATAATCGACTTAAGGTATCGACTTTGTCATGTCAATAATTCATTAATAACCCGTCCGACAAATCGGCCTTGGCATAGCATTAACGCGATAAAGATATTTTTTTCTGAATCATAGTTACAAGATCCCGTAAAATGAGAAACATGGACCTAAGAAACCATATGATCGCGCAGTGAAGAATGTATAATCGGCATAATTTGTACAAAGCATCGGGCTGATATCAAAGTGGCTTATAAGCCAACGCCACGTCCCGGGTTTTAACGTTCATATGGGGATAAACGTCTTTTAGCAGACCAAAAGCCAAGTTTGCATGTTCCTCCGGAAGTTGACCAGATTTCACTTTGTCTTTTGAACTTTACCCCGTTGCAACTGAGACGGGTATCAGAAAGACTGCCACGCATTTAAAAAAAAAACAAGTGAGCCTTACAGGTACAAGCTAAGAAGCTATAATCAAATCTGGGTATCAGGAACACATTATATTTCCTGCAAAATAAAGATAAAAGACGATTATATTCGAATGTCAGGGTTGATTTACGTAACCAGAGATTTGTTGCGGTGTTAAATTAAATGTTCTTTAGAAAACACCATAAATCAAGAAACAACGGGTCCAGATAAAACTGTTAAAGACCGTCACAACATATAAGTGATACACCTCTTCATACTTCGCGGTCAAGAAAAGTTAACATAACATGCTAAATTAGTCAGTATTCAGGACCGAATAATATGTAAAAGGGATTTGCTAGAGACTGATTTGCACCAAAAAAACCCTTTTTAACACATGCTTTAAACATGAAAATAAAACCGTTTAATCAAGTTAAGACTATTCAGTATTTTTATAGTTTAACTGAGATGAATAATATATATTTTTTTTATTTTTGAAGATTACAAGAAATATAATTAATATGTTTTTAATATTACCATACTAATATCCCCTCTTGATCTGGGCATGGTTTTAAGTAAAACTTCCGGATGACATGTGCAAACCGGTTATTATTATTTTCCAACCATTGTATTAAAATAAAAATATGAATAGAAACACCAAGAGCTTAAACAAAAAAATTAATATAACTGTTAATTTCAGTCCTAATCACAAAAAAAAGTTTTTCTCCAACTCTAATTCTTGCTAAAAATGTGATTCCTCCTGTTAAATCACCGGAGTCCTTTGTAAGATACGTAGGTTCTTCTTTTTTAAAACTCTGATACAGAACTGAATGATTCAGATAGTCCTTGGTCGTAATACATATTTAATTTCATACTAGGCACTTTTACCTCAGTTCCATTAACACTGGTTCCATTAACACAAGAAATCCAAAACGTAAGATATTCAGGCTCGATGTAATAATAAATAAAACACGAAAGACGTATAAAACATTGACATCTTTGAAACTGGTACCTTGCTGTGGCATTAAATAACGCGATGGGTGTCTTCTGCCATTAGTTAAACTCATACGTGTAGATTCTTATTTTAAAAAGCATTTACGGCAATTATAGTTAAGATTTTGTTCGCATAATCTTGAGGTAAGGTGGAATTGTTGTTTGTAAAAAATGGAAGACAACGCACAATCACAATCAAACTTGAAGGAGATACCCAGCTCTATTTTTTATCAATTGATAAACGGATGTCGTAGAGATATAAACAAAAATGCAAGAAAAGCCTATTAGGAGATTCGAAACTCGAGATTAATAACTCAAGCATTATCGTATGTACAGTAAAATCTCTCGATTTATATTTTCTTAAAATACTTAATAATGTTTTCTTAGATGTATTCCCATACAAGTAAAATCCATAACTAATAAAAAAAAAGCTATTTCCTGATTTTTACGAACATCCTTAAAAAAATAAAATGGCTCTATATAATAATGCGTTTGGTAGCTGAAATACAACTCATTTACACCTCATTTACAAAACTGCCATCGTGTCACATATATATGCCGAGAAAAACCGGGGCTTATTTACTTTTTAGGTTAAAAGAGTAAAGTTTACTTCACCACGAATGCTTTTTTCTCTCGACAGCCTTTTTCTGAACGATTCTAAGGGTGAAATAAATTTGCATTAACTGATAACTGAGGTAAATGAAAACATATACCCAGCGACATCAAAACCTCAACGTAGAGGACGCCTGCATGCAAGTTGTAAAGGCATACATAGATATAGGACAGATCTTTCAAACATAGAAAAGTGTTGGAAAAGTCAGACGTGACCTGTTTTTATTTTTCGATCGTCAGATTCTGATGTTTTTCATTCCATTGATGTCCATATATTTTGCTTACATAACTATGTGGTGTACGATCAGTAGCTAAAGATTACTCTGTAGTTTCTATAAATGTCGTACTAATAAATTTTCGTATAGTTTTTTTCTACTCAACCATATGCCAGGAAATGAACTCCATGAAACACGAGGAAATCAGGTTCCGGATGAAAGTGGTTGTTACAATTATGAAGGAAGTGCGTAAGTCTTAGATCTAATAATAAGAAAAAATGAGTATGCTTTTGCCTGTTATCAGGGGTAAGGTAAAAACCACATTGGACTCAGATACATATTAGAAATCAGCTTGTTAGGCTTCCCCGGCTAAACATGTTTAAATAAATAAATAGATAAACTGAAGGAAAGCAAATTAATACAAAAAATATTGCAAGCTTCCGCCATTCACTAATTTGACCAAATTTTTAAGGTTCATTCGTGCATTAGTCACTCCACATTTGGTATTTTTTTCTTTATGTCGTTCGGGAATCTGGATCATATGTCGGTCCACACTAACCTTAAACGATTAGACATTGGTCGATCCTCGAAAATCCCCGAACATGTTATGAGATCCCGTTCATGATAACGTTGTGACCAAACAAAAACCCACACAAACATACATAAAGAGACAAACAAACGGAATTTAACTCATATCCTCTTGTAGAGGCAAACATTTTTTTTAACAGATTATGAGCAAACATAACTAAATCTAGTGACATAACTTCCATTTTAATTGATTTTATGGTAGAAAAACTATAAACTCAAAATATGTTGATATAATAACATTTGTCACATTTTTCTATTTTTGACCATAGTTGATATCTGACTCTTTTACTAATTCTTATGCTGGTATCAAATGTTATTTCCATCTAACAGGCATAAATGAAGCAATACTAAAATGAGTAAATGTTTACAAATCTGTTCCGAATTATGTTTTGTCAGTTTGTTAACCAGACACGTCTGGCATATATATATATATATATATATATATATATATATATATATATATATATATATATATATATATAGATACAAAAAGCAGAGGAAGTTACTTCTTACCCTAAAATATCGTGATTGCAAAATATAATAAGTTTTTCTATAACTAACTAAAATGTAGGGCTAAATAATAGTCGACATTTTTAGATGGATAATCCACGAAAATAGGTAATACATACCTTGGTTGAGGTAGAACCAAATTACTTTTAGATTTTAGTTTCAACATTTTTATCCAAACAGTGAAAGCTTCATTTGTTCGTATCAAATAACTTTACTGAACATTAACGGATGGATGACGGAAACTTTGGAAACCCTTTTTTTTCAAAGGTACTTAAATTATTTTTTTTTTTGCGTAAATCAATCATTATGGGAATTCCAAAAGAAACAGCGTACATGTACTTACATATTTTAGACCTAACAAATCGTACATACCCAACCTACTTTTGAGTGATGATTTCTGCGAATATTGTATCATTAATAATTAGCTCTTCATGGACTGTAGCTCGAGTGCCTGCTTCAAGCGAACGGAGAAACGTGTTCATCAAGAATTTTGAATAAATATGAAGCCTAAAGGAATGCCCGGGACATGGATTACTTCAGGATACACAAAGCCTAATTATGCCAGCGGGACATAAGAGGTAATTCTCCTGGTTGGACTTATAATGAGATGACATGGTGATCTAGGGCTTAACAACAGTAACCAACTTAGTCGGCACAATAAAACTTCGACAGGAAACCTCAGGTACTTTTTGATGTGGAAGTACACACTCCTAGAATGTTAGGGTTTATATTAATAATTCATAGTCTAAATAATGCATTTTTGTTTATTCCTTTGCAAAATATATAATAGAACTAGAAATTTGCATGTATAAATGCCTCTACCATGGGGACAAAGGTTACAACCGCGCTGTGTGGACACTGTCGCTCCGACGTGACCTGATCAAGTGGCCGGGCCTTCTGTGCATTTACTTATTTTTTATGCCAATAATCTCAGGTTCATTCATGCATATTGTGAATATTTCTTGATAAATTAGGAGAAGATGCTGGATAATAATCAATATCTTATTTATTCTTTCTTTATCCTTTCCCGAAATGCCCTGAAAATTTCATGAGATTCAGTTCGTGGCTGCGTGAGTTATGTTGTGAACAAACACACAAACAAACATATACGCGAACGAGTAAGAAAGCATACCCTCCCAGGAGGCACTTACAGTTAAACAGTGTAATGAAGGATAACATCGCAAGCGACGTATGCTCGGAAAACGCATTCCTGAACAGGTGTACGTAATATGAATAAACAAGGAGCCTTTGTGCGAGAGATTAACCATGAACTTACTTAAGTGACGTCACCAACAAATATGAAAGCTGAATAGTCGTTATGAGATCACCTATGTATATTGTGCCTGTCACCGTCGACTGTGGAGGTTAACAGCCGTTGATGATTTATATGTCTACACCATTTTTTTTTGGGGGGGGGGAGGGGGTAGGGGTAGGGGTATTTTTTGGTCCGCTTGGTGTCCAAGAGGGCTGATTTTGTGTACATTTTCCATGCTTAGAGTTAAAGCTATATTTAAGAGATTTAATGTGCATTTTTTCAATGAAATAATTTTTATTCCACAACTTATCCTCAATTATCATTCAGCTATGGGCTTGGGGGAATCTTAAACTGATCTCTCGGCGATTACCGTCATCTTGTGCATTTATCAGTGTGATTGTTAGGCTATATGTTCAAAGTTCTATCAAACTAATATTGCGGAAGGATAAAATTATTTTGGGGCGGGTGACCGATAGGATGTGTATGGAAGCTAATTCATTCTAATAAATCTTTCTGTTTGTTGTATTTTGATGACACGCTGCCTTCAAAATTGTTCAACTATTAATGATATGCATCAAAGGAAATTTAAAAGACTTTTGAAATCTTTTATTTGGGATATTCTGTTTGCATTATATGTGAATAATTTGTTCAGTACGCGATGCCCGTAATAAATTTACACATTTATTTTTTTTTCAACAAAAGCTGTTTGACAAATCAAGGACACATTTATGAACGGTTAAAACAAGCAAATGTTACCTTAGATGAGGATTCTTAATTATATTTATGAATATTTTATCCCTAGAAACAGTGTATGGGAAACATAACAGGTTACAAGAACATATATCGATAATTGTATAATAAAGAATTTGAGTACGAAAACATATTTCTTTCCAGATACAACTTAATGCCATATACACCCACAATCTTCCTAACAGCAAGGATCTCTCCCAGCCACACTATTAGATACCTTGCTTCATTTTGCATCAATTTCATAAAAAAAATGAACAAGTCTGCATGAAAGGTCACGAGGTGCGCTCATTGCGGGGAGGGATCCTAAAGAAGCAGCATTGATTAGGCCATTATTAACAGAAACTATCAGCAGAAACAAAAAGTGGCAAAAGGGTGAACAAAACATGCATCTACTTATTATACAATTATCAAAACATTAAACTAAAATTATAGAGAATTTTCTCATATTTTGGAAAGACTATTATTTGGAATCCATACCTGTCATGCTCGTATTAAATATTGAGAGGGATATTGTGTTATCAAATGGAAAGGTTCTTACTCTGTTTAGTATGTCATAACCTGCTACAGATTTTTTTCATGTTTGGGTGTATTGGAGGCTCTCAGAAAATTAGATTCCTGTGAATAATATATCTCAGGACCATTGAATCCAAATAAATATCTGAAGAATCCTTTTAATACTGGGAATACATACAAATCAAGATACATAAAAAAATTTCCGGTAAAAGCCATCCCTTTTTCCTATATCAATAATGATATAAACACAAACATGTTAGTTCAACTTGGTGCAGAACTGAGTGGAGAAATAAAATATGGAAATATAAGAAACATGATGGTAAACCGACGTCAGTCAAAATGGGGACATATTTGTAAATGTATTTGAAAACTAAATATAAGACAAACCATTTCTGTTAATAGAGGTAAGTGGCGGTTTCAAATGCAGAATGTTCCATTAATACCAGCATGATATGAGGGACCAGCCAACGTGTAGAAAATGCAGACAGCAAAATGTATAATACCTCAAGTCTGTGCAGTATGTAACTTTAAACCCCATACAGAAGGGATGACAGAATGTGAGGCCTTTGAGGATGATCATCACAATGTCTCATTTGTCTAGAGTTCTACAACCCCACTATCTATGTTCCATGTAGAGAAATTTACGACCTTTTTTCACGGTGGTTTAGATTTCGGCTTTGTTGAGCAGGCCTTTCAATTCACACGGACGATTAGATCAGGCAGATAGATCGACAAAAAGGCTATAAACCCGGGTATAAAGGCTCTGTCGCCTCATCTGAAGCCAGATTTGGACGGGGAAAGTTAAAGAAGAAAGGAGTTATGAAAGAAATCCTGACAGGTTGAGTGGCCATTTTTGCCAGACACTACAACAAAGTGAAACAAAGATTCACATAAAAGCAAAAATGAATGACCTTTATTGGGGAACCGGGCTTACTTTTGATTCGACTGCCATCGTCAAACCAAACCTTTCGACTGGAGAAAATGTTTACATGTCAATCCTTTATGTCTTATACGATGAGCTCTGTACAAAATGTGAGCCTGAGATTAAAAATCAAGTAGAGAGAAATCTCCAATTGTTAACCTTCACAAAAATTAAAACAAAAATAGATAAATGAAAATAGTACTACAGTGAAACTCCTCTTAGTCGGACACTCAACGGACTGGAAGATTTTGTCCTGATGAGCAAGTTGGCCTGATTAGAGGATTTGTGTTAATTCTTCAATTATTATACTGTTATTTAATTAAAGGAAAAATAATCAGGGGCAATATTATGCCTACGATTTCACACTATTAGTTAAGTTTTTCTTTATACAAACGTTTCGGGGAAAACCATACGAACATACAGTCTCAGTACCTCGCATACTGCTGTTTAACACTTTGTTATGGCTTTGCGGTTTGCCAAACACAGTCTGCGTGTGTCTGTTTACCATACTAAGTCCGCCATACCGGAGGTCCGATTGTGAGCTGCAACACGCAAAGTTTCAGCCACTGGGAACATGTATTACATTTTTGGGCCAAGTCAGTCAGGGTATCTCCTGATTGTCCCGTATTGTGGCCCGGCGATGTACGTGCTGTGTTTATGTTTACACCTGCGATCGTGCTCGGTCCACTGTTTTAGCACACGTTTATAAGAGTACGCAAACGCTTTCAGAGCAATATTTTGACAGGAACATTTTTATTTTAAACGGTACAAGCTATGGGTGATTGGGTTCCTTTAATTTTACGTTTATTTGGAAATTTATTAATTATATTTAAGGTATATTCTGAAAGAGTAATATAATCATATATATTTGTAATATATAATTTTAGTATTGAAAAAAAATGAAGAACGTGAATAAGAATCTTGAGCTCTGGTCGTTGTGAGAATGAAGCATAGAATGAATGATTATCCGGTAGTTCACTTTTATAGGCTCCATATACAAATGAACCTTCCTTTTAAGTGAGGCATGTTTTGACAAGGTCCTTTAGCAAATGCCGCTTCCCGCGATAGGAAGTTTAAACTGCGAAAATTAACAACCTCATAGTTGAAAAAAAAACAACGATTCATACATTTATCTGAAATAAGCAACAATTCAGACTGTATATTCTCATTTAACATCACGATGGTTCACCAAATTACTGTTGTCCTCGGGCTGTCGCGTTGCCCAAAACAGGTCATACGAGGTCATGACCTCGGAGCGCCATCTCTCGACAGATATATAAACAAAAATAGAACTCGCGATGTCTGTCCCCTTTAGGCCAAGAAAAAAATAAGGTATGGTTCTCAGGCACTTTT
This sequence comes from Sipunculus nudus, assembly GCA_026874595.1. Classification (NCBI taxonomy): domain Eukaryota; kingdom Metazoa; phylum Annelida; class Sipuncula; order Golfingiida; family Sipunculidae; genus Sipunculus; species Sipunculus nudus. The sequence continues at coordinate 54,935,603 of CM049322.1, read as the reverse complement.
TATCAGAAATCAGTGCGGGCGGGCGGTATTTTATTTTTGACCTTTTTTTGGATGTTTCGATAAAAATGTCATATAATCAGGAAAAAGCATGAAAACAACAATTTTTTTTTCTAAACACTACATAAATTGTATTATTTATCTTCTTGAAAGATAAAAATCAAAATAAAAATTTTTGATGCGGGGGGGTTAAACTTGACGCGGGCGGTGCCTGAGAACCATACCTTTTATTTTTTTTGGCCTTAGAGGGTCGTATTATGCACTGGAAACGCAGACGGGACCGAAAAGTTTGTCCGTTTTCATGGAACGTGAGTTGTCCGGTATACTGAGTTTACGTTAAATATAATATAGAGGCAAAATTGAAGGGACTGAGATTAATGTCCGCATTAAAGATTTGTCTGTTTGACTGAGTTGTCCAGAAGTAGGAGTTTAACTGTATTTATAAAAATGTGTTTCCTTAAACAAGCGAGGACCGAGTGATTATACGAAAAGAATAAAAAAACTGCACCTATCGATGACAGATGACAAGATAGACATTAGGTTTCTACAAGCGAGTTGTTGTACCATATGTTATAAAAAAATATATAACACAGGCGTTGAGTCGAATCTTTAAATATAATTTATGTATGTGACAATGATGGTAGGCTTAACATGGTACATTTAGAATTACGAAACAAGGAATTGATGAAAATAGGATGTGTACCTATTATAGATATGCTTATAAATGGATGATTTACTTATGTGCATATTTATTTAACCGGGATATTGTTCTTTTAGCAAAAACACCAGTTTTTTTCAATTGGATCCTCGAAAAATCACAAGGAGATTTACATTTAAACAGAGAATGACACTTGACACGCTCACATTAATATTACAACACACAGTAAAAGAAAATAATCCAATCAATGCTGACCATTTTAGTTCCAAATTATTTGAATGTGTCAAAACAAGCGCTGGAACAGACAGCTATAAAAGCCCTTTTTAATTCTTTATAATACTTGTATCCTTTTTCACTGGAATTGCTTAAATTTTCCAGATTGACACTTTGCACAAAAACACTACAGACCCTAGGCATCATAAAAATTACCTAAAATTTCCGCACCTTCTGGAGGCTGCCATAAACCTTAGCTATGTTCGCTAAATTTCTCCTACTCTTTGGATCGTATAGTTAAGACATAATAATAAAACATTCACTAACATATCTTCTTTATCGTTGCGAAGGAGCGCCTAGTGCGGGGTTTCTGACCTCATCAACTACAGCCCTCGAGCGCCTAGATTTTCTGCTTTAAAAAAGGTTGTTGGTAAAACATCGACGTTGTTATCAGTTATAATTTGAGGATTTTTCCAAAGTTGACCATTTTCAACAAAAAAAAGGTGGAACACATAAGAGCTCAAAACATGACTTAATAAAATTCTCGACAGCATTTGCCACTATTTTTGTGCTAACCGCCTATATTTTAATGTATGCCTGAATGAAAGTAATATCAAAGATAAATAGAAAATTCATATTTTTGCGGCCATAACTAAGATTAAGATGATGGCCGCCAGAAATGGGGTGCCTTACAAGACTTTAAAGGGAAAACAACACGAACCCCATTAAGACATTTAGATAGAATTAAACTTTTATCAGGAACAATCACCAAAAGTAGTCTTACTAACGGAGATGAGAGCGGTTTGTGATTCTGTGGTTTGGTCACGTGCCATTTCCAGATACTGGTTAACTGAAGAGTCATTTAGTCTTTTTTATATGGACAGTTCTTCGGTAGTATATCAGCTTATATCAATGTATATTAGCCTTTAAGAGGCTAGAAATAGATAAAAAGCTTCATTCATATTCATCGTATATATTTTCTGTTCCTCGTGGCATGCATTTATTACCTCGGCATACAATAGATAAATTAATTTATTGAATACATGCCGGATTAAAAGTGTATTTACTGCAGCCAAAACAGTTGCTAAGATGAGAGTGTCTTTCTTAAGTTGATCACTTTTTCTTTCATTTACATTTTGAATGGGAGAATGAAGTATTTACTGTCTTTCATGAATCATTTTACTTCCATTAAGATGTTAAAATAATTTCTAAGCACATTTATACATATCATTATGTTGGAGTATATACAAAAGACAACACTTGGCAATCTAAAGAGAGCTTTTCTTTTAAAAACGTAGAAACGTTGTTACAAGTCTTAATTCCCTTGATTTGATATACGTCATCTTGATATATGAATCCTTATACATTTCAATGAAACATCTATTATTTTCTGCAAAAGTCTAAATCATTAGAAATAGACACTATTATTACATTTGATTGATCCACTATCAGAAGCTTTCAGTACCGTATCAGATGTTAAAACATCGTTTAATTAACAGTATTTGGAAAAGTAGAACTTGTCTGTTCAATTTGTAAGCCTTATTCATATTCAATAAAGTCGCTGTCTCCCCGATGTATGATTACTAATTCGTCCATGTCAGACATACTGAACAACGGCTGCATCTTAATTTTACCCTCTAAGTGACATGCTGATCCACTGCGGATAAAAAGGAAGTATTGGTCTTCCTCACTAATTGCTGCGGACCAATCGGTCTTCAGAACTCGTCATTATAGTTTGCTTACCACGTACTGGATCTTTTTTAGCTACGTCGTAAGCACTTGATGGCGTTATTCAAAGATTCCCAGTTGACCTTTTTTTGAGCCTGCAAAAAAAAAAACTATCACATAATCGTGTCAATTCTCTGTTTCTTCTATGTAGTTACTTGGCTTTAAGGGACTAGCAAAATAACAAATTATCCATCGTAAAATGCTCAGCTTTCTAAGAGCATATTTCAAAACGAAACATGTGTCATTTTATGCTCATAGTCCAACGGACTATCCGGCTTTAAGTATTTTCTATTTTTTTTAGGATTTTTGGTCCAAAGTTAAACTTAAGTTAAACTTATTGTAAAGACAATAAGGACATATGTAAAGAAGTATTTACTTCTCGAATTTGATAAACGTATGCTATAAATGACGGTGGTGTCACTACACCTTATTCACGGAACGTTTATGTAGCCATGCCTTGGATATGCACGTGTTTGGTCTTGAACTGTAAAGGGTTATCCCAGGTGTGTCATTATGTCATTTTTTTTTGTTTTCCATAAACCCTGAGAAATTTAAATGTATTTTTCAAAAAGGGGTTGTCACAATGCCATCTTGTAGAAAAACGTTGGTGTATAGAGTAGGTGAATTTGCAGTGCTATATTTCGTAATTGCAATGAAAATAAAGCGGTCTTCAATTGATTTAAATGAATAAATGAATGAATAAATTTTTATGTAATAAAAGGCCTCAGACCCATGGTTCCGCAAAGAGAATGTGTTAAGAATAATAAAAATTCAACAATAACAAAATGTTACAGCATAACATGAACTAATATGCATTAAAACACAATTTTGTGTGAAAAAAAGATATTTCCAATTTCTTAACACATACAATATGTTTGTAATTAATTTTTTTTTACATTTTGCAAGAACTTGAATAAAGAGATTGAAAAAAATGTTATTATATTGTGAAATTTCCATCAGTTTACTTATACATTTAAAGTTAAGGGTCTATCTAAATAATGTACCTTAATGTGAAAATTATTATTTTCTGAGAAACTATAACAAGATTGCTGGTAATATGTTTTAAAGATTTAACTTTTATCATTTTACCCAATTTCATTATATCATCAGGATCCTTATTTACTACTTAGCCCTCATATTCGTTTGACATATCGCATACATTATTTTTTATGATACTTAATCATCATGATCATAGGTGGTGCATAAAGAATTGTGGTCATTGTATGAATCTCCACATCCCCTCCTTGTATCAGTAACAAGGTAAGAAAAGTGGCCACCCGGAAGGTCAAGGCCACTCGTGTCAATGCTATCTTCGGCACTCTGAATTTCTCTCTCAACTTTGGCTGAGGAAAGCAGCCTATTCAGGCTCTCCGTATTTCAGTGCCTACCCCCATTTGGTAGAATATGATTAAATCGTTAGACTAGTACCACGTGAGGTCTAAATCAATGTCCATTCACATAATTCAAAACTTTTATTCAGGAGAATAAGTGCGGTCTAAACTAACAGCTCGAAATTTCGTGACCAATCTGTCTTCAGAAATCGTCATTTAAGTTTGCTTACCACGTAATGGGTCTTATTTTCAGCCAAGTTGGAAACAAAATTAATGGCGCTGATCTAAGATTCCCAGTTGACCTTTTCTGAACCCGAAAAGTAAAACCATCACACAATCTTGTCCTTTCCCTGTATTTTTATGTGGTTAAAGACTTTCAATATAAGAATTTATCTAATGTTAAATGTTCAGCTGTCTTAGAACGTATTTCAAAACGAAGCATGTGTCATTTTATGCTTATAGTCCATGGGATGACCCGGCCTCGCATTTTTACCCTTGTATATTCTTAGGTCCCATGTTGAACTGTCTGTGCATGTTAAGACGATGAGGAGATATATAAAGAAGTAATTACTTTTAGTATAAACGTATACTTTAAATGACGGTGGTGCCACTCCACCTTATTCATGGAACTTCTCTGTGGCCACGCCTTGGATATGCTCGTGTTTGGTCTTGAAATGTAATGCCAGGTTTGTCAGGATGTCATTATCTTTATTTTCCATAAACCCTGAGAAATTTAACTAAATTTTTCATCTTGCAGAAAAACGCCGGTTTATAGAGTAGGTGAATTTGAAGCGCTATATTTCGCGTTAGCAATGAAAAAAATGTTTCCATAAAACATGCGTATTGATTGCCTTGTCATATAAGTGTTAGAAGGTAAAACTCAGCGATCGGACAGTCATTTCTTAAATTGCTACTCTTGCTGAAGAATGGGACCTTTTTATATGTATATTTTATTTTTATAAAATACCCTTTTCTTTCTTAGAACAACTAGATTTAGAGAGGAAAAGCCAACACGTTTGTTGAAATGCTGGTTTGAGATAATAAATCCATAATAAAAGGGAGAAGGGAGATCGATGTAACATGTTCCGTATATCTAATATGTATGACTGGGCGTCTGGTCAGTGGAAAGCTAGGTTAACCCACCACCACGACTTGTCAAAATTTTTATAAGCTCTGGAACAATTTGTTTCAAATATTTTATGATGAACGCGTTAAGATGGGAAAAACGTGTCCACCTTGGATTTTAACTTGGCAAGGGGACTTTTATCAGAAGCGGGTTCGATTAACATAATCAAATGTGATAAACTTTATAGTTTTAAGACAATGATCCATAGGGCCATATACAGTTTTCTATAAAATCGATTTGGGAGAGGCTGGCGCGGGTCGGCTACATAAAAATCTATCCATGTATGCTTAAAAAAATTATTTCATGTCAAATAATAAAATGAATAAATAAGAGGCAAATAACATTTACCTTAAATTATAACTGAAATGAATAGTCTTGTATTTCTTCACAGCGGAGACCAAAGACACACGAATACCGTGTTGTATGCATTTTTAAGTGTTCTTTTTTTTTTTTGCTTGTTTTTAACTTACATTTAAAGCATACACCAACATCTATATGTTAATTATTATAATTTATAATTACGTAAAAGATACAGAAAAATGAATGAGTATATCCTTTTTTTTGATAGGTTATGGGTTATTATTAACATCTAACATTGGAATTAATATGAATAACGGTTTTTGCGTTGTAGCGTTGCACATGAGTTGTTTAAGGGAATACAAAACAATTGACGAAATCGAGTATTATATCCCAACTCTAGTGTAATAATCATACCCTCTTTGGTTAGGTCAAGAGGATAGTTGAAACAATGGGGGTTGACCATAAAGTAGGTCCACAAAGCAGACACAAAGAGATGTTTTTTGCACTTTTGTTCAAATGTACCTTTTCACAAACTTTATACGAATAACCATAAATAATCTTCACCAACAGTCGATGCTAGGCTTGCCAGTTGTCGTAAAAATGCATATGTAAATTCATGAAGACATGAGATAACCTCAATACAAATCTGGCTTTCAGAAATCAGTTCATTATTCTGTCCGAGTGAATGCACAGAGAGAAATAAAATGACATCAAAAAGCAACAGGCTATCCTGTAATTAAAAAGAAAGCAATGAAAATGTTTTGAAAGGAATAAGATGGAACTGGATTTATTCAAAAAGCCACAGCCATTCACTGATTTTAATACATTTTATTGTTAAAATGCCTAGCCCAATTGTAAATATGTGGCCACAGGTGTAACTGAAATGTGCCACATATTGTTGAACCACAAACCGCAAGAGAAAATTGATTGTTTTGTAATATGTTCAGGGACGCTGGGAGAGCCGCGCACCCGTCATTATTCGGCGGATCTTGATAAGATTTCATTGATGTACCACTCTGTAGACAACAAGAGCACGTGACGTAACGCAGGGTGTCCTTTAACGGTTTCTGGTTTAGCGATTTCGGATAACCCTCAGTTAAGATTACAGGATACGGGTACTCAGATTACTTCCTACGTTTCCAGAGGGGTAATTTAAGAACGATTTCATGTCATGTGGGGGGGGGGGGACTCAAAACGGGGGTAGACCCAATCTTAACACGGACTTCATCAGATTTCTCATGTGATAAAGTAATGCAATTATTAATCCGGTGACTCAGTGTTGCATCAACTAATGAAAAGTATCGGTTTTCTGAGTATCAAATAAGATAGATAACAGTTTTGTTATCTGAAATCACCGTGCATTAGGACATCTGATGAAAACTTAAACTTTATAAAGGAATATCTGTTGAAAGATTATCATTAACTTGCATTGCACTGGATTTTTACTGCTGTTGAATGATGGTGATATAAAATACCGTTATTGTAATTATTACGAAATATCATGGGATTTATTTGTTTTAATTCCCCTTGGGTCTTTACACTAGTATAATCAGTGTACAGTTAATATATTGACCGTATCAATTAGATATTACTGTTAACACAGTTTACGCTATTTCGGAAAAAAAAGAACGGCATATCACGACGATAAATCTAATTACACCTGACATGCGCACACTTCACACTGTTTCACATATTTCATTTGATAACTTTGACATCAACACATTCATATGTTATTTCAGGGTTGAAACCAATGGCAACGGTTATTTGGTAATTGACCAGAGGGAAGGCTTAGGTACAACATAAGTTGCTATATTGTGTGTTGTTATGTCGGGATTCTGCTTTCTTCGAATTCCCATGTGAACTGGTGCCTAACAGAAATTAGTGGTACCACCTGCACTCCTTTTGCGCAGTTTACACCAATAAATCTGAGTAATTACAGGCCATATCTCATGAGTGTTTGAAGGTACTGGGCTGAAATTGTGCATGTGTATAGACCTTAGATAATTCCATCTTGAACCTTCATTTCTTTTGTCGTGGCATATGTACGTTTGCATTAGCGTAAAAATCAATCACCTCACAGGAGTGTTTCGATGTATTGTTATTAAATTATGCAATTCCATCCATTTGGGTAGTTTTCTGGTAGACCGCACAGGTGGCGCCATCTACCTTCCAATTTTCCCAGAATATATTGTCGCTCTTTTCTCAGAAGTGTTTTGTTTGCATGTCCATAGATTTTTGACTTCATGTACACAATCCTGGTGGCAACAATTAAAACAGATTATACATAGCGTCCATCTAAAAATATGTTTTGTGATGTAGTTTAATTGTACATATCCCAGGAGTTGATGGGTGTATCAACCTGAAATTGTGCATTTTTATTCGTTCTGGGCAGCTTTGTCGTTGACCAGATAGGTCTATAGATTTTGGAAAGTTTTATTTTTTGTACAAAATTTGTGGCGCCACCTACAAGCAATTTCATCTAGCGTCGCGCTGTAGGTGTTTTTATTGTAAATAACCTGATATGTTGCATGTTTATCCATCTTGTGTATATTTCTAGGACGCACTTGTGGCGTCGATCACATATTTGTAAAATACTATAAGGAATTTATGGCGGGAGTGGTTAGATGCATCCGACTGAAAGTTGCATATCCGTAGATCTAGGATGGCATTATCTTGTTCGCGTGATACTTGGCTATCCCCGATGCCACTCTCTTTATGGAGCTTGCACGTTAGGAGAAATTCCATGTCTCACTTTATCCACGCCTCTGTGGTTTGGCGGATACATGTAGTCGCTTGTCGACTTCCCGTATTCTAGTTAAAATTGACGGTTGCATTGTTCATCTATCATCTTCGATAAATTTGGTCCATTTGAAAACCCCTTTCTATATACCACTGATATATATGAGCCATTATAGACAGGTTTAACAGAATTATTAATAATATTTTCTAGAGAACTTTTCTCTGTTTATTATTGGCATTTTCCCTTGTAGAAGCGTTCTGCTCATGATTGTTTCTCTGTACATATTCAATGAAATAATTCACATAATGAATAATGGAATAAAGTAATAGAGTTAATTTGAGCAGTGATGAATGACTATAATCCGGACATTGAGGCGAGCCAGGACTCAAATAAACTTTTTTTCAGGGACTTGGACTCGAGGACCCGGGACTGACGCTCAACTTGTGCTCAGACGGTGGTTAAAAACTCGATAAATCACGACAAGTCCATATCGAGTGAGGTTAAAAAAAAGGAAAGCGCTTTCCTATAATACAAAGAGTTATATATGCCTGTCCAAAATACTGACATAATTTTAGAATAAAAGGCAATTTATCAACAAATTTTAGCTCTACATCTGGAGAAAAGTCTAATTACACCTTTGGATTTGGCTTTGGCTTGGGTTACGAAAGACTCGGACGTATAGAGGGAGGACTTTGAATCTAGCCTGAAAGAATTGGACTTAGACTCGGTATCGAGTGGCCCGAGTCAAAGTTTGATCTTGCACTCAGACTTGGATATTGTGGACTCGACCAAAGCATTGAATTTTAGAATGAAACCCTATTCAAAAGCTGGCTCTTAATATGGGTTGTATTTAAGAATATAAAAAAAATAAAATATTAAACATTATTTTATTACTAAACTATTGATACATTATTCAAATATGATCAATAATTTTGTTTACTATAAATACTAGCTGAGAAGCCCGGTAACCGGTGTTTTTAGTGAGGGGAGGATAATGAGTGTAAAAAATCAGATGAAAAATATTGGCTCAACGTATGTTCCTCTAAAGTTAAAAAAAATAAAGATTTTCTGTGGGATACTGTCTCAATAAGATAACACAACTTTTTTTTACAATTATTTTGTAGCCTTATGCTCGTGGCAAGAAATTCATACATGATGTTTATCTTGAAGATCTGGCCAGTGATGATGTTTATTTTTATGGACTGTATTGGGACGCTGAGGCATTCAGATTTTAAGACCTTTGACTGCTGGTATCATATATTATTATTGTTAGACGTATGAAGGATAGACTGATGTAAAGAAGATATGAAAGATCATTTAAATGTATGTTTGGAGGCGATGAAGCTCTTCCTAACAAAAGAAACGGGAATATGCTTATTTCCTTGGTACCAGAAGCGGACCCAAAGGGGGATCGAGGGGATTCGGATCCCCCTTTCAGCCTTTTCTGTAAAAGGGTTTCAGACCATTGTTTGCTTAGGACGCACCCCCCTTACCTCACCCACAACCAATCCTACCCTTCAATAAAAAAAGTAACTGAAGAAAATATAGAGCATAGATCAGCAACATCCACGCCAAATCTAAACAATATTTTGTACAAGAATCATATTTCATATATTGATAAACCTGTGAATTTAGCTGTATAATATCCATGATGCGGTATTAAAAATATAAACAGAAACATATGCAGGTCCTTTCCTGGAAAGTTTCATGATTCCACTCTTTCCAGAATTGTTGAAGTTGTAAATGTAAGGTGATAGTGCAGCGACATATCTTGTGGTCATTAGGATTGTATACGAAAGGATTACCAGGATGAATTGGGGAATTAACCATTACTCCATGATTACATGGGAAATAAGTGACAAAAGATCGAGAGCCCTATGTTATTTTTTTTCATTTACAGACCATGCATGTGGCACAGTGATTGGGTCAAATGTCATTCCAAGCGTGCTTAAATGCGCATCTTACATCAGGCGTTATTCATGAGCAAATTAAACAATAATCCTGCGCTGGAGGCTGATTGTGTCAAATGACCTGATCATGATGCAACGATCAAGGCATTCACATTCTTTGCCAAAGGCAGTTCGGCAGTTTTTGTTGGCAACCTCCACGCAACTAAAAATCACGGAAATATCATTCGAAATGATATATTTTATATTGTGATATCGGCGAGATCACTGCGGGAACAATAACCTTTAACTTGTGGTATACGCAACGCGGTTTCAAGAGAACAGTTAGGACAAAAGTGCATCTTTTATAAGGATAAGATGCGTTCTTTTATGAGAACTTCATGAAGAAAATATTTGATATTTTTCAGAAGAGCCTGAATGTGTATTTATTGTATCATTTTAAAGTTTATCTACATATTTGCATCTTAATGGATCTAATGTGTATATAGAAATGTGTATATATTCAAAAGCAGTACAGATACTGACTGGACAGTTAAAAACGAAAAGAATGGCCTTTGTAAATGTAGTTTCCGCGTGATTAAAATGGTGGATCTTCTTGCTTGAGAAAATGATCAGCTCCTGCATACTAAGATGAATATTTATTTGGGTATTAGTGATAAGCAATGCATTTTTTTTTTTTGCGTTTGAGAAAATACATATTTTTTTTATTCTTGTCAAGGAACGAGAGGCCAAGATTGTACTTAATTTAACTTAATCCGCCAGTTCCAGGAAATATTTCATTTACGCTCAAAAAAATTAGCTTAACTTAACATAAACAAGTTGAAATAAGAACAAATAGTTTATCCAAATTATGTTCTGCAGAAACTTTACTGGGCGAATTTTTTACGAGCAAATCTTCAATTGGTTTTCAAAAAGTAAATATACATACAAAAGAAGAAACAACCCTAACGACGCCAGTGAATACTTGGCTATCACTGATAGCAAGTTGTTCTAGGGCTAAATCTCTGTATAATGCTGATTTCGAGCGGAATATATAGCAGTCATTTATCCAATATTTCAGATAATAATATGACAATATGCACACATCCCTTTCTACCAAGATAATGATAAAATATAGATTTCTATAAATCTTTTGAACAATTCACAGGGTAACATGTATTTTATTACAAAGCCTTTCGGGTTTGAGATAGTGGAAAAGCAAAAGCACGGCGATGCACACAATGTCTATTTTGTGATGTCTGGGAACAAGAAAATATACATCACAATAGAAAACAAAAAAAAAAGGGAAAAAATAACCAAGTCACATAGACATGGCAACACGTGACCGGCAGGCCTCAAGCCTTGATTCACAGTTTTAAACAAAGCTGCCGATAGATGGCGCTGCAATAGCCCCTTCAAAACAAAATTTGAAATACCTCTCACTTTATGGAGAAATAAACCGGGAATTTAACCCGAATATGTGAATATGCACAAGGCGGAGGCTTGTATTGTTGATGTTAGAATTCATCCCATTTTAAAGTTTTTCCTTTATTTAAGGAAATCAGAGTTCTTATGCTACATTATTTCACGTTGCTTGTTCCCTTGACTTTCTGAACCTGTTTTAATTATAAAATTACACACACGCACACACACATATATATGCAGTTCAACCTGTATGAACGATCACCTGTGAAATGCGGGCTCCCGGCTATTACAACCACTAGATTTCAGTCCCTTTCGAATTTCCGTTATATTACCTACAGATAAAACATGTGAATTACGACCACCCCTCTATTACGGATTACGGGCAGTTTTTCCTGACCAAAGTGACGTATTACTTATTAATTGACCTGGCTAATGCGGGCACTATTTGTTCTTCTCGCTGACCGGTCGGTTGATTGACCATGCATGAAGATTCGGTCACTGGCACCACTCTCTGATTGTTTTACCGGTGTGCGTGTATACAGACTCGTGAATATTGGGACCCTGTGCCTGGTGCCCCAGTCGGGCAACGTGACTGTCTCACACGACCTATTTATCGACAGGAATGGAGGTCCCAAAAATGTTTATCTTTGATCTGTGTCCCTATGAACTGTCTTTGATCTATTCAGTGCATTTTATGGAAGGTTTTCCTACAAAGAGTGGATAATCTATGATGTTCCTAACAACCAAGTGATGTTAGTAACCAGTGACGTCAGCAAACAATTTTTAGTCGTTCATTTGAGTACATTCAACGTGTCAGAAGAACCTCTGTTAATATGAGTACGTAGAGTACCTTCTTATCAACTGTGTGCAAATTCATTTTATTTATCAACACATCAAATTACACATATAAGTAAACGTACATTTGTGTGCAATTACAAAATACATGTAACACCAAGATCGTTCCCTTCTGCAAATATGTTTTTATTTATAGTCATAAAGATGTTCTAATATGTATATTTCCGTCATACATGTCATCTAGATCTGTGCAGATCCTAAATGTTCAGAACCTGTCAATTACGACCACCCGTCAATTATGACGACTTGTGCCCTGTCCCTTGTGTGATTGCATTAGGTTCGACTGTAGATATATATATATATATATATATATATATATATATATATATATATATATATATATATATATACGTGTGGGTAATATGTCTTACTGTTCCATGGGAGGAGGGGGGAGGCTTTGATTTCTTGATATACATACAGCTTATTATATGTTGTAGTCTATTAGGTATTAGCAAACGACTAATTTATTCCTAAACTTAAATATTTCATTGCTTCATCGTTGCCAAAAAATTATGCCTTTATACAAAAATAATATCTAAACTGTAATCCCTCCTAGATCAGATATGAAATACTTACGCCATTTTCGTAAATTGCGATTAAATTCAGAAGAATTTCTTTACATTTATCAAATATACCTTCATCTTTGGCTGAGAACTTTAATATTCCCAATACAGTTTCCTTTTTCTGTATTTTTAAAAGTAAAAGAAGCAGACGCAGAATAACAGTAAGAAACCTGGTAAGGTGTATTATTGAATTTGCATGTACAGATTATATACTCGACAAAACTTTGCCTTCTAATTATAACTTTTTGCAGATTCCTTTGATCTCCTTGTCATCAAAAACTCCTTTTGATAATTCTTTGAATTAACTAATCAAATGCAATAGCCGGTTCCTTTATGACTTTATTTCTTCTGAATTCAAGTTTTTTTTCATTAAACAATATTTCATTCTTATTATTATCATAATAAATAATACATAACATCGATTTATCTGAGCTTGCATTTAGAAAAAAAGGTAATGGGTTTCTTCATATAAATTAATACAAAATTTATGGATGGACGATGGTGGTGAAATGCCAATACTTTTTGTGAAGAAAACAATCATCAACATTTCTGGAAGATGATACACTCACCAATAAAATAGGATGAGAAACATTTTCCCAGACTTTAAGATTGATAACTTTATCTGTGTATACCACATTGTGACCAAACAAAAAGAACCCCCGACGATCCATCTCGTTCTACACAAAGGCATCGTGTCATCTACCGCACGAACAAAAGTAAAACGTCTCGTACAGAGGCTATGTCCATCATTTATTACATGAAGTTGTCTGGCTGAACTGACGAGTCTACCATCCGTCATCGTAAAGACGTGCCCTGGTGATGACGTCATTGAAGCGTGGTAATGATCTACCTTATGTCATTTCTATTGTTAATATTTACGTAGTGATAATATATCACATGGAGCTTATAGTAGGGAAATCTCGGGCTTCTCGAATCAGGATTGAATTAATTCTCAAGAAAATCGATTTTTTTCACGTAATATGCTAGCGGCTTTTTACAGCATAGAATGAACACTGTATTTTCCCTACAAATACTTTGTTGTTCCGGTGCCCAATTTACAACCAATAAGACTTTACTCGGAACCCGTGATCGAGGCATTTGCATCCATGGTTACATGGAGTACCCGTATATACCTCTCTTTAGACCTCTAAATACAGGCCTCGGCTTGTTTCACTGCACGTAAAACAGGAGCAGATAATCTAGAAAATTGGGATTATTTATACGAAACATCAGGCTTATGTCGAACTTTTTATTACCCGACCCCGTGTCCCGGGTGTTTACGTTACGATGGGGATAAACGTCTTTAAGTAGACCAAAGTTTGCTTGGACTGCCGCAGGTTGGCCAGATTTCACTTTGCCTTTTTAAACATTGAACCGTTAACCTCGAGGCGGATACCAGAAAGATAGCCAGGTAGACAAAAAGAACTGGTGAACATTGCAGGTACAACTTAATAATTATATTAAGAGCAAACTATAAGAAAATTATATTACGTGCAAAATAATGATATTAGATTATTATCTTCCGAGTTTCATGGCTGATTTACGTAACCATCAAATTGTTGTGGTGTTAAATTTAAATGTTCTTTGGGCAACCCAATGAAACACGAAACAACGGGTCCAGATACACTGCGTACGTCCGTCACAACATATTATTGATACACTTCTTCATATTTAGCGATAACAATAAATTATAATAAAACGTCAGTTAAAAGGACTGAATACAGACATTCCTTAAAGGGATTGCTGCACCCGCATTTCGGAAAAAAAAACCGGTTTAACTTAACACATGCTTTTAACCTGTAAATAAAAACTGTTTTTTTGATGTCCGACTAATCAGTAACATATATATATATATATATATATATATATATATATATATATATATATGGTTTAACCGGAATGAATATATACATTTATTTTTATTTTTGAAGGCTACAAGAAATATAATGAATAAGTTTTTAATGTAACCCTTATTAATAACCTCATCAAGATCCAGGAGTGGTTTTATGTAAAGTTTTCGGATGACGTGTGCAAAACTGGTATTATTATTTTTAAATTAAAATTACAAATATGGATAAAATACCAAATACTATTCAAACATAGAAAATGTTCGGAAAGTTAGAAGTGACCTGTTTTTTCAAGTCACCAGATTATGATGTAATTCATTCCGTGTTGTCCATGTATGTTGAGTTCATGATTATGTGGTTCACAATCTGTAGTTTATGATTACTTTGTAGTTGCTATAAAGGTCATACAAGTAAATTTACGTATATTGTTTGTTACTGTACCCTTTCCCAAAAGATGAACTCCGTGAAACTACACGGGAAATGGGGTTCTGGAAGATGTGGTTGTCATTATAATGAAGGAAGTGCGAAAGTTTTAAATAAGTTGATGAAAAAATAATGATGATGTTTTTGTCTAATATCAGGGGATAAGGATAAAACACATCGGATATAGAACCCGAGTAAAAATCAGCCTGTCACGCCTCCCTGGTGAAACATGTTGAAAGAAATAAATAAACAAATAAACTGTGCCAAAGATAATCTTAACTTAAAAAAAAACATATTCTAATGAATGCAATTCTCCTTCGATTACCAATGTGGCCAATCATCCCAGGTGCATTCGTGTAGAAGTCACTCTACATTTGTAATTTCCGTCATGGCCTTCCGGAATCCGGATCGGCATCGTCTTTCGCAGTTAACCGATATGCCCCGAAAATATCATGACATTCTGTTCATGATTACGTTGTGAACAACACAGACTCGCAAACACACATAAACTCACACACGAACGGAACTGAACTCATCGAAGAGACATGATATTAATAATTTTACGGGAGAGACACATTATACTCTGAATATGTTGATTAGTTAGTTATAGTTAGTTGATAGTTTGCTCTACTTTTAACAATAGTTGATTTCTGACCTTTTTGTCAATTCTTTTGCTGGTATCTTATGATATTTCCGTCTAAAGAAAAAATGCTAAACTGAGTTAATGTTTACAAATCTGTTTCGATGTGTTTTGTCGGTTTGTTAACCTTCCTTTTGAGCAAATAGATGAGTTCAAATGTATCAAGAGTAGCACTTTGATATTGATACAAAGAACAGGCGAAGTGACTTCTTACCCTGAAATATCATCAGGACATCTATAACTAAACAACATGATGGATCGTCGAGGGATAATATTAACAATTGATTCTTCAGGAAATATTGACCTTGGTTAAGTAAATGCCCTGTATTGTTAGATCATACTTTCAAATGATAGGTCTAAATAGTGACGCCTCAGTTTTTCGTGTCATTCAACTTCGCGGAGATTTTATCAATGAATGATGGTAATTTACGGAAACTTTGGAAACCGTTTCTTTTCAAAGCAACTTGAATTCAAAAGAGTTTGCGCGAATGAATCTTTATGGAAATTCCAAAAGATAGAGAGTACATGAACTGATATGCTGTTAACCTAATAAGTCGTACATGCCATGCATACTTTTAGGTGGTGATTTCTGCTAGTATTTTATCGCAAATCGATAGTCCTTCGTGACCTTTAGCTTGCAGCGCCTACTTCAGGTGGAAGGAGAAATGTGGTCATTAAGAATTATGAATAAATATTAAAGCCTAAAGGAATTTAGGTTTTACATGCCCGAGGCGTGGATTACTTAAGGATACACAACCCCTATGAAAAGGTGAAAGATGAAAAGGTCATTTTGGGCTAGAACAACAGTAACATTCCTTGTCGGAACAATGAGCCTGCCGAATAAAACTTCGACAGGGGACCTTTGTTACTGTCTGATGTGGGAGTGTACACTCCTAAATTATCCTTCGATGTTGGGAAAAATTATGCATCATAGTGAATGTAATGTATTTATGTTTATTCCCTTTGCACAAATATATAATAGAACTATAAATCTGCATCCATATGTATACATGCCTCCATCGTGAAAGCACAGGTTTCATTCCAGCTCTGAGAAAACTCTTGACATCCTAATTCCGAGATGTTGGGCACTCGTCCGAGACCTGAACAGGTGCAAGGTATCATGGATAATACGGAACCTTCTCTACTTTTACTTATTCTTTCCCCATTTTCCAAGGTTCATCCGTTCATAAGTGACAGTACATGTGTTAATATTCCTTTAACATGCTCGAGAATCCGGAAAATATTTTTGATCACACCGAAAGCTAATCGATTCGTCCTAGATCAAACACATCCACAAACACACATACACCATCGGTAAAGAAGGCATACCCTCCGTGCGGACGAATTTGTAGTTATAAAATGAAAATATAAGAATAACTTTGTTCAGGGTGACGAGATGCATGCTCCGAACTGATGTCCATATTTCCTGCAACATCAACATTTCTGATAGCCTTTTTATGTGTAATTAACCATGAACTAAATAAAGTGACGTCACGTACAAAAGTGAAAGGTGAACGGTCGTTATGAAAGCACCTATGGACAGTCGTTAGGGGGGACAGAAGGGGGTTGTTTTATTTTTCTTGCTTCTTAGCTTTGTACGCTTGGTCTCCAAGAGGGCTGAACACTGGCTTGGGTCAGAGTAATACCTATATTTGATAGAATCAACATGCATTTTTTTCATGGTATAGTTTTCATTCAACAGCCTATTCTCAATTATCCCTTGGCGAAACTATACATGATCGGAGATTACTGTGATCTTGTTTATTTGTATAACGCCTTATATTAAAAGTTCTATTAAAATAATTTTGCGAAAGGATAAGCCATCAGGAATAGGTCAATTGCAATTAATTTCGACCGGTGGGATGTGTATGGATACTGATTTATCTAAATCAATCTTCCTGTGATTTGTAATTTTATTGATTACTGTGATCTTGTTTATTTGTATTTGCCATCAGGAATAGGTCAATTGCAATTAATTTCGACCGGTGGGATGTGTATGGATACTGATTTATCTAAATCAATCTTCCTGTGATTTGTAATTTTATTGATTACTGTGATCTTGTTTATTTGTATAACGCCTTATATTAAAAGTTCTATTAAAATAATATTGCGAAAGGATAAGCCATCAGGAATAGGTCAATTGCAATTAATTTCGACCGGTGGGATGTGTATGGATACTGATTTATCTAAATCAATCTTCCTGTGATTTGTAATTTTATTGATACGTAGCCATCAAAATTGTTTAACTACTGATGATACTTAAAAGAAGAAAATCAAAGAGATCTGTTAGAATTTGGGATATTCTATTGCATTTTATGTAAATAATGTGTTAAATACGCGATGTCCGTAGTATTTCGATGACAAAAGGATGATGACAGGTAATTCACATTTGTGGACAGATAAAATAAAGAAAATTTTATCTAAGAAATTTTGTCATATTTAAAAATGTGTTACACCTAGAAACATGACAGGTTGCAAAAACAGAAATCGATAAATAAATATTAAATAGTGTGAGAAAGAACATATTTTTCTTTCAAGAAACAGTGATTACTTATTATCACATTCAAATAAAGACCTCAAAACCATCTCCAACTCCCTAACAGCAATGATTTGGCAGCAACAGTAGTAGATCCCTTGCTTCATTTCTGCTACAATTTCATTAATAATGAGCAAGTCTGCATGAAAGGTCACGTGACTGACTCATTGCAAGGAGGGATCTTTAGCTGCATTCATTGGGAGATTGTCAGCAAGACATACAAGAAGAGTAAACAGTGGCACAAGGGTGAGTCAAGTATGCATCCACAGAGGAGTGCAAATATAGAATACATTAAACTAAAATTATAGAGAAATTTTTTTTTATTTTTTAGAGGCTATTAATTGTCGGCGCCAGCCGTGGAATCAACATCTGTCTTGCTCGCATACAATAATAAAAGGGATCCTGTGTTTCGTAAAGAAAGGATCTGACTTTGTTTAGCATGTAATCGCTTGCTGCAGATTGTGTAACGTTTGAGTGCATTAAAAAGTACAAGAAAATTGGATCACTGTGAAGAATTTATCTGAAGACTATTGAACCCAGAACAAAATGTCTGAAGAACCCTTTTACTACTAGGAATATAGATCTATCGAGAAATACAGAAAAAAAAGTTACAGTAAAAGTCACCCCTTTGCCGAATAACAATAATGAGATCACAAACATGTTATTTCAACTTGGAGCAGGACTGAGTCGAGGAAAAAATATGGAAATATAAGGTATACCGACATCAATCAAAATGGAGACATATATGTATAAGTATTTGAAAATTACCGTTAATACGGTGCGTGAGAGTTTCAGATGCAGGATGTTTTTAAGCAATATCAGCATGATGTGCGGGATTAACCAACGTGAAGAAAAAGAGGAGAACAAAATGTTAAAAATTCTGTGCAGTATTGAATTTTGAACCCGATTCAGAAGTGACAATGAATGTGATGCTTTTGACGATGATCATGACAAGGTCTTACGTGTCTACAACCCAACTATCAACGTTCCACTCGGAGAAATTCAGGGTCTTTTCACGGTGGTTTAGATTTAAGCTTTATTGAGCAGGCTCTTCAGCAACATGGACGATCAGATCAGGTAGACCAGCTATCTTTGCAAAGAAGCTACACACCCATCGGGTATAAAGTCTCTTCCCTAGCAGTTTAAGTCAGATTGGGCCTGGGAGATTAAACAATAGAGGGTTATGAAAGAAACCCTGACAGTTAAACTTAACCAGAGAGGACAATTTTGCAAGACACATAGGAGGACTGAGTGGTTATACGAAAGGGAAAAAAAACTGTACCTATGGATGAAAGATAAAAAGATTGATATTACGTTTTTGACGAATTTTGTATCAAAGGTTACAGAAAACATATAACGGAGGCGTTGAGTAGAATCTTTGAATATAATCTAATTAACTATGTACGTGACAATGAAAGTAGGCTTACCATGGTACACTTAAAATTTAAAAACCAGAAAATGGCTCTAAGATCAATATATGCACCAAATAATGGAAAGGCAGTTCACCTATTATAAATAGGCTTTTTAAAATGGATAATTTACTTATTTGCTCATGCATTTAACCGGGATGTTGTTCATTCAGCAATTTAAGCTGTTTTTCAATAGGGCCCTGGAAAAATCACATGGGGACAATTACTTTCAAAGATATTAGATGACAGGCTCAGATTTATATTACGACACACAGTGAAAGAAAAGTATTAAATTACTGCTGGCCACTTTAATTGCCACTTACGTGAATTCGACAAAACAACAGCTCGAACAGACGGATATTAACACTCTGTTGAATTCGTAATATTAATAATACAACGGCCAATTGCGCTTCTTCAACAGAATTGCTTAAATTTTGCAGAAAGCATGAAACTCCAACTGTGCACAAGAATACCACTGACCCTAAGCATATTTAAAAAAATGGATTCCGAAATTTCTGCCAAGTGTTTCTTCCGTATGTCCTCCGAGTTTCTTCTAATCTTTATACCTTATAGTTAATACATAATAATTGAACATTCTTTTAGATGTCGTCTTCATCGTTGCTGAAGGAGCGCTTAGGGCCGGTGTTTCTGACTTCCTCAACTTCAGCATTCGGGCGCTTACTTTTCCTGCTTTAGAAAAGGAGCTTGGTAGAACATTAACATTGTCATCAGTTATAATTTGAGGATCTTCCCACAGCTGAACATTTTTAACAAAAAAGTAGAACACGTAACAGCAAAAATCTTGATTGAATAAAATCCTAGACAGCATTTTCCGCTCTTATTGTGCTAAACGTCCATGCTTTAATCTATGCCTGTTTGAAAAATAACATCATAGATAAACAGAAAAAAAAATTCATATTTTTGCGGCCATACTTAAATTAATATGACGTAAGCTAGAAAACCGATGTCTTACAAGGATTTATTTGATTGGTCAGTTTCACGATGCCATTGTGGCAATGCTAAACGTTTAAATTATAAATGCGCTCGGAAGCCGTATAAAGCATGTGTGGTTTGATTGGTTTAATTTTCTTGTGCATTATAGAAGAACTATCAGAGTAGCCCGATGAAGATATCTGGTAGTGAATCGGCCAAATCCTTGTTTGTAAGAAGATTAGACACAGCGATTTGTATAACTTACTGAAACCAAGAGATAGGGACCATCCAAGAAGGGAAAAAAACTCAAACCGCATAAAGAGGTGACGATACAATTAAACATTTACCAGGAACAATCACTAAAAGTGGTCTTACTAACGGAGTTGAGAGCGGTTTGTGATTCAGAGAAGGTTTGGTCTCGTTACAATTTTAGATACCGAAAAATAGCAGAGTCATCAAGTGTTATCATATGGACAGTTCGTCGGTAGTAAATCAATGTATATTAGGCTTTAGGAGACTAGAAATAGAAAAAAGCTTCATTCTTATTCATCGTATATATGTTCTATTTCCCGTGGTATGCATTTATTACCCCGGCATACAATAGATAAAT
Organism: Sipunculus nudus; assembly: GCA_026874595.1. Lineage (NCBI taxonomy): Eukaryota > Metazoa > Annelida > Sipuncula > Golfingiida > Sipunculidae > Sipunculus > Sipunculus nudus. Next base: position 54,914,383 of record CM049322.1, on the reverse strand, counting down.
TTATTTATCAGATACAAGCCGGATTAAAAGTTAATTTACTGCAGGCAGAACAATGATGAGAATGCTACGATGAGAATGTCTTCAGATGAAGCCCTTTTTTTATTTATATTGGAATGGGAAGGATATTTTATATGAAACCATACAAATCGAACGCTGTAGTACATTCTAGTGTAGATGATAGTATAAATAATGATTATAATATACCAACAATTACATACCAAGCAGCCTAAATCAAGTGAACATATGGAAAAAGTAAACTTTTTCCCAATCATAGCATAAAAACAAACAATGGAGAGGCCACAGCTCTTTTAAAATGGCAAATAAACAATCAAATAACAAGATAGGGCCTGAATTAAGACAATTTAAAAATATAAGAATGTCACCTCAAATATTTGCATACAATTATTCCTTATAATGTAAGGCTTCATTGTCAAGAACTGATTGAAAAGTCAAAGTGTAACATCTGTAAGACCGAGAAAAAAATAACTTAAACATAAGTTCTGCAACTGTATATTTATGAAAGAATTCTGGAAATCACTATGGACGGTCTTATATAAACAGCGAAATTCCTCAATAACAGTTGATAAAATCTTCTTCGGCTATTACGAAGACAAAGACCAGGCACGAACAGTGCAAATGAATTATTCAATCATACAGTTAAAATATTTTATTTATAGACAAAAAAGCTAATACAGGTAATATACTTTATTCATAGACTAACAGGCTAGAATTGTTACTTAAATTCTTATATTTTGTTAAAATATATTCTAGTAGAATTTAAAATGAAATAAGTAATTCTCATGAATAAAGGGTTAGAGAAGAAATATTTTGAAACGTGGCTGTTTGGTCCTACACACTGAAAAGAAATATGGTGATGGGGCAATATGGTTTATAGGGAAAGAAATGTATTATATGCAGCATTATATGTATATTTAGTTTGTAAAATGTAGATATGCCTTTTTCATTTATCATTTGTTCATTTGGTGATGGCATTTTGCGAATACGTATAAAACCTAGGAATAAATTGTGTTAATAAACATGCAGTTGTATGTCAGAAGTGTATGTTTTTATATAATTAATTCGTTAAAGTATAAATATGCACGTATATGATCATAACGTTATAACCGGGTGTTATATGACCATGGGAAAATGTTTAGTTTATGCCGAAAACTATTACTAAATTGTATCGGTGCACGGCAGATTTTTTCTCGAATTTTGTTTTATTGGTGTAAATCGGCAAGCCTGAGTTACAATAAATACGTGTTATGCCAATAATAAAAATAACAAAAAGCCATAACATTTATTCATCTTGTGCAACTGATATCTATAATTTGAATTAAAACACACATACATATTTACAGCACAAAGTGCCCTGTACTAAGGGCATATACTATTTACGGCCATTTAAGGGCAGTCCCTTGAAACTAGGTCCCTAAAACTGTGATCTTGAGATAACAGGAGCACGTGCCCTAACGCAGGGTGTCCTGCAACGGATTATGGTAAAACAATTTCAAATTACATTACCCCCACTTTAGATACCCCCACTTTTGTCCATACCTAATGTGTATATATTAATAAGGTTTCTGAGTTCAGAGTTTCAGATGAGATAGATAACATTTATTATCAGGAATCACCACGCATAGCGACTTCTGATGATAACCGAAGACTGATTAAGGAATATCTTATGACAGAATATTATTAACATTGAATTGAAAAGGATGCATGACCCGACTGGATTATAATTGCTGTGACAGGATGGCGATTTAAAATACCGTTATTGAAGTTATAACGAAAGTTCGTCTGTTTTAATTTCCCTTGAGTCTTTACATTAGGACAATTATTGAACAATTAATATAATTATCTTATCATATAAGCAGATATGCATATGCAATAAGACAAGCACATATCACACTACCAGCCTTCAACTACTTCTGCGAGTGATTTACTATGAACTTAATAATCTGACGTAGCCTACAAGTTCTACGAATGCTGAAGAGTCGTTCTGAAATCACCCATCTATATTATGTCTGACAACATCGACTGGAGAGGTTTACAACCAATGGTGATTTTATTATTCCATCTTTCCTTTCTTCTTTTTATTTGGGGGGAGGGGGTTGTTAGTTTTACTTGCTTCTAAGCTTGGTGCACTTGGTCTCCAAGAGAGCTGTTTAATGAAAACTCTCCGTTGTCAGAGCAATAACAATATATGAGAGATTTTACATGCATTTATTCACGTAATAATTGTCAATTCAAAACCTATTCTCAATTTTCATTCAATTGTGGGCTTAAAGGAAACTACAATAGATCTCCCGGCTGATTGCTGTCACCAGTGTCACTGTTACCGCATATATTCAAAGTTCTATCAAAGAATATTGAGGATGGAATACCCATCAGGAATAGATCTATTAAAATTATGTTCGGGCCTGTAACCGGTGGGTCGTGTAGGGATAATGATTCATCTTAATCAATCTTCCTAAGTATTGTAGTTTAAAAACACGCTGGCTTGAAATTTGTTTAACTATTGATGATACTACAAGAGAAATAATAATCTATTGGAACCTGCATTTTTAGATATTCTGTGTGTATAATATGTGAATAATGTGTTCAGTACACGATGTCCGTTGTGTATATACATATTTATTTATTTTGTCGAAAAAAAGGTATATGACAAGTCGAGGGCACATATTTGTGACCAAAAAGAAAAGTAGATGTGCTCTAAGCTGGGTTAATGTTATAGTATTTATAAATACTGTATTCCTAGAAGGACTGTATGAGAAACATAAAATGTTGCATGAACAGAAGTCGATAAATGAATATAAAAGATGGTGGGCGTGAACATGTATCTGTTTTCCAGAAACAGTGATTTTATTAAAACAAACAACTTAATACCATATACAGCCACCATCTTCCCAACAGCAAGGATCTCTCAGCCGAACTAGTATATATGTTGCTTTACTTTTGTAACAATCTCATGAATAACGAATAAGTCTGCCTAGAAGGTCACGTGACGAACTCATTGTGAAGAGATATTTTCGAATAGCTGCATTTTCAGCAGAAATAATAGATCAAAAAGTGGCACAAAGTTAATCCTAGTGAGCATCGACACAGGAATTCAAAAACTAGAATTTATTAACCAGAAATTTTATAGCATTTCCACATTTTTTAAAGGACTATTATCTTGATTTCCCACCTCTCATGATCGTATTCCATATTGAAAGGGATTTTGTTTTCCCAAAAAGAAAGGGGTTGACTTGTTTTTAGAATGTCATAGGTTGCTCATATTGTGCAACGTTTGAAGGCATTGAAGGCTGTCAAAAAATTGAATTGCTGTAAAGAATTTATCTGAAGACGATTGATACAAGAACAAAATGTCTGAAGAACATGTTTACTCCTTGGTTTACAATCAAGAAACAAGAACAGTTATAGTAAAAGGCATCTCTTTGTCCTATATCAATAATGAGATCACAAATATGTTAATTCAACTTGGTGTAGAACTGAGGGGAGAAATCAAATATAAAAATCTGAGATATTGAAGGTAAACCAAAATCAATCAAAATGGAGACATATTTGTATATGCATTTGAAAATTTCATTAAGGACAAAGCCATTCTGTTAAACACGGTAAGAGACAGCTTCAGATGAAGAATGTTTTAGTAGTACCAACATGGTGTGAGGAATCAGTTAACGTGTAGAAAAAGCGAACAATGGAATGTTAAAAAGTCTGAGCAGTACAGAAATTTGAACCCTATTCAGAAGTAACAACAGAATGTGAGGCTTTTGGGGATGAGTATGATAAGGTCTTATTTGTCTACAGTGCTACAACCAAACTGTCAGTGTTCGCCTCGGAAAAATGTACGGCCTTATCATTTGCTGATCAATACAGTCGGGTGGTTAGATAAGGTAGACCAGATCTCGACAAGGCCACAAACCCATCGGATAAAAAGACTCCGTCCTCTCAGTTTAAGTCAGATTCGGACAGTGAACATAAAAAAGACAGGGTTATGAAAGATATCCTGACAGCTAAATCTACCAGAGTGGAAATTTCAAGTCACTACAACAAAGTGAAACAAAGATTCTCATAAAACCAAAGCAGAATGACCTTTATTGGGGAACGGGGCTTACTTTTGAAGCGACTGCCATCGTCAAACCAAACAGTTTGACTGGGAAAAAAATGTTTACATGTCAATCTGTTTGACGTTACCGGATGAGCACTGTACAGACGTGAAGCCTGATATTAAAAGTCAAGTAGAGATAAATCTCCCAATAATCTACCTTCTCGAAAATTTAAACCAAACAGAGATTTATGAAAATAGAATTTTTTAAAAATATATGTTTCTTTTAACATACCAGGACTGATTGTTTATACGAAAAGAAAAAAAAATATCTGTACCTATGGATGAAAGATAACAAGATAGATATTACTTTTTTAACAAGATACATTTTGTTCCATTTATTAGTAAAAATGTTTAATTCTTCCTGCAATCATATACCCGTGATGTAAGAGTCAACATAACAGAGGCGATGAATCGGAATTTTGAATATAATTTTATTAATTTTGTATGTGTCAATAAGGGTAGTCTCACCGTAATAAATTTGGAATGAAACATACAATGTTTAAATAGTTGAACGGGGAAACCTAATGGGGAAAAATTAACAGGATATTATTGAAATAATATAAAGTTGGTTCAAGACTAATTGAATAGCATTTACCTTCAAATATAACTGAAATGAATATAATTAACTCGTTAGGATTTTATTTTAATGAAAATTACCTTCATTATTTCAATGCTACCTTTTATGTACATGAAATGTTGCACATGACCAGCTAGCCCGTTCATTTGGCTGCTTAAGGTTGCTGAAGCCAGACAAAGGTAAACAGATGATTTTCATGTAAACTTTAAAAAGGCTTAAATTTTCCAAAATCTCTATAAATGTGATCTTGCGATCTATTTTTGATTTATTAAATATGACTTAAATTTTTTATTTCTTCATAGCGGAGGTCAGAATTACACATTTATTGCGTATTGAAGGCATTTGATATATTTTTTGTTCTCTCCTGGTTTTTAATTAAATTAAATTTTAAAAGCCATGTGTCACGAAACAAAATCGATTATTCTGTAATGTGTTGAGGGATTCTGGGAGGGCTTTAGACTTTCTCTCTGGAGATAACAGGAGGACGTGCCGTAACGCAGGGTGTCCTGTAACGGTTTCCGGTAAAGCGATTTCGGATTACCCGCAGCTAAGATTACCCCTGGAAGAGAGTGTTCAGATTATTTCCAAATTACAAGTTTAAAACAATTTGTTCTTTGTATTAAGTTTATGTATTTTTTTGTATATTTTATTATTTACTTAACATTCAGAGTTCCTGATAAGATAGATAACATTTGTTATTAGGAATCACATAAAACATATCGACATCTGATGGGTACTGATGATTGATAGAGGAGTATCTGATGAAAGATTATTAGTTACAATGACAGGAAAAGGATAAATGGCCGGACCGGATTGTAAGTGCTATGACATGATGGTGGTTTAAAATACCGTTATTGAATTAATTAAGAAAGGTCATGACATTCATTCGCGTTGATTTCAATTAGTATAACGATCTTATTACTTAGATTTAACAAATTTACACTACTTCACGGAAAAGGTGTCTAATTACACCTGACGTGCTTACACTCCACACTATTTCGCTTTTTTTTCTTCTTTCTTTTTTTTTGTCCAATTAAACGATCACATTCATATATCACTTCAGGGTGGAAACTATGGTCAACAGTTATTTGCTTTTTGACCAAGGTGAGGTTTAGGCACAAAATACGCTGCTATATTATGTGGTTTTGTCGAATGTTTCTTTCTGTCAATTTTCATATATATTTTAGCAAACATTTGAATTTTTTTTTTATTTTATACCCAGTATAATTGTATCAGCCATAAAAGAGTTGTACAGATATTATGGGTCCATGGGCTTTCGACAACGCCGCGTTCGTCTACGAAGAACTCCTCTGAGACCCTTGGATCGATGTTCCTGAAACTCGACTTAAATATTTTGTCACATATGAAATCGTGCCATATCTCAGGAGTGTTTCAAGGTATTGGACTGAATCTGTGCACGTCCATGAATTTGGAATACCTCCACCTCGAACGCAAGACCGTTGGCGGTCTGCCATTCTTGTGGCGGCAGAGCGATTACTTTGGGTGAAAATCGTTCAAATTTAAATCATTAAAATTAAACCCCATGACCTCATTTGTGTGATTAACTGTCAGTCATTTACAATGCAATGTAGTGCTATATCACATGTAAAATATCGTTTTATTACCAATATTTAGTAGAGTAAAACTTGTCCTTAAATTTGTAAGCCTTATTCATGTTAAATTATGTCGCTGTCTTCCCGACGTATGGTTACTATTTCGTCCATGTCAGACACACCGAACAACGCCTGCATCTTAATGTTGCGCTCTTGCTGACATGCCAATCATCTGGGAATAAAAGGGAAGTGTCCGTTTTCCTCACTAATTGCTACGGACCAATCTGTCTTCAGAACTGGTTATTTTAGTTTGTTTACCACGTACTTGATCTCATTTTCAGCTACGCCGTAAACAAAATTGATGGGGTTGTTCCAAGATTCCCAGTTGACCTTTTCTGAGAAAAACAGTCACATAATCTTGTCTTTTCTCTGTTTTTTTACTGCCTATGTGGTTACCAGGCTTTAAAAAACAAACTAACAAATTGTCCAATGTAAATGACAAGCTTTCTAACTGCGTTTTTCAAAAGGAAGCATGTGTGATGTTATGCTTACAGTTCATGAGATAACCAGGCACCACTTTTTTTCTTTTTTTTTTTGTTTCCTGATATATTTTACGGACTCTTGATCCCAGGTTTAAATATTGTGTGTATGTAAAGAAAATAAGGAGATATGTAAATTAATTTTATGAAATATTTATTTAACGACACGAAAAAAAAAGTTTATTTTAAATGACGGGGGTGCCTCTCCACCGTATTCACGGAACGTCTCTGTGGCCACGCCTAAGATATGGACGTTTTTGGTCTTAAACTGTAAAGAATGATGTCAAGTGTTTCGAGGGGTTCATTTTCTATATTTCCCATTCAGCTCCATTTCAAGGGGTTCGTTTTCTATATTTTCTATAAATTCTGGGGAATAACCCTGTATTTTTTTTCAAAATGGCTGCCGCAGCGCCAAAATACAAACATGGCCCTTGTGAGGAGTAGGGGAATTTACAGCGATATATTTCGTATTTGCAATGAAACAAAATCGGTCATCAATTAATGTTCGGTCATAAAGTTCCAACAGGAATGCAAACTAGATTGCCTGGACATAGAAGTAAAAACGAAGCGGCCGGAAAGTCATTTCTTAAACTGCATCTCTTGCTGAATAAAGGTACCTTTTTTATATGTATAGTTGTTTTCGTTTGATAAAGTACCCTTTTTCTGTCTCAGAATAAATAATATTTACTGAGAACAATTATCGGAAACAAGCTAACAGGTTTGTTGCTGTGGTGAGAAAATTAAGCTATATATACAAGGGAGATCTTTGAAACATTTTCCACCTGGTCTTTGGAAAGATCGGTTAATAAACCACCCAGCTTGTTAACATTTTGCAAGCTCAGGAAAATTTTCTCCAAATTTATTTGTATTAATATCACGGGAAAAATGTGTCCTCCTTGGATTTTAACGTGGCAAAAGGGGCTTTTATCAAAGAGGTTTCGATAAGCTGAATTAAAATGTGATGAAATTATCAATTTTAAGCCCATCCTCCATAAGGCCATGCACATGGTTACCGAAAAATCGGTTTGGGACCGGCTGGCGGGTTTTCTACATGGAAATCAATCCAAGTATATTTTAAAAATTTCAGTCATGCCAAAAAATAGAATGAGAGGCAAATTACATTTACCGTAATGTTTAACTACAAGGAATATATTTTACCCGTGTTAGGATATTATTCTTAGAAAAAAAAATATTTTCCAGATTGGTAAGGGGGTTTCCTTACGTCTCATGATAAAAGCATCAATAGTGGTGATTATTAATATTTAACAGACCATACAACTAACATACAAACTGTGCGATTCATCAACTTAACTTACACATTTACCACCAACTATAAGTTAAACATGCAGTCTTGTGTATTGACTAAATAAAAATCACATTTATTATTTCAGAGCAATATTTTATGAACATGAAATGCGGGACATTTCAAGATAGCTGCTTTATGCTGTCAAAGACAGACAAATGTAGAAAGCTAAGTTATATGTTAACTTCAAGAGGCTTACGTTTGTGATATTTAATTATCCAAAACCCATTTAAATGCGATCTTGTATTTGATTTTGCTTTTTTTAATTGACTTAAAGTCTTGTAATTTTTCATAGCGGAGGCCTCAGTTACACATTTTTTAGTTACACATTAAAACTCGAGAGATTTTTAATGTTTTGTCCCAAAGCCTGTAACACACTATCGAATATAATTTTTAAAACATTAGACACCTACACCAAAATATAGCTGTTATAATATAATGTATAATTACGTAAAAGGTACAGAAAATAAACCTTATGACTGATAAAGAAATATATCATGAAGATAATTATCAACATTGAAAGGGAAAGGATGCATGACCAAACTAGATTTTACCTGCTGTGAGAGAATGATGAGATAGAATACCGTTACTGAAGTTGTAAAGAAAGATCATTGGATTCAGTTGTGGTAATTTCCCTTGGGTCTCTTCATTTGGATAATCAGTGTACAGTTAATATTATTTAATCTTATCAATTGGACAATTGTTAACACAGTTCACGCTACTTTAGGAAAAAAGAACTACATCTCAAAACGTTAGGTATAATTACACCTGACATGTCCCTTCACACTATTTCACTTATTTCATTTGTTGTTTTTACTTTAACATCCATATATTATTTCAGGGTAGAAGATAGGGTCAACCGTTATATTTTGATTAGCAAGAGAGGAGGCTTCGGTTGAACATACGCTGCTTTACTGTATGTGGTCATGTCGAAATTCTCCTTTCTGTCAAATTTTAATTTAGATTTTTGCAAACATTTTACTTTCTTTTATTTGATCCTAACATAATTGTATCTGCCAAAATATATTTTTGCGAATATCGGGGATTCCGCCGAAGTCCCGTACGTCTATGGAGAACTCATCGGAGGGATTTTTCTAAAACTCGGCATAATTATTTGGTCACCTTTGATCTCGTGCCATACACCATGGGTGGCTAAAGGTATTTGGCTGAAAGGATGCATGTCCATCGATCTTCGATATCTCCATCTCGTAATCAAGACCGGTTGCACCATCTACATTCGTGTTTGCTTTGCGTCCATCCAGGCATTTGCCATATGTGCGTCTTGATGATTAAAGGCGTATGTCAGATGTGCTTCAAGGAATGAGGCTGAAATTGTGCATGTCCATAGAGCTTTGATAACGGCATCTCGATCTCGTGACCAGTTGCGCCCTCTGTTATCGTAATCCTGTGGCGGCTTCATTCAAATCTATCTCATTGAATTAAACCCCATGATTACATTTGTTTGTTCCACTACCAGACGCTCTCAATACAGTGAACTGCTATATCACCTGTTTAAACATCGTTTAATTAACAATATTAAGTAAAGTTAAACTTTTCTGTTCAATTTGTAAAGATTATTCATATAAAAGTACGGAAAATAACGCCACAGCCATTCACTGACGTTTTTCTAAATTTTATATTCAACATGCCATGCCAAATAGTCGGAATAAGCTCCGAGGTGTAACTGAAATGTGCCACGAAATGTTGAACCGAAAATAGCAAGAGCACATTTATTATTCTGTAATATGTAGAGAGATTCTTGGAGGGCCGGATACTCATTATTGTTTGTCAGATTTTGATGATATTCCATTGATGTACCTCTCTGGCGATAACAGGAGCGCGTGCCGTAACGCAGTGTGAACTGAAACGGTTTTCGGTGTAGCGATTTTGGATTTTTGTATATTTTTTTATTTACTTTAAATTATCATATTTGTCTCTGAAATTCCCAAATAAGGTTATTTTTTTCATACCGCAAGTCAAACTATACTGAATCATATTTTTCGTGAATTGCACGAGACAATTTAAATATAATTAAAAATATTGTTAACATTGTGTGAAATATATTTTCACACATTGTTTTCAAGTATTAAAATAAAAGTAATTAAATAAAATTAACTAACCTCAAGTAAAGCTTATACTAAGGGCGTAATTTAATGTTGACTCCAGGAAACCGCTGGGGGAGGTGGACTAAGTTAGAGGGAAGTCTTAAGTCTATTCACCGGAAAGCGACACCTGATGAAAATTGATGACTGATAAAGGAATATTTGTTGAAAGATTTGTATTGACATTAAAAAAAAGCTTTGCATGACCCGACTGGATTTCAACTGTTTTAATAGAATGGTGATATGAAATACCGTACTAATAATTAAGAGAATTCATGTGATTCTTCTGTGTAAATTTCCCTTGGGTCTCTTCACTAGGATAACCATGTACAATAAATATAATGATCTTATCAATTAAATATAATTGTTAACACAGTTGGCGCTCCTTTAGGAAAAAGAACTATATCTCACAATGATAGGTCTAATTACAAGTGACATACTTACACTTCACACTATTTCATTTATTTCCTTTGTCTGATATCACGAACACATTCATATATTATTTCAGGGTGGAAAACAGGGTCCACGGTCATTTCTGATTGAGCAGAGAGGAGGCTTAGGTACAACATACGCTGCTATTGTGTATGTGGCTATGTCGACATTCTCCTTCCTGTAGAATTTTCATATAGGTTTTTGCAAAGATATGAATTTTTAATTCTGATCCTAATACACTTGTATCAGCCAATATAGAGTTTTGTACGGTCTGAACACAGCGCGTGATCTCCCGGCCCAGTGACCTTACACTCACACGCTGTGAGAAATAGCAGGATTTTTGAGGTTTGGCAACACCCAGTCAGTTTGCACTGGATAGAGTAAAATCTGATTGGCTCTGCGTTAAAATAAATCTGCAGAACTGGTCGATGAAATCTTATTTTTTTAGCGCGCGTGTAAACAAACATAGCTATGCGGGGCAAGCTCGTGCGGAACGCAATACAGGAAACGCCAGTGGGGGATAACTGACCTCAGGCAAGTCAGTATAAAGACTGTGTTGAAAGCTGCAGTTGGACCGTGTGTATTCCAATAGGGATGGAAAAGTCTGTGTTACCAAGCGCTTACCACAACAGTGTAAAGTGACCGGTACCTTGAAGAATATCCGTTTGTGCTGGTGGTACCTGCAATGTGTTTGGTTAAATATAACGCAGGGGGAATTCCACAGAGACAGCAACACCTAGTGGCCAAACCTGACCGGCAACCGCGATTTAATGCAGCGGTTAGTGTTATGCTTTAGACCGGTTGCACCATCTACATTCGTTTTTGCGTGGCGTCATCCGTGCCTTTACCTTATGTACCTTTTTTTCATACTTAAGAAAGGTGGCACCACCTACAATCATATATTCGTAAAAGTCATTTCACGCATCAGCCTTAGACTGTGCATGTCCTCAGTTATAGGATCAGAAGCGGATCCGGGGGGGGGGGGGGGGGGTCCGGATCCCCGGCTCAGCCTCCGCAACCTTTTTTAAAGGGTTTCAGACCATTTTTTTTATAGCTTGGACCCCCCCCCCTTTTTTTCGGACCTGGATACTTATTCTCGGCATTGTCACTAGTCCTTGTTAGTTGCCCCCTCCTTTTCCTAAATCTTGAATCCGCCCCTGAGGATAGTTATTATCTTTTACACATGACTGGTGGTGACACCTACATTAAGCTTTAGTTTCGTCCATTCATTTAGATTTTGTGATACTTGGGCATATTTGATACCATAAAGTTGGAAGCTGTCGCGTTAGGAGAGATTCCATGCCACAATTTATCTATGCCTCTGTGATTTAGCGGAAATGTAGTCGCTTTTAGACTTCCCGTATCCCATTACCTTTCGGAGATTTTGGATTCTTTCGTGGAGATATAAAGGATTAGAGGAATTTAGCGGCCACGATCTGTAACGTTTTAGCTTTTCCAAGTAAACGTTTGACATGCACTGCATTTTGTCATCGGCTGAAGCAAAAGGTACCCTGTTTGGAGCAATATTTTAAATCTATTACATGAATTATGCTGATAATTTACATATGGCGCATGAAGGAAAGAAACTTGTCTTAAAATGAGTCACCGGTGAGTTTAAATAGCCAAGCGTGGGACAAGCATGTAAACAGCTATGGAGAAGAAATGCTACTGGCATTTCCCAGTGGCGGATTCAGAAAACGGGGGGTGGGGGGGGGGGGGGGGTTGGCGCTTACACTGGGTGAGCAGTTGATGCTTTGTATTAAGATTTAATATATATATATATATATATATATATATATATATATTGTTAAATTTCAGCTATAAGAAAAAGATCAATGGCCATGTTTTTTTGTTTCAGGTCAAGTTAATTCCAGGAATGCGGAGGACGGTATGGAAGTGGGGGGTTCCCCACCCTTTTTATGAAATTTTCATATATGCAATGTAAAGCGGATATTTTGAGGCACTTGCCGCAAAGAATAATGATATACTGTTCCTCAACTACCGTCTCTTAAATGTCTTTGCATACCGTAGTCAAAATTTATGGGGTAGGCGAATGGGCTTTTTTTGGGTGGGGGTGTCCTCTGGGGTGGGGTGGGGGGGGGTTCCTTGGTGTTATAGCCTCGCTGAGTGTAATACTCCCTAAGTATACTCCCTCAGAATAGAACCATTTGGATGCTATCTTTATCACAGAGCTGGTCATTAATATCCTTAACTTATGAATAAGAAAGTAATAAACTGTGGATAACTTTAATGGCTGAAAATAAATAAAGTTAGTTACAAATCTTACTAGGAAAGAAAGATAAAATGAGAGATGTTATGGCTGAACGGAGGGGGGGGGGGCAGTGTTTCCATTATTATCAAAGCAGTTATCTGGATTAAGACTGAGTGAGCCTGCGTGAACGCGTGATTGCAAATTGAATTTTCCTTACCCGCTAGAAAATAATGTTTGTTTATTCTACTAGTTCATTATTTTGTACTTGCAAACAAGTTTATTTTCATCCCGTGTACGACAGGGGGATAGGCCTTAATAGAACGAAGATCGGTTAAAATATTTGACATTTAATAGGAAGTACTACAACACTCCCGTGACTTGTTAACATTTTATTGCACAGTTAATAGGTATTATAAGCCTAGAGATAAGTTGTAAATTAATAAGAAACAGAAAAAAGGGAAAGTTTATTTCAAACCTAACTCATACATATTAAGAGAATCAATTTGTGTTTGTTGATGCCCTAAGAACAATATACATTTTGTAATATCTGAGAATATGAGTCTCAGAAAATATAAAGATATCAGACCAAAAAAAAACTCAACAAAATAAGTAAAATGTCACATAGAGGTCGCAACACGGGACCGGAGGGCCCCAAGCCTTGATCCGGAGTAACTAACCATGCTGCCGTCAGATAGCGCTGCGATAGCCCCGTCGAAAATATATCTGGATTTATGGAAACATTTAAGAAACACCCCCCCCCCCCCCCGCCCCCCCCCCCCTTGAACAGGCTTTACACCATTCTCGACAGCGGCAGACTTCGGTGGTGCACACCCAATGCATTACTACAGAATACTTCCGTGAAAAACCCAGTACGATCATAGATGAAACCAAATTGTGCTTCTTCTCAAACACAAATCTTTATAGTTGAATTTGTATACCTCGTTGATACGAACAGGAAACGTGAATTTGCATAGCTCTTCAATTTAATATACTCTAAAAACTCACATTAAAAACGTTAAGAACAGTTTGACATGCAAAATGTTTCAGAAATACCAGCATGGTGTCAGGGATCGACCAACGTGTAGAAAAAGCTTACATCAAAACGTGAAAAACGTAAAGTCTGTGCAGTATGGAAATCATATACAGAAGTGACAACATAATTTGAGGCGTTTTAGAATCATCATGACAAGGTTTTAATTGTATAGAGTGCTAACAATGTTCCACTCGGAGGAACTGAGAGCCTTTTCATGGCGGTTGGGATTTCGACTTTGTTAAGCAGGCTTTTTAATACACGCGGGCGATCAGATCAGGTTGACCAGCTATCCTAACAAAGAAGCCACAGACCAACGAGGTATAAAGCGTTTTCCTTCCCAGTTTAGGTCAGATTCGGATCGAGAAAAAAAAATAATTGTTATAAAAAATCCTGACAGCTTAACTTAACCAGAGTAGACACATAGGAGCACTAAGTGATTTTACGAAAAGAAAAAAAAATTTAAAGATAACAAGGTAGCCATTATGTTTCTACTAGTGTTTTTGTACCAAATGTTATAGAAAAATATCACAGAGGCGTTGAGTCGAATCTTTGAACATGATTTAATTAATTTTGTACGTGGCAATAAAATTAAGCTTATCATAGTACATTTCGAATTTAAAACCAGAAAAAAATGCCTTTAGTATGAACATATGCACCAAACAATGAAAATAGGCAGTTCCCCTTTTATAGATATGCTTTTTAAATGAATATTTTACTTATTTGCACATGCATTCGACCGGAATCTTGTTCAGCCAGCATTGTCAGCTGTTTTTTTTCAATGGGGATAATCACATGGAGGAAATCACTTTCAAAGAGATAATGATGATGACCCCTATTATAATACGACACACAGTTTAAGAAAAGTATTTAATAACTGCTGGCCACTTTAATTGCCACTAACGTGAATTTGGCAAAACAACTGCTAAAAAAAGACAGAAATAAAAACCTGTTGAATTCGTAATATTAATAATACAACGGCAAAGTGCGCTTTTTTTTTTTTTGCTTAAATGTTGAAGAAAGCATGAAACTATGCACAAGAATATCACTGACCAAATGCATATTTTAAAAAAATGATTTAAAAATGTTGGGCATTGTGGCTGTCATAAACCTAAGTGTTTCTTCTGTATGTCCTCCGAGTTTCTCCTAATCTTTATACCTTATAGTTAAGACATAATAATTAAAATTCGTCTTAATCGTTGCTGAAGGAGCGCTTAGAGCGGGGGTCCTGACTTCATCAACTTCAGTATTCGGGCGCCTACTTTTGCCGTTTTAGAAAAGGATCTTGGTAGAACATCAACATTGTCATCAGTTATAATTTTAAGATTTTCCAACAGCTGAACATTTTCAACAAAAAAAAGTAGATCACATAACAGCTAAAATCTTGATTGAATAAAATCCTAGACATTTTCCACTCTCATTGTGCTAAACGTCAATGTTTTTATGTATGCCTGTTTAAAAGTAATATCATAAATAAACAGAAAATTCATATTTTTCGGCCATACCTAAATCAATATAAGCCCTGCCAGAAAAGGGATGTCTTACAAGGCTTTATTTAATTGGTCAGATTCACGATGCCCTTACGGCAATGTTAAACGTTTGAAATAAAAGCAGCAAATGTCTCTTGAAAGCCTCATAAAGCACGTGTGGTTTGATTGGTTCAATTTTTTGTGTATTATTAATGAACTTCCAGAGTGGCCCCATGAAGATATCTTGTAGTGAATCGGCCAAATCCTTTGTTTGTAAGAAGATTAGACACATCGATTAGTATAACTTACTGAAAAAAAAAGATAAGGACCATCCAAGAAGTAAAAACAACTCAAACCTCATAAAAGCATGACGATACAATAAAACATTTACCAGGAACAATCACAAAAAGTGGTCTTTAAGAAGATGAGAGCGGTTTGTGAAAAAGTTAAGGTTTGGACTCGTTACACTTCTAGATACCGATAAACAGCAGAGTCATCAAGTGTTATTATATAGACAGTTCGTCGGTAGAAAATCAAGGTATATTTAGGAGGATAGAAATAGTAAAAAGCTTCATTCATATTCATCGTACATATGTTCTGTTCCCCGTGATATGCATTTATTACCTCGGCATACAATAAATAAATTTATTTATCAGATACATGCCGGATTAAAAGTTAATTAACTGCAGGCAAAACAATTTGCTACGATGAGATATCTTAAGGTGAAGCCTTTTCTTGATTTACATTGGAAATGGAGGATATTGTATTTGATACCATACAAATATAAAGCTGTGGTACATTCTAGTGTAGATTATAGTATAAATGATGATTATAATCTACCAACAATTACATACAAAGCAGCTTAAACCAAGTGAACATACAAAAAAAAAATATGAACATATGTTTTATTCTAATCATATCATAAAATCAAACAATAGACAGACCACAGCTCTTTGAAATGGCAAATACACATTCAATTAACAATGAAGGACCAGAAATTCTAAACTACCAGAATTTCAACTCAAATGTTTGCAAATAATTATTCCTTATAATGAAAGGCTTCATTGTCGAACACTGATTGAAAAGCCCATGGGTAACATCTGCAAGACCGAGAAAGAATCACTAGAACATAGGTTCTGCAACTCGTTTATTATGAAAAAATTCAGGAAATCACTTAGCCATCTATGGGCGTTCTTAAATACACAACGAACTTTTTCAATAACAGTTGATGAAATCTTGTTCGGCCATAATGAAGACAAAACCAGGCAAGAGCAATTAAATTATTCCAAATACAGGTAATACACTTTATTCATAGACTAACAGGCTAGAATTGCAACTTAAATTCTTATATTTTGTTAAATATATTCTAGTGGAATTAAAGATGAAAAATTCTCATGAAAAAAGGGTTAGAGAGGAAATATTTTGAAACGTGGCACTGTTTGGTCCTACACACTGAAAAGAAATATCGTGATGGAGCAATATGGATGACAGGGTATGAAATGTATAATGTGAAGTATTATACTTATATGTATCTTTAGTTTTGTAAAATGTAGATATGCCCTTTTCATTCATGATTTGTTAATTTGGTGATGGCATTTTGCGAATACGTATAAAACCTGGGAATATATAGTGTTAATAAACATGCAGTTGTATGTCAGAAGTATACGTATGTATATAATTAATTCGTTAGAGCATAAATATGCACGTATATGATAATAACGTTAAAACTGGGTGTTATATGACCATGGTAAAATGTTTAGTTTATGCTGAATACTATTACTATATTGTATTGGTGCATGGCAGTTTTTTTCTAGAGTTTGTTTATTGGTGTACCTCGGCAAGCCATAGTTAAAAAAATACGTGTTATGCCAATGATAAAAATAACAAAAGGACATGACATTTAATCATCTTTGGCAACCGATATCTATAGTTGGAATTAAAACACAAACACATACGTACATATATACAGCATAAAGGTTGCTGTACTAATGGCATCTCCTATTTGCGGCCACTTAAGGGCAGTCCCTCGAAACTAGTTCCCTAAAACTATGACCTGGAGATAACAGGAGCACGTGCCCTAACGCAGGGTGTCCTGCAACGGATTATGGTGAAGCAATTTCAGATTAACCCCACTTTAGATAACCCCCCCCCCCCCCCGTCAGAGAGCGTAATCAGATAACTCCCTACGATTCCATTATAATCACTCAAAAGATTAGATTCTTTACACTACGTTAATATAATTGTTTGTATGTTTGATTGTTTACTAAAAATTATCATATTTTCCCCTGAAATTCCCCAATAGGTTGATTTTTTCGGTCCATACCCAATGTGTATAAATTATATAATATTTGGATTTCAGAGATTCAAATGAGATCAATAACATTTGTTATCAGGAATCACTACGCATAACGTCATCTGATGAAAACTGAAGACCGATTTAGGAATATATGATGAAAGAATATTACACCCACTGAATTGAAAGGAATGCCTGACCAGACTGGATCATAATTTCTGTGATAGGATGGTGATTTAAAATACCATTATTGAGGTTATTACGAACGTCCTTCTGTGTAAATTTCCCTTGAGTCTTTACATTAGGATAATCATTATCAATTAATATAAGGATCTAATCATATGAACAGATATGCATATGCCATGAAAAAGGAACATTTCACCCTACCAGCCTTTCTGTGAGTGATTTACTATGAACTAAATAAAAATTATAGGAAAGCTGAAGAGTCGTTATGAATCCACCTATCTATATTGTGTTTGTCACCGTCGACTGGAGAGGTTTACAGACAATGGTGATTTTATTTACCATCTTTCCTTTCTTCTTTTTTGAGGGTTTAAAGGGGTTTGTTATTTTTTCTGGCTTCTAAGCTTGGTAGATTTGGCATCCAAAAGGGCTGTTTTGTAAAAACTCTCCATTGTCAGAGCAATAAAAATATATGAGAAATTTTACATGCATTTTTTACGGTATAATTGTCAATCCAAAACCATCACTTAATTTTTGAAAGGAAACAACAATAGATCTCCCGGCTAATTGCTGTCATCGTGTATATTTATCGGTGTCACAGTCATCGCATATATTCAAAGTTCTCTCAAAGAATATTGAGGATGGAATAGCCATCAGAAATAGATCCATTAAAATTATTTTCAGGCCTGTAACCGGTGGGTAGTGTAGGTATACTGATTCATCTTAATCAATCTTCCTGGGTATTTTAGTTTAATGACTAGCTGGCTTAGATTTTTTTTAACTATTGATGATACGTTTAAGAGAAATAATAAGAACCTATAGAAACCTGCAACTTGAGATATTCAGTATGTATTCTACGTGAATAATGTGTTCAGTACGCCAAGACCGTAGTATATACACATTTGTTTATTTTATCGACAAAAAAAATTATATGTAAAGTTAAGGGCACACATTTGTGATCAGATAAAAAGTAGATGTTTACTAAGGTTAGAAAATGATATTGTATTTAAAAATACTGTACACCTAGTAGGACTGTATGTGTAACATAAAATGTTGAATCAACAGAAATCTTAGAGAATATTAAAGATTTTGGGTAGGAACATATATTTTTTTTCCAGAAACACTGATTTTTATTACCACAAACAACTTAAGACTATATACACCCACCATCTTACCAACAGCAAGTGTCTCCAACACCAGTATTTATGTTGTTTCACTTTTGTATCAATTTTATAAATAAATAACAGGTCTGCATGGAAGGTCATGTGACGCACTCATTGCGAGGAGGTATTTTCAAGTAGATGCTTCAATTAGGTAATTTCAGCAGAAATACTAGAACAAAAAGTGGCTCAAGGGTAATCCCAGTGTGCATCGACACAGGGATTCAAAAACTAGAATTCATTAAACTGAAATTATAGAGAATGTTTACATTTTTTTGAAGGGTTAATATCGGGATTTCGCATCTGTCATGCTTGTATTCCATACTGAAAGGGATCTTGTGTTCTAAAAAAAGAAAGGGTCTGACTTTTTTTTAAATGTCAAAGGTTGCTGCAGATTGTGGAACTTTTAAGGGTATTGAATGCTGTCAGAAAATTTGATCGCAGTGAAGAATTTATCTGAAGATTGGTACAAAAACAAAATGTCTGAAGAACCTTTTTACTCCTTGGATTACAGACCAATCAAGAAATAATCAAAGTTATAGTTAAAGGCATCAATTTTCCCTTTATCAATAATGAAATCATAGACCTGTTAATACAACTTGGTGCAGAACTGAGTTGAGAAATAAAATATGAAAATATAAGAGATATTAACGGTAAACCGACATAAATCAAAATGGAGACTTGTATTTGTATATGTATAAGAAAACTGACGTTAAAACCGATACGTTAAAGGTTCAGATGAAGTATGCTCAGCATTAACAGCATGATGTGCGGGATCAGCCAACATGAAGAAAAAGCGGACAACAAAAGGTTAAAAATATGTGCAGTATGGAAATGTAAACCCTCATACAGAAGTGACAAGAGAATAGAGAATGTGAGGCTTCTGAGGATGATCATGACAAGGTCTTATTCGTCTACAGTCCTACAACCAAACCGTAAACGTTCAACTCGGAGAATTTTACGGCCTTATCATGGCGGTTAAGATTTCGGCTTTGTTATGCAGGCTTTTTCTTTTAATTCACTCGGGCGGTTAGATCAGGTACACCAGATATCTCGACAAAGAAGAACTTCGGGTATAAAGGCTCTGTCCTCTCAGTTTAAGTTAAAATCGGAAAGGGAAAAATCTAAAAGACTGGGTTATGAAAGAGATCCTGACAGCTAAACTTAACCAGAGTGGACATTTTTATCAAGACACTAAAATTAAGAGAAAAAGGATTCTCATAAAAGCACAGGCGAATGACCTTTATTGGGGAACAGGGCTTACTTTTGAAGCGACTGCCATCGTAAAACCAATCCGTTTGACTCAGAAAAATGTTTACATGTCAATCTGTTTGACGTTACCGGATGAGCTCTGTACAGACGTGAAGCCCGAATTTAAAAGTTAAGTGAAGATGAATCTCCTAATATTAAACCTTCATGAAAATGTAGAACAAACAGAGATAAATGAAAATAGAACTATTTAAAAACATGTGTTTCTTTTAACATACCAGGACTGATTGATTATACGAAAAGAAAAAAAATGTACCTATAGATGAAAGATAACAGGAAAGATAATATGTATTTACAGGATACCTTTTTGTTCCATATATTAGAGTAAAATACTAATTCTTGTTGCAGTTATATACCCGGGATGTAAGAGTCAACATAACAGAGGCGTTGAATCGGAATTTTGAATATAATTTAATTAATTTAGTATGTGTCAATAATGGTAGGCTCATCATGATAAATTTGGAATTCAAACATACAATGTTAAAAAATGTTAAACGGAAAAAAATTAATGGAGAAAATTAACAGGATATTAGTGAAAAAAAATAAAGTTGGTTCAAGACTAATTGAATAACATTTACCTTAAAGTATAATTGAAATGAATATATTTAACTTGTTAGGATTTTAAGTTTAGAAAAAAACTATTTTAACGATTGGTAAGGGTATCTTATTAGGTTTCATAATAAAAACATAAATACAGACTATAACTAAAATTTAAAAGACAATACAACTAAATAAAAATATGCGATAAGTTTACTTAACTTATTAACACCAACTATAAATAATACATGCAGTCTTGTTTGTAGATTTAATGACAATTACCTATATTATTTTAATGCTACCTTTATGCACAAGAAATGTTGGCCATGACTAGCTAGCCCGTCTCCTTTGCCTCTTAAGGCTGCTAAAGCCAGACAAAGGTATCAAGCTGATATTTATGAAAACATTAAAAAGGCTTAAATTTTCCAAAACCCCTTTCAATGCGATCTTGCGATCAATTTTGATTTAATAAAAATGACTTAAAATCTTTTATATCTTCATAGCAGAGGTCAGAGTTACACATTAATGCGTATTAAAGACATTTGTTATATTTCTTTGTTCTTTCCTGGTTTTTAATTAAATTAAAATTTAAAAGCCCAGCGTGTGTCACGAAACATTTTTTTTATATTCTGTAATGTGTTGAGGGATCCTGGGAAGGCGGGAGACTCGTCATTGCTTGACAGATTTTGATATGATTCCATTGATGTACATCTCTGGAGATGTCAGGAGCACGTGCCGTAACGCAGGGTGTCCTGAAACGGTTTCCGGTATAGCGATTTCGGATTACCCGCAACTAAGATTACCCCCTGCAAGAGAGTGTTCAGATTAATTCTAAAATTACCCGCTCAAAATATTTGGTTCTTTATATTACGTTTATGTACTTTTTTGTATATTTTATTATTCACTGAATATTATCATATTTGTCTCTGAAATTCTCAAATAAGATTGTTTTGTTCATACCTCATGTATGTTTATATTGAATCATGCCCTTTGGTGATGTGCATGAGTCAATTGAAATATGAATATGATTTCAGAATTGAAATATAAATCAAAACTTAAATCAAATACAGCCAATCAAATATTACCCATGGAGTAATTTAAAATCGATTTCAGGTGGGGGGGGGTCTAAAACGGGGCTAGACCGGGGGCTTTACGCCGGCTTCACGAGATTTCTCATGTGATACAGTAATGCAGTTTATCGTTATCCGGTGACTCAGTTTCGCATCAAATAATATAATGTATCGGAATTCAGAGTTCCTGATAAGAAAGATTACATTTGTTATCAGGAATCACATAATAACATAACGACATTTGATGAATACTGATGATTGATAGAGCAATATCTGATGAAAAATTATTGATTACAATGACAGGAAAAGGATAAATGGCCGGACCGGATTGTAAGTGCTATATCATGATGGTGATAACACCGTTATTGAATTAATGAAGAACGATCATGGCATTTGCATTAATTTCAATTAGTATAATGATCTTATTATTTAGATTTAACAAATCTACACTACTTCATGGGAAAGATGTCTAATTACACCTGACGTGCTCTTCATACTATTTCGCTTTTTTTTCATTTTTTTTTTTTTTGGTCCGTTTTAACAAACACATTCATATATCATTTCAGGGTCGAAACTATGGTCAACAATTATTTGCTGTTTGACCAAGGTGAGGATTAGGCCTAATTGTATGTGGTTATGTCGGAATTTTCCTTTCTGTCAAATTTTCATATAGATATTTGCTAACATTTGATTTTTTTTTTTTTTATTTGGAACCAAATATAATTGTATCAGCCATAATAGAGTTGTGGAGATATCATAGTTCGATGCGGCTTTCGACGACGCCGCGATCATCTACGAAGAAGTTCTGTAATCTTTCTGAAACTAGGCTTAAATATTTTGTCACTTGTGAAATCTTGCCATATCAAGTGTTTCAAGGTATTTGACTGAAATTGTTCACGTCCATGAATCTGGGATACCTCCACCTCGAACGTACAGACACATTCATATATTATTTTCAGGGTGGAAACTATGGGTAACAGATATTTGCTGTTTGACCAAAGTAAGGCTTAGGCACATATTGCGCTGCTTATTTATGTGGTTATGTCGGAATTTTCCTTTCTGTCAAATATTCATATAGATTTTTGAAAAACATTTGAAATTTTTTTTGTAACCCAATAAAATTCTATCAGCCATAATCGAGTTGTGCAGATATTATGGTTCCATGCGGCTTTCGACGACGCCGCGTTCGTCTACGAAGAAATCATCTGAGACCAATGGACCGATCTTTCTGAAACTCGGTTTAAATATTTTGTGAAATATGTAAAATCGTGTTTCACGGTATTGGACTGATATTGTGCATGTCCATGAACCTGGGATACCTCCACCTCGAACTCAAAACCGTTGGCGGTCTGCTATTCTTGTTGCGGCTGAGCGTTTGCTTTGGGTTAAAATCATTCAAAACTAAATCATCAAAATTAAACACCATGACCACATTTGTGTGATTAACTTTTAGACACTTACAATACAGTGTAGCGGTATATTACTTGTTAAAATATTGTTTAATTGCCAATATTAAGTAAAGTAAAACTTTTATTTTTTTCATTTGTAAGCCTTGTTCATGTTCAATTATGTCGCAGTTTTCCCGACATATGATTACTATTTCGTCCATGTCAGACACACCGAACAACGGCTGCATCTTAATGTTGCCCTCTTGCTGACATGCCAATCATCTGCGAATAAAAAGGAAGTATCCGTATTCCTCACTAATTGCTACGGACTAATCTGTCTTCAGAACCGGTGATTTTAATTTGTTTACCACGTACCGTACTGGATCTTATGTTTTTCTAAAATTCCCAGTTGACCTTTTCTGAGAAAAAGAGTCAGATAATCTTGTCTTTTCACTGTTTCTTCTGCCTATGTAGTTACCGGGCTTTCAAGAACAAAAGTGTCAGTTGTAAATGATCAGCTTTCTTATGGCGTTTTACAAAAGGAAGCATGTGTGATGTTATGTTTACAGTTCATGAGTGGACCCGGCCCATTTTTTTTTTTTTTTTTTTTGTTTCCTGATATATTTTACGGACTGTTGGTCCCAGGTTTACATACTTTGTCTATGTTAAGAAAATATGAATATATGTAAACTAATTTATAAAGTATTTATTTGTCGACACGGAAACATGTTTATTTTAAATGACGGGGGGGGGGGGGTACCACTCCACCCTATTCACGGAATGTCTCTGTGGCGACGTCACGGATATTCACGTTTGTGGTCTTGAACGGTAAGGAATGATGTCAAGTGTTTCGAGGGGTTAATTTTCTACATTTTTTATTCAGTTCCGTTTCAAGGGGTTAATTTTCTATATTTCCTATAAGTTCATGGGAATGAAACTGTATTTTTAAAAATGGCTGTCGCAGCGCCATCATACAAAACATGGCCCGTGTGAGGAGTAGGTCAATATGCAGCGATATATTTCATATGTACAATGAAACTAAATCGGTCAATTAATGTACGGTCATAAAGTTCCAACAGGAATGCGTACTAGATTGCCTGTTCATAGAAGTTAAAACCAAGCGGCCCGAAAGTCACTTCCTAAACTGCTTCCCTTGCTGAAGAAAGGTGCATTTTTATATGTATAGTTGTTTTCGTTTGATAAAGTACCGTTTTCTGTCTCAGAATAAACAACATTTACTGAGAACAATTATCGGAAACAAGCTAACAAGTTTGTTGATTTGATGTGGTGAGATAATTAAGCTTTATAGACAAGGGAGATCTTTGAAACATTTCCCACCTGGTTTTTGGTAAGATCGGTTAACAAACCAACCAGCTTGTCAACATTTGCAAGCTCAGGAACATCTTCTCCTAATTTATTTTTATGAATATCACGAACGGGAAAAACTGTCCGCCTTGGATTTTAACGGGGCAAAAGGGGCTGTTATCAAAAGACGGTTTGATAAAAGGAATTTAACTGTGATAAAATTTTCAATTTTAAGCCCATCCTCCAAAGGGCCATGTGCATGATTACCATAAAATCGGTTTGGGACCGACTGGCGGGTCGGGCAACATGGAAATCGACCCAAGTATACTTTTAAAATTTAATTCAAGCCAAAAAATAGAATGAGAGGCATATTACATTTACCATAATGTTAAACTACAAGAAATTTATTTAAGCCGTGTTAGGATATTATTTTTAGAAAACAAAAAGATTTTCCAGATTGGTAAGGGGTTTTCCTTACGTCTTATGATAAAAGCATCAATACTATTGATTATTAATATTCAACAGACCATACAACTTAAATACAAACTGTGCGATGAATCAACTTCACTTATACATTTACCACCAACTATAAATAAAACATGCAGTCTTGTGCATTGACTAAATAAAAATTACATTTATTATTTCAGAGCAATATTTTATGAACATGAAATGCGGGACATTGCGAGATAGCTGCTTTAGGCTGTCAAAGCCAGACAAAGATAGAAAGCTAAGTAATATGTAAACTTCAATAGGCTTACTTTTGTGATATTTAATTATCCAAAACCCCTCTAAATGCGATCTCGTAATTGATTTTGCTTTTTATAAATGACTTAAAGTTTTGTTATTTTTCATAGCGGAGGCCTCAGTTTCACATTTATTAGTTACGCATTAAAACTCTCGAAATTTTTAATGTTTTGTCCCAAAGCCTGTAACTCACTACCGAATATAATTTAAAAAAATATTAGAAACCTACACCAAAATATAGCTGTTAATAAATATAATGTTTAATTACGTAAAAGGTACAGAAAGTACACCTAATGACTGATAAAGAAATATATGATGATTATTAACATTGACATGAAAAGGATGCATGACCAAACTAGATTTTACCTGCTTGGAGAGAATGATTAGTTAGAATACCGTTATTGAAGTTATAAAGAAAGATCATGGGATTCAGTTGTGGTAATTTCCCATGGGTCTCTTCATTTGGATAATCAGTGTACAGTTAATATTATTTAATCTTATCAATAAGACAATTGTTAACACAGTTCACGCTACTTTGGGAAAATAATCTACATCTCACAACGATAGGTATAATTACACCTGACATGATTACACTTCACGTTTTCACTTATTTCATTTGTTGTCTGATTTCACCTAAACATCCATATATTATTTTAGGGTAGAAGATAGGGTCAACAGTTATCTGATGATTAGCAAGAGAGGAGGCTTCGGGTGAACATACGCTGCTTTAGTGTATGTGGTTTTGTCGAAATTCTCCTTTTTGTCAAATTTTCATATAGATTTTTGCAAACATTTTACTTTCTTTATTTTGATCCTATATCGGGAATTCCGCCGAATCCCGTACGTCTATGAAAAACTCATCGGAGTGATCTTTCTAAAACTCGGCATAATTATTTGGACACTTTTGATCTCGTGCCATACACCATGGGTGGCTAGAGGTATTTGGCTGAAACGATGCATGTCCATCGATCTTCGATATCTCCATCTCGTAATCAAGATAGGTTGCACCATCTACATTCGTGTTTGCTTTGCGTCCATCCAGGCATTTGCCATATGTGCGTCTTGATGATTAAAGGCGTATGTCAGATGTGCTTCAAGGAATGAGGCTGAAATTGTGCATGTCCATAGATCTTGGATAACGGCATCTCGATCTCGTGACCAGTTGCGCCCTCTGTTGTCGTAATCCTGTGGCGGCTTCATTCAAATCTAAATCATTGAATTAAACCCCATGATTACATTTGTTTGTTCCACTACCAGACGCTCTCAATACAGTGAACTGCTATATCACCTGTTTAAACATCGTTTAATTAACAATATTAAGTAAAGTTAAACTTTTCTGTTCAATTTGCAAAGATTATTCATATTCAATTATGTTGCTGTCTTCCCGATGTATTATTGCTAATTCGTCCATGTCAGACACACTGAACAACGGCTGCATCTCAGTTTTACCCTCATTTAGTTTGCTTACCAGGCACTGGATCTTATTTTCATCTCAGTCATAAACAAATCTGTTGGGGTTTGTTCCAAGTTTCTAAGTTGACTATTCCAGAGCCAGAGAAAGAAACATTCATATGATCTTGTCTTTTCCCTGTTTCTTCTGTCTATGACTTTACCTTATTCACGGAACTTCTCTGTGGCCATGCCTTGGATGTGCACGTGTAAGGAATGATGCCAAGTGTATCAAGGGGGTCATTTCTATGTTTTACAAGAATCCTAGGAACTGGTACTGTGTTTTAAAAGAGGCCGT
Organism: Sipunculus nudus; assembly: GCA_026874595.1. Classification (NCBI taxonomy): domain Eukaryota; kingdom Metazoa; phylum Annelida; class Sipuncula; order Golfingiida; family Sipunculidae; genus Sipunculus; species Sipunculus nudus. The sequence goes on along the minus strand of CM049322.1, from coordinate 54,887,356 downwards.
AGCAGTTAATTAATAAACGGAAATATAATTCCAGCAGGCATGTGTACTACATTGCATGGTCATGCCAGTCTTAGAAGTGAAAATAAGCGGCCGGGCAGTCATTACTTTTACTGCTTCTCTTGCAAAAAAGGGACCTTTTTACATGTATATTGTGTTTTCTTTTGATAAAATACCCTTTTATGTCTCAGAACAAACACTATTTGATGAGAACAATTATCCGGTAAAGCTAACACATTTGGTGAATTGATGTAGTGAGATAATTTAGCCAGATTGTTGTAACAGGTTCCGTATATCTAATATTTGTGACTGATGTACAGTTGGTTTAACAAACCACCACAGCTGGTCAACATTTTCATAAGCTCTCGAACATTTTCACCAAATGTATTTTAATGAATATCACGAACGTGTCCAGAGGGGGAAAATGTGTCCACCCTCGACTATAGCATGGAAAGTGACTTTTATCAGTAGCGGATTCGATAAATGGAATCAAATTGGAAGAACTTTTCAATTTTACTACAATTGTCCATAAGGCAATAGACATGATTCCCATAAAAACGGGTTTTAGAGCTGCTTGCTCGGGTCGGCTGTATGAAAATCCCCCCAAGTATGATTTAAAGATAACAATTCTAATTCATGCAAAATAATAAAATGAGAGGCAACTTACATTTACTGTTATTTCTAGCTGACAGGAATATATTCTTATTCTGTTAGGATTTTATTTTTAGAAAATAAAACTATTTTCAAGATTGATAAGGGGTTTTTATTACGTCATTATCATTATAATAGCATAAATGCCGACAAATATTGATATTTAACACACCAAACACATATAAACAAACGTAAACGGTATGATAAATTTATTCAGCTATAAATAATACATGCCTTAATGGAAATTACATTTATTATTTTAAACTGTCTTTTTTGTGTACATGATATCTGGCATGAGTCAAATTTACCCGTCTCTCTGGCTGCTTCTGGTTGCTGAAGCCAGACAAAGGGTAGAAAGCTGATTTTTTTTGTAAACTTCAAGAGACTTAATAATTGTGGAAATTAATTATCCAATGCCCATTTCAATGCGATCTTGTGATTAAAAAAAAAATTTTAAAATGGCTAAAAGACTTTTATTTCGTCACAGCTGAGGCCACAGTTACACATTTTCGGTGAGTTGAAAGCATTGTTATGTTTTTGTTCTATGACCGTTTTTAAGTAATCTTAACTCTGTATTTAAAACCCCCGCAATGATTTTGTAAGCGTTTTGTCTCAAAGCCAGTCTCACTATTGAATATAATTTGAATAACATAAGAAGCATATATCCAAATATATTTATTAATTAATATAATGTATAATTAGGTAAAAGTGACAGACAAAGGAATAGATATGTCCTAAACTTGATTGGTCATTGGCATGTAATATACATCTACCATGTAAATAAGTATTAGTTACGGTTTTTGCGTTGTACCGTTGCACATGAATTCTGTATAGGCATGCAAGTAAGGACGGAATAGATCAATAATTTCCAATTCTAGTAAAGTGAAGACATTAAAATTTCTCACTGGGAGAAATATAATGACATAAAAACAGGCTATTCTGTAATTAAATAAAAAGAGAAATGAGAATGTTTTGGAACAATTGGATCCGTCGGGAATTAGTCAACACATGGTGGAAAGTACGGAAAATAACGCCACAGCCTTTCACTGACTTTTTCCTAAATTTTATTTTCAACATGCCATGCCAAATAGTCAGAATAAGCCCAGAGGTGTAACTTAAATGTGCCACGAAATGTTGAATTGCAAATAGCAAGAGCAAATTTTATTATTCTGTAATATGTAGAGAGACTCTGGGAGGGCCGGACACTCATTATTGTTTATCAGATTTTGACAATATTCCATTGATGAACTTCTCTGGCGATAACAGGAGCGCGTGCCGTAACGCAGTGTGTACTGAAATGGTTTTCGGTTTAACGATTATGGATTTTTGTATATTTTTTATTTACTTTAAATTATCATATATGTCTCTGAAATTCATAAATAATGTTATTTTTTTTTTCATACCGCAAGTCTATATATACTGAGTAATCTTTTTCGTGAATTGCACGAGTCAATTTAAATATAATTAAAAATATTGTTAACGTGTGGAAATTATGTTTTCATATATTGCAGCCAGATTTGACATCTTAATGTTTGATTAATAAAATAAAATTAACTAAACTCAAGTAAAGCTTATCCTAAGGGCGTAATTTAATGTTGACTCCAGGAAACCGCGGGGGAGGGGGACTAAGTTAGAGAAAAGTCTTAAGTCTATTCACCGGCAAAGCGACACCTGATGAAATTGATGACTGATAAAGGAATATTTGTTGAAAGATTTGTATTGACGTTAAAAAGAAAGGGTAGCATGACCCGACTGGATTTCAACTGTTGATATAGGATGGTGATTTGAAATACCGTACTAGTTATTAAGAGAGTTCATTTGATTTTCTGTGTTAATTTCCCTTGGGTCTCTTCACTAGGATAACCATGTACAATAAATATAATGATCTTATCAATTAATATAATTGTAAACACAGTTCGCGCTCCCTTAGGAAAAAGAACTATATCTCACAATGATAGTTCTAATTACAAGTGACATGCTTAAACTTCACACTATTTCCTTCCTGTATGATTTTTATGTAAATTTTGGCAAAGATTTGACTTTTTTTAATTCTGATCCTAATATACTTGTATCCGCCAATATAGAGTTTTTACGCTCTAAACACAGCGCGTGTCCTCCCGGCCCAGTGACCTTACACTCACACGCTTTGAGAAATAGCAGGATTTTTAAGGTTTGGCAACACCCAGTCAGTTTGCGCTGGATAAAGTAAAATCTGATTGGCTCTACGTTTAAAAAAAATCTGCAGAACTGGTAGATGAAATATGATTGGTTTAGTGCGCGTGCAAACAAACATAGCTATGCGAGGCAAGCTCGTGCGGCACGTAATACAGGAAACGGCAGTTGGGGATAACTGACCTCAGGCATATCAGTATAAAGACTGTATTGAAAGCAGCGGTTGCATCGTGTGTATTCCAATAGGGGTGGAAAAAAGTCTGTGTTACCAAGCGCTTACCACAACAGTGTAAAGTGACCGGTACCTTGAAGAACATTCTTTTGTGTTTTGTTAAATATAACGCAAGGGGAATTCCGCAGAGGCAGCACCGCCTAGCGGCCAAACCTGACCAGCAACCGCGATTTAATGCAGCGGTTAGTATAGCGATTAGTTGAGGGAAGCGTAGCCGCTGCTAATGGAGCCTAAGAGTTTTGCGAATAGATGTTTCCACACGGTTCCGCTGACGCTGGCTTTTTCTACGTCGAACTCTGAGACCTTCTGACCAAGCTATCAGAAACTCGGCATAGTTTTTTGGTCACATGTGAACTCGAACCATATCTCAGGAGTGGTTCAAGTTATTCGGCTGAAACGGTGCATGTCTGTAGATCTTGGATATATCCTTCTCATACTCTAGACCGGTTGCACCATCTACATTCGTTTTTGCGTGGCGTCATCCGTGCCTTTACCTTATGTCCGTCCTAGTGATAAAAGTCATATCCCTGGAGTACTTTACTGTATTTGGGCTGAAATTGTGCATGTTAATAGATCTTGGATGCCTTCCATTTCGTACTCAATTCCGTTGGCACCACCTGTAGTCGTATTTTTGTAGCGGCTGTGCATGTCCATTCATATCTTAGGGATGGAAATTTGGCATGTCCGTCCATCTTGGATAGTTTTCTCGTAGACCAGTCAGGTGTAGCCACCTACCATCTATGGTTTCTTTTTAACCGGCTGGTCTCCGCAGTCAAACTGACCTCCTCCGTTGTAAAATTGTTGAACTGTTTAACTTCTATTTTCAATTTTGTGTACAGCCTCATATAAATTCATTCTAATAGAATTATTCTAATGAAAGCATTTGCATTTTTTAATTTATCAACAGGAAATTGGAAAGTTCATGCTCAAATGGACTCTTACATCCGTTGTCAAATTATGACCCAGAAGAAACCCTTCCTTTCCGTTTTCGAAAATACACTGATGCTCTTTTCTCAGGGGCGGTTTGCTGTATCGACCTGAAATGTTGCATGTGAATAGATGGATATCTCCTTCTTGTTAAACAAAGATCTGGTGGTGCCATCTACAATCGGTTTTACGTGGCGTCCATCCATAGCTCTGTTTGTGGTGACAACTGCACGTCTCAGGATTACATGGATGTATCAGCCTGAAATATTTAACGTTTATCAATCTTTGATAGCTCTATCGTAGGCCAGACAGGTAGCCCCACCTACCATTCCGTTTGCGTATAATACATTGATGCCCTTGAGTGGTTGAGTTATCCATCTGAAAATGCATGTCCATAGATCTTGGAATGTTATATCTTGTATATAAGATCAACCTACAATTAATATCATCTGGCGTCTATCGGTATGTTTTGGTAAAAACCACACATATCTCAGGCTTTCGTTGATTGTAACAGCCTGAAATGTTGCATGTCTTTCATTCTTGGGTGTATTTCTTGAAGAGAAGACAGGTGACGCCACCTAAAACCACATATTCGTAAAAGTCTTTTCACGCATCGGCATTAAACTGTGCATGTCCTCAGTTATAGGATCAGAAGAAGAACGGGGGGGGGGGGGGGGGGGGGGTCCGGATCCCTTGCTCAGCCTCCGCAACCTTTTTTAAACGGTTTCAGCCCAATTTTTTATAGCTTGGACCCCCCCTCCCTTTCCGGACCTAGATACTTATTCTCAGCATTGTCACTAGTCCTCGTAAGTTGCACCCCTCCTTTTCCTAAATCTTGGATCCGCCCCTGTGGATAGTTTTATCTTGTACACATGACTGGTGGTGACACCTACATTAAGCTTAAGTTTCGTCCATTCTTTTAGATTTTGGTAAACTTGGGCATATTTGATACCGTAAAGTTGGAAACTGTCACGTTAGGAGAGATTCGATGCCACAATTTATCTATGCCTCTGTGATTTAGCGGAAATAGAGTCGCTTGTCGACTTCCCGTATCCCATTACCTTTCGGAGATTTTGGATTCTTTCGTTAAGATATAAAGGATTAGAGGGATTTTAGCGGCCTCGATCTGTAACGTTTTAGCTTATCCAAGTAAAGGTTTGACACGCAATCCATTTTGTCATCGGCTGAAGCAAAAGGGGCCCTGGTTGGAGCATTATTTTAAATTTATTACATGAATTTTGCTGATAATTAACGTATAGCGCATGAAGGAAAAGAAACTTGTCCTAAAATGAGTCACCAGTGAGTTTTAATAGCTAAGTATGGGACAAGCAGGTGAACAGATATGGAGAAGAAATGCAACTGGCTTTTTCCATCGGCGGATCCAGAAAATTGAGAACGGGGGAGGGGGGAGGGGTGTGGCGCTTACACTGGGTGAGCAGTTGATGCTTTGTATTAAGATATAATATATATATATATATATATATATATATATATATATATATAATTAATGAACGGTTAGTTTGACTTCATCAGATCTTTATCGTAAGAGCTGCAGTCAAGCCGGCTCACTCTTCAGGTACAAACTCATTAATCAATTTATGAACGCTCCCATATGGTAGAGCACTATCACCACGATGTATTGAATTCATCTTATGCGAACAATACAAATTATATATATATATATATATATATATGTTTTATTTTACCTATTATGAAAAAGATAATTTTTTTTGTTTTGTTGCTGGTCAAGTTAATTCCAGGAATGCGGAGGAAGGTATGTGGGTGTCCCTTTTCATGAAATCTTCGAAGAAAGCGGATATTTTGAGGCACCTTTCACAAAGAATAATGATATACTGTTCCTCAACTACCGTCTCTTAAATGTCTTGCATACCGTAGTCAAAATTTATGGGGTAGGCGAATGAGCTTTTTTTTTTGGGGGGGGGGGGGGTGTCCTCTGCGGGGGGGGGGGGGGGGGTTCCTTGGTCTTATAGCCTCGCTAAGTGTAATACTCCCTAAGTATAGCCCCTCATTTATTAGAAAGTAATAAACTGTGAATAACTTTAATTGCTGATAAAAAAAAGTTCATTACAAATCTAACTGGGAAAGAAAGAGATAAAATGAGAGATGTTATAGCTTAACGGGGGGGGGGGGGGCAATGTTTCCACTTTTAATCAAACCAATTCTCTGGATTAAGACCGAGTGAGCCTGCGTGATTGCAAAGAGATTTTTCCTTACCCGCTAGAAAATAATGTTGGTTTGTCCTACCAGTTCATTATTTTGCACTTGCAAACAAGTTTATTTTCATCCAGTGAACGACAGGGGGATAGGCCTTAATAGAACGAAGATCGGTTAAAATATTTGACATTTAATAGGAAGTACTACAACACTGCCGTGACTTGTTAACATTTTGTTGCACAGTCCATAGGAATCATAAGCCTAGAGATAAGTTGTAAATTAATAAGAAACAGACAAGGTAAAGTTTATTTCAAACCTACCTCATACATATTAAGAGAATTTGTGTTTGTTGATGCTTTAAGAACAGTATACATTTTAATGTCTGAGAATACGAGTCTCAGAAAATATAAAGATATCAGACGAAAAAAAAACAACAAAATAAGTGAAAATTAACCATGGCACATAGAGGTCGTAACACAGGACTGTAGGGCCTCAAGCCTTTATTCAGATTAACAAACGATGCTGCCGTCAGATGGCGCTGCGATAGCCCCATCGAAAATATCTCTGGATTCATGGAAAATTAAAGAAATTCCACCCCCCCCCCCCAACACACACAAACACACACACACGCACACCCCTCTTAGAACAGGCTTTACACCATTCACAACAGTAGCAGACATAACTACAGAATATATCCGTGAAAAACCAAGTACGATCATAGATGAAACCAAACTGTGCTTCTTAATTCTCTCATACGCTACACCTGCTTCTGTATGCCAAGTTCTTCCGGGATAAAAAAAAGTCTTAGCTCCCAAATGTAAAATGTTTTTTGAAAACTATATCGAAAACTATACATCATGGTAATCAAGATTTCCTCTAAACTTTAATGACTTTTCAATTAAGTGTAAATCTTACCCTTAGCAAATTCCATGAAACATTGTGCATATTTTTTTTTTAACAAACAGTGCAACCAGTTAAAAAAAAAAACTAGAATACGGGTAGTCGACAAGAGACTACTTGTATCCACCAAAATCAGAGTGGAACGGGTGAACTGAGGCATGGATTGAGTGGCATGGGGAAAATAGAGTGAGGTAAGTTGCATATTAACATGGATGTCTGTAGCTGAAATGTGTATGTAGGTTGCGCCACCTACCACAAATCCAGAAAGCTGTCAAAGTTGTATACATATGCAAAAGTTTAGGCAGAAATGACAAACCACTACAGAGATACGAGTGATTTTAGCCCACAGCAGACAAACAGACAGACGCTGTGCAAAAATGGTAACAGGTGGCCCCTTCAGTATTGTGTATGATCACGAGCTATATAAGATCTATACACATGCAAAAATTTGGCCCAATCGGTCAAACGGTTCCCAAGATATGGATGTCTGCAGCGTAAACTACAATGTAGTTGGCGCCACCTGTCATAAAAGTCAGGAAAGCTGTCCAGGATGTATAAACCTGCAAAATTTTAGGCAGTTATGTCAAACCACTACAGAGGCAGACAAACAGACGGACGTTGTGCAAAAAATGGTTGCAGGTGGCCTCCCCAGTTATGTGTATGAAAAAGAGCTATGTGAGATCTATACAAATGCAAAATTTTGGCCCAATCGGTCAAACGGTTCCTGAGTTTTGAGCTTGGATGTCTGCAGCGTTAACAAGAATGTAGGTGGTGCCACCTGTCATAAAATCAGGAAAGCTGTCCAGGATGTATAAAACTGCAAAATTTTAGGCAGATATGTCAAACCACTGCCGAGATATGAGTGATATTTTCCTATGGTAGACTACCAGACGGACGCTGTGCAAAAATGGTTGCAGGTCGCGCCACCAGTTTTGCGTATGATAAAGAGCTATTTGAGATCTATACACATGCCAAATTTTGGCCTAATCGGTCAGATGGTTCCCGAGATATGAGCTTAGATGTCTGCAGCGTGAACGTGAATGTAGGCGGCGCCATCTGTAATAAAATCAAGAAAGCTATCCAGGATGTATACGCATGCCAAATTTCAGGTGAATTAGTTAAACCACTGCAGAAATATGAGTGATTTTAACGCAAGGCAGATGAACATATGGACACTGTGCAATCATGGTTGCAGGTGGCACCACCATTGTTTGTGTATGTTATAAAGCTATCCAAGGGCTACATTTGTACAATTTTTTTTCCTGATCGGTCAAACGGTTCCCGAGATATGTGGGTTTATGCATGGAAACAGACGCACAAATGGACTCTGGGCAGCGAGGAAAGTTTAGAGGTCAACGCAAATTGGTTCACATGTGACCTGATAATTGGTGTAAGTTTCGGAAAAATTCGTCCAGTAGTCTCGGAGGAGTTCTTCGGAAACGAACGCGGGGACGGCGGCGGCGGGCGGCGAACCCGGTCAAAAACATAGTATGCGCAAAACTTCGTTTTGGTGGATACAAATAAACTAATTGAGAAAATAGAAGAAAACTTTTCTCCTGATATTTCTATTTATTCATAAACATCAAACCGAACATTAATTCCTGGAACACGGTGACAATATATAACGGTGTATACAAACTCTATCGAACACACCAAACTCTGTTTAATGTACAGGCCCCTAATGCTTGCTTGTTCATTTGGATTCAACAATTACGGCTCCATGAATAAACAGGCTTTTTCTTGATAATGATTGCGGCTGAGTATGTTTTTTAAAATGACCTCTTGCTTGCTGTTGTAGCTGCTGTCTGTTCTTTCATTACATGGCTGCCCGAACTAAATTTCAACACGTCTGTCCTATTTTTTTTACACTACTGCTAATGCTGCTCATCAACCCAACAATCGGCCGTTTCTGTAAAGGTGACAGTCACTGCCGTGCCGGGTTAATGACTTCGTGTCAATTTGCTCTCAGGAGTGGAGTGTCTTAACTTTTGTCACTGTGAAAAAATATGTTCGTCTCCTTGAATACATGTTTGAATATTCAATGATAGTTAGGCCTTATTTTGGGATCAAAAATTAACCTGGCAGCTTCTGAGTCCTTAATCAAAAGCAACTGATTGGTAACTTCATTGATATTAATATTCATTTAATTCTACAGAAAAAGAATTCAAAACCACCAGACTTACCAAAATTATAAATATCGATTAAAAACGCACAACATATACAACTTGTGTGTATATAGAAGTATTCGAACAATTAGTTACCTCCTATAGGCCTATACGGCCACTTGCGGGCAGTCCCTTCAAAGGACTCTTCAAAAGTGTTCCCTGGTTTAATATAAAAATAATTAACCTAAACAGAATGGGGCCTATTCTCGTGGTCACGTCAATCATATGCCAAGCTTCTGCTGTTTTACTTGGGTTCTTTTTCAGATTTACCCTGGACGCATAGGCTCAGTACTGTCTATCAACAGAGCAAGTGTTTATTTATTTGAGGCTTTATCTAAACACAGATAATATTATTTTTAATAGACGTGTGCGTTTGTGCGCTCGAGTACGGTTATACAAAGATAAATGCGTAAACATTGACAGATCTACTACACATTCAATCTCAAATGATAAAAATAAACTACCAAGATTCTTGTGAAAGATTTTAATATTTATGTTTTACTTTATGTATTCCACATAGAACGTCATACTCATAGACAATATATAGTCCATGATCATATACTATTTTAATCAACCCCTCACGCAAAGTTCCATAATAATCTTAGAGCAAGTAGCAACATTTCATAGAAGAACATATATACCTTGAAACCACTGTAATTATATCAAACAGATAAGGTTTGATTAGCACATGATAATGAAACTGATACTCGTAACACATAATTTCATGTAAATTTAGATCGAATTGAACGGATTACACGTGGATATCAGCGTTGAATAATGTTATGGGTACAGACATAGTGCCTCTTTTACCTGGCTGTAACATCGGAGGGGAGGATTATGTGGGTCATTTTATTTCATTTTAAATATATCCAAGATGTGTACAAGCAAAATGTCAGGTGGATTAGTTAAACGACGAAGAGATATTCCTGATTTTTACCTTAGATAGACAAACAGATGGTCCCAAAGCAAAACATAATTGCAGGTGGCGCCACCAGGTTTGTATATGATAAAAAGCTATGTAAAATCTGTACACGTGCAAAACTTCAGGCTTATACTTCGAATTAACCAGTCCTGAGATATTATCATGGAAGTTTGGAACGCAAATGTGATTGTAGGTGGGACTGCCTGTGATATAAACGAGAAATCTTTCCAAGGTGTATAAACTTGCAATATTTCAAGGCGGAAAAGTCAAACCAATGCCGAGATCAGAATGATTTTAACCCATGGCAGATGAACAGATGGACGCTGTAAAAAAATGGTTGCAGGTGGCACCGCCAGTTTTGTCTGTGACAAAAGCCAATTAAGATCTATACACATGCACAATTTCAGGCCGATATGTAAAATTTGAGATATAAGCATGGATGTCTGCAGCATAAATGTGAATGTAGTAGACGCAACCTGTAAATATAAGAGAAATTTATCAAAGAAATATACACATGCAATATTTTTGGTGGATATGTGCAGGCACCGCCAAGATATGAGTGATTTATCCTAATGCCAGCAGTCGAACAGATGTGCCAAATACGGTTGTAGATAACACCACCATGATATAAGGCTATCCAAGCCCTACGCTCATGCAAATTTTCAGCCCAATTAGTCAAACGAGTCACAAGATATTATTGTTTATGTGTGAAGATAGACGCACAGATGGACGCTCTAAAGAGAGCAAAGGTCAGCAGTCAACCCAAAATGAGAGTGTAGCAGTTCTCATGTGACCAAATCATGATTCTGCATTTCATAAAAAATTCCATCCAGTGGTTATAAAGGAATTCTCCGGAGACCCATAAAGCAGCAGCAACGTCCGGCTGAAAACATTTTGGGGGATACAATGACCACCACTATGGCGCAGCATGATTGGAAGTCTGATGAGCTAAAATTAAATACTGAGCAGATTTCCTTAAAACTTTGTGGAAGGGAGGGGCAAGAAGACCAGCGCAGTCACGCTACATTTTAGTGGCCAATTTGATAAAGACGTGGATCAAGATGATTGTCTTACATTAGGAGGTACATCTTCAAATACATAGTAATTACAATTCTACTTCAATATAAAAAAGCACTGTTTGAATGACATGAACAATCTTTAATTAAGTTCATCTTGTGTACCATTACCACAATGTATATTGATATATTTAGTTCGGGGAGTGTCCTGTGAAATGGCGTCCAATTTTGGCATTAATATAATTGAGTGAAGTTTACAGAAAACCATAACCAGTTTTGCATTTTGAGTGAGGCTGATATAAATTACTGAATTTCACCAATGCTTCTGTTATGACCTACATACAACTGTATCAGATTGTTTTAATTCAGTCCACTTTATCTTCCTCAGCAAGTACTGTGTTAGTCTTTGATGTTGTGCTTGTATCCACTGCTGCAGTTTCAGCCGTGGAATTATCACTTGTTCCTTTATCTAAATCTAAAGTTTTGTGTATGTCATGAGTGGCCTTATTATCATTATCACTTGTAGCAGACTCTGGTTCTGATTGGCTATTTTTTTCTTCTTTTTGTGTTGGCTCCTGTGATTGGCCGCCAGTTTCATCTTTTTGTGAAACCTTTTCGGATTGGTCTGTTTCACCAGCAGTCTCCTCTGATGTCACTTCCTGTACTTCTGGCTCTGGTGCTTTTGGTACAAGATGGCTGATTGGTCCAGTAATCTGTTGACTGTCAAGGCGGCCCAGGTTACCCTGTTGGAATGTATTGAAAAGTAAAAGTATCTGACTTGATGACTGAAAAAGGCATGATAAACTAGACACATCTTGGTAGGTGCCAAGTATCCCAGGCCAATTAATCCCCACCCCCCCCCCCCCCCCCCTCCCCTTTCAAGAATAGGCCCCCATCTTCAGAAGCATATACTGACACTTGGCTAGCCACCATGGTTTCCTCGACCTATCAACTTGGGACACAATATTTTTCACCAAATATGGGAATATTCATGGTCAAGGCATCACTCACTGGAAAAGTCATGACCCGAACTTAAATATGCATCATCCCATTACCTATATCTTTGTATATGCATATTATGAAATAAATTTGTCCATTAGTTTTTTACTTCTAATGCTCACAGTACTGTCAAGTGGTAATGATTGGGATATGGAGGTATTCAAAGGGGTGAAAACATGAAAAGGACAATAGGTGGCAGCACCTGTCTTCTGCAGAAGACTAGGCTATCCAATATTTTTAGTGAGTTTGATTTTGAGACAAACCCATGCATCACTTATTGAGATATTTTAAGATTATGTGTGATTTTCACCAATATAGAAATATCAAATGTCAAAGCCACTCTTATATAAAAGGTCATGACCCAAATTTGAATATAAATCATCCCAACTCCCATCATCAACTCATTTCTATGTATATGCATAATATGAAAAAATTAGTCTGTTAGTTTTTGACTTATAATACTCAAGAGTACTATCAAGTGGCAATGATGGGGGTATTAAAAGGATCTGGCCCCAACATGACAACGCCATCCAAGATCTTCATTCACCTTGACATTTGGATCAATTCATGCAATATTGTTTTAGATATTTAAGATTATAGGGTTTGTCCCCTCATCCATATCTATGAAAATGTCAAGTTTGGTAAAGATCCATCATAAATTTTTTGCGTTATCATGCAGACAAAATTTATCTGCGGCAACAGGACAGACATAAAACCACAGTATCCTCCGACTTTGTCTGAGGATACAATGACATCACAATCTGCCATGAATTATCAGCAATTCAATAATAAGCCTACGTAGGGTTCTTAATATTAATGGCAGGCAACTACAAGAAACTAGAACTGACTGGGGTTTCAGAAGGGTTTCATTTTTCACTTCTGCAGTAGGCCAAATGACACAGGTACTTGCCCTCAGTAATACTCAAGTTTTCATGAGAAAATGTTGAAATAATGACAAAATGCCGGAGTTCTTAACAACAGATTATAGCCTTGGTATTATTCCTAAACCCATACATCACCAGAATATGCCCAAGGGACTAAACTCCCCACCAAACAGGGATATGAGAAAGATGTAATTTGCTATATGTAATATATAATAGCTTGAGAAATTTGACAAAAGCACCTTGTGTACAAATCATAACAATCACAACAAGAATGCACATAAACCCAACCACGTATGGAGACTCATAAGAGACACATGCCTTGTTAATTAGAGGTGGATCCAGGTACAGTTTTTGTGATATATTGTGCATTATTCTTCATGTCCCAAAAAAATTGAATATCTGATCAAAATATGAATTAATATTCTCATATATTTTATTTTTAATCACTAACTTATAATGCTGTCTACATACAAAAATGTTTTCCAAGCAAAACAGTTAAACCTTAGTCTGAGTAACACCTGGTATTTTAATTGGTATATTATTTTTCATCCCGTCCTGTCCACCTGTTTTGAGCTAAGAACATTTCAAAGGAGTAATGGTAATATAAGGTAGACTAGGAATGGGCCTAATTTTCAACAAAGAAAATAAACATCAACCTTGCACAATATTAAAGAAATTATTTTTAAATTTGAGAAATCAGTCTACAATTACATATCAGCCCCGCTTATGGTGGTCAAAGTGAATTGTCACATAACAAACAGCCTCAATTGACAGCTGATGATTGGATGATGCCATGTAAACACTCTTAAAATATATGACCAGATACAACAAAGATGGCTACCCATGCAGGGAGTGGGGTCCTGCATGGGGCGGGTTTTGAGTACACATATTTTTCTTAATTTAAGCAGAAGCATTCATATGGAAACAAAAGGCCTGTTTGTTTCCCCTTTAAAGTTTGAAAACATGTTTAGGGTATGTTAAATAGTCACGTACATATTAAATCATATAAACAATCAAATATAACTTTAAAAAAATTATGAATTATGGATTATATCATTGCTAAAACATGTATCAAAATTTATTTTCATTCAAATCATCAGACGTTTCATATATTTTATTGGCATGTATGGCTAATCCATGTTTGTACTTTAAAAAAAGCTAATGCTGATTTGTATACTTTTGGATAATAAAGGGTTGAAGCGTTTTTTCTTTAACTGCGGGGCAGGCTGCGGGTGAACAGTGCATGATGCGAGATGGGTGTGGGTTCAATTTTTTGGTCCATGCAGGGAGACACCTAATTGGTCAGAGCATTGGAAGAATAAAAAAAGATGTGAAACAAACTGGAGATTTATTTTAAAATTATTTATTGCAATATTAGGTCATCACCAATATATACAGCTTTCTAGAAAATTATTGTAAAATATAAACTTTTGAGAAGATTAACAGATGGAAACAAAATGGTAGAACAGAGAAGAATACTGACACTTGCCAAAGGCTAATGAACTCTGACACACAGAGCCTAGGGCAGCAATCTACACAATATATCAGTCCAGGTCAGTCAACTGGAATAATTCCAGAACCTAGGTGAGTGGTCTGGACACACTTACCAGTCTTAGTAAATCAGCTGGAGTAATTCCAAGGGCCTGGGTGAGCAGCTGTGGTGGAAACATTGTTTGCATACATTTGTTCAGGTACGGGACCAAGTCGTTGCAGTAGACAGCACAAAGTCGGCCAAATCTCTCTATTTCTTGATCATTGAAGGTGGCTTCTTCAGCCCTGCAACAAAATACATATTAAAACCTACACCAAGAGTTCTTTCTGTGATAAATCACACAGACATTGTTTCCTGCTTTTAAATGCTTTTAAAGTGTTTTTTAATTCAGAAATAGAAACATGCATTCTTTGCCTCCAATATGTCGGGGGGGGGGGGGGGGGGGGGGAGGTCCCTACTTTTGGATGCCCCTAAAGGTGTGTTTGCACTCACTTATTTGGAAAGAATATTCCAAGGTTCATTTTGTGTATAACTGGCTGTACATTTGTGAATATCTGATGACCTTCTTGAATCTGGATCATATGCCAGATCCACACCTAAATCTGTTCAACTTTATAATGGCCTCATTCCCAAAATACTCAGAACATTTCTGGAGATTCTGTTCATGATTGTGTGAGTTATGTTGTGAACAAACACACATACACAAACACACATGAATGGGGATAAAGACATACCCTACTGGTGGAACCAGTGAAATATGGACATTAACAATTATCCCAATGCTCAATCTTGCCCCTTATATACCAGCTTCAATTTATCAAAAAAACTTTGATTACTGAGAGTTAATAAGCAATGTGATTGGATCAAGTCTGTGAATGATAGTTATCAAGAAAGCTAACATGAAAAGCACATTGGTCATTGCGATCATAAGCACGCCACTAGATCAGCCAAGTATTTTAAACTGTGTGAACTGATCCCTAATTTGTGAGTCAATAGATGACCCATGTCACTCCTCATTATGGCATTCACATTAACAAAGCAAACCATCCCTAACTAATGAAGCCCTTCTGGGCATGACATAGGTGACTGACAAACGGTTTGATAGCTACTGGTGGTCCAGAAGTAAAATTGTTTTTCTTTCTGATTGACTGACCAAACTCTCTACAAATAATTATTATGATGTCTACACAGAAAGTTTACATAAAGAATGATATCAGCAATAATGTCTCTTGAATGTAATACTGTATGGAACATCTAACATCTCATGCTATCTAGACCAATATTAAAACATAGGTAATATGAGGTCATGACCTTTCTTATACATGTCATATGAGGTCATGACCATTATTTTACAGGTATACAAAGTCATGTATTAGGGCATGGTGTAGGAGGTGTGTTAGGTCATGAACTTTATTACATGCCTACAGGTCATGAGGACATGACCTTTATTATACAGGTCATATGAGGACATGACCTTTATTATACAGGTCATGAGGTCTTGACCTTTATTATACAGGTCATATGAGGTCTTGACCTTTATTATACAGGTCATATGAGGTCTTGACCTGTATTATACAGGTCATATGAGGTCTTGACCTGTATTATACAAATCATATGAGGCCATGAACTTAATGTGCACAATGGCTTTCCTTTAAGAATTCAAGAATTTTAAATCTTGTGGAGTGCAGTACCAGTATACACAGACTGAGTTTAGCTTCTAAATTGATTCTTGTCAGAACAATTGATAACCCTGCTGAATTTTGTCAGAGGTACAGAAGTTAGTATTTCTTTATTCTTCAAGAAACTGGCCTCTCTCAGTGTGTGCATGCCTCAGTGCTGCTAGTCTGACTATCAGAGGTTTTAACAGTGCTGTATAAATATTATTTATTATTTTAAATGTACTGGTGCATGTGCTTTGTTAAGTGTTACACTGGAGTACTTCATGAAAATAGTGAATGTACATCATTGATTCTGCTGATTACATGTGTTAACCTTTAATAAAATTATTGTAAACCAGTGCTGGGTGAATACTGGTCTTCTGGGCAGTCGTATTGTTTGTTTTCAGTGCGTCCCACTGGCCGATTTGCTGCCCTTGAGCCAATACAATAGAACACTCAACAACCAGGTTAAAAATATAAATATCTGGTACCAACTACCTATAACTATGAAAGCATATATATGTACAGTGGAACCAGCCTGAGAGACCACCTGTCTTATAGAACCACCTGTCTATTAAGACCACCCTGGGGAGAACTTTAAGCATTCACATTTGTTATAAGATACCTGTCTAACAATAACATCTGTGAAACAAGACCCCTCTTGGCCAGTCCCATTGGTGGCCTCATAACACAGGTTTTACAGTAATCTCACCTAGAACATTCTTTGTGAGCTTTAGATTTATCCTTCACATATCTACCCACCTGTGGTACACGAGGATAACATTGGTGGCAAGTTTCAAGGAGTCCTGAAGCATTCTGGCCACATCACTTGCAAGGGACACAGGGGCACACAGGCGGAGCTCATTGAAAGCTGTCAAAACATCATTGCAGTAAACAGCCAATGGGTGGAACTCCAGCAGGCTGATTGGCGGCTGTAGTTGCCCCGCCCCCTGAAGTGCAGAAAGTTATATACTGTTAATCAATGCTAAGTATTCTTCACAGGGTCTTTTTTGTTATCTGTTGTCTATTAACTAAAAATAATCTCTTTTATCTTTGATAAAATTAGGCCAGAGAATGCCAATGTCACCAGATGCAGGTTGTTCATTTTGTCCATGTCCATGTGTTTATTATATCTGCAGTCCTGCAAAAATAATCCAAATGCATGCAATAAGCACATCTGGCAAGTCAGTTGAACCAGTGTTTTGCAAAGGGCCTATTGCATCAAATATCCTTTCAACTTGAACACATACTATGGTTGCCCTTTTTTGTTCATGAAAGTTTTAATAGCGCTTTTAGTGAATGGAAAATAATCACAAATATGAATAGCTCTTGAATAAGATACTCCATCAATTTAAATGAACAATATGACATCTGCAGAAACACATTAGTATTGTAAAATACGCAGTAATCATCAGCAATATGTGGACTCTGACACAGGCCATAATATGACGAGAGTAACAGTGAGTTATAATGGGCTTTATTTTCTTTTTTTTAATAAATACAAATAATGCCTTGCTTAGATTTTATAGATTCTTGTACAACATGAAAAAAACAAAAGCTTGTGAAATGTTCAAAATCCCGAATTTGCAAAATTTCAGTCCCCGGAATATAAAGCCAACCACAGAATGTTAACAACTACCTCAGGTTACCTGGTTTTTCAGTTTGTACAATTACATAGTGGGGTTGGAATGCATCAGTTGTTAGATGCACCGTTGCACCCCTATTTGTTACTCATATACACACTTACCTGGGATGCCATCGTGTATGCACCACTAGGTGTCACCACTGGAGTGCCTAATAAAGTGAAGGACTGCATCGCAGTGTCTAATCTACAACAAGAAAAACAATTCAAAGACACAGAATCAAAACAAAATATCACCTCAGATGACAAGGGCAAGTAAAAGTTCCAACAGGACATGGTAGGATAACCCAAAGTGGGCTCTTACTTTTCCGTGTGGATGGTCCAACATTTATCTTTACCCAAAGGTCTGGAGCTTATGTTCATTGAAATATCTTCACCAGTAATGGAGCAAAGAGCCAACATAAGAAACTTTAACCTGACTTCTTCATGAACAGTGTCTCTTGTGACCTTTTTAACTGTAAAATCATATGGAACATTTAATATCACACACAGAATACCCATATGAATGATAAATACAATAAGGTAAACAGTTGCTGAGTTATGTGAACTTAAACAAAAACTTCAACCTGAGTTGTCTGAGGAACTTAATGAATTTTGCTAATTGAGCACTAATTATAAGTTTAGAAAAGGAATCAGATATCATAACTGCTGTGTCTGTTATTTCTAATAATTGTTCATTGCAACATGTTACACTGAAATATCTTCACCAGAAATGGAGCAAAGGGCATATACAAAAAACTGACTTCTTTACAGACAAGTGTCTCCAGTGGCCATGACCTTTGACCAAATTCATAAGAGGCACTTCCCAATCCACCCAGAATACAAGTGTGAAATATGAATACAAAAGGGTAAACTCTTACAGAGTTATGCCAACTTTCCGTTAGATGTGGGCAATTTACAAGTCAAGTTAGAAATCCATATGTTTATCCAAACTGGAGTTAACATAAGGGAAACAAATTTGACGGAAATACAGAAAGACAAACAGACTGGTGGACAGGGTGAATATAAGGCACCTGCTTATTCAAGCAGAGTCCCAATAAACACAAATGGTTTCAAGACACAGATGAAACCACAGTGTGTGAATCTGAAAGTATCAATATAATTTGGCATAAAAATAGACAAAAGACAGGTGGTGTCACCAGTCTTCAGGAACTTAAGAAACCAATTATAATCAATAAACAAACAGGGTTTAAGGACACTGGATGTAACCACAGCTGAAACACTGACAATACTGCTCTTCACTTGATGGTCTCGAAAAAAATGGTAACAAGCAAATTCTTGGAATTCATGTCCTCCACTTTCGCCTCTTATTTTCCCCTGAAGATGTCTCCACTTGTCATATTGTCTGTGTTTTGGTGTTAACTGTGCCCTGAACATGTCTGCATGTCATAATTTTTGTTGAGAATTGGGAATGAAAAGGAAAGCTTTGGTTCGTTTTGGAGCTGGTGATAATATATTTTCAGACAGACACTCCAAAACTAACCCCAACCAATGTATGCATAAGAGCAATCACTAACCAACCCAAATTTGAATGTAACTGGATAATATTTAGGAAAGTTGTTGCACAGAAAGAAAAGTGACCCATGGGTCATGACGCTCAGCTGCCAAGCATGACCTGTGACATCATGTACTGAGATTCACAACTTCCAGTCAAATTTTGAAGAACCAATTTGCCAATTTGTTGAAAATTTTCTATGACAACAGAAATATATATCACCTATGTCTGGTTAAAACACAGTGAATTGATGGTCTGAGGAAAATGCATGATTGTTAAGCTATCAGGAACTATTCCAACAGCTTGCTTGAAACCTGTCAGTCTCAAAGGAACACAACAAAGGGAAAATATAAGATCAAAATATATAGCAAAAATCAAGGAAATACATGCAAGAATTATTGAGAAACAGGTGCTTCTGTATGAATTTTTATTCAATACAAGCCAACTGTACTGCACTTTTATAAAGGATGGTAATATTTATTCAGAAATATTTGACCCAATCCTTTTACAAGATTACATAAATATACAACCAACTGCATTCACTTTAACTGTTCTTGAGATAATATGATCAAAAGGAATTAAAAGATGGTTGCCTGGTGGCCATATTGGACTTCTGACAAGTCTGAAATCAGACAACAAACATTCTCTAAATCGGACCAAACATTAAAGAAAAATTACTGAAACTGTACTGAAGAAAGAATTTCTAAGGTGGCTAACTGGCAGACATTATGGATTTTTGACAAGTATGACATTTGATATCCCACATTCTCCAATAAGAGACCAAACTTGGGCAAATTATCCAGTAATGAATGCCCAAAATAATTCAAAAGGCATGTCCAGGCCCTCATATCAGATTTATAGATATGCAATTGTAAAAAGTGTAAGTCCAATATTTTTTATTATCACTCTGCTTTTCAATGGGGTCAGCAGGGTAGGTAAACTGCCAAACCTGAAAGAAAAGAAATGCAGAAAGCATGACTAAGAGTCTTGAAATAAACAAAAAGCCATCCTAAATCAAGGTACACATCCACATATTATGAGAACAAACACTTGCTTTTATATGTGGTGATATATATTAAAATATTCAGATATCTAGGAAACTAAGTTTATTGCTAGGATTCCATAAAATAAACTGCAAAATGTTCCCATCATCTTATAAATCAGTAGCTAAACCTTAATACTATACTCTCATAGTCTTAATGCCTGGCTGAAGCATTCTGACAACAGTGTTTTTGTTATGAAGTAACGAGATACTTATCACTGAGCCTTATCACTTAATAGGCTGATACAAAAGGGAGTCATATGTCACCAGTGTCACTCACAATTACAGCCACACAGGGAGATGTACCAGCTGGAGTGGGATGGTTATATATACAAGAAAAATAGAGATGGTCTATAAAATAAGTAATTGTGAAAATCCCTGACCTATGACCTTGGCCTTTTGCCCATATATCATCTGGATTCTTTCTAAATGATGGGTAACTACTAACCACTTAAATCTGGTGTAATTACTTGGCAACCAATGGGTGAATAACTTTGACCTGCAACCTTTAACCTGCTGACCAGCTGACCCCAAAATCAATAAGTTATTTATTCAAGCAAAAAGACCCATAAATATGAAGTTTGAGTCAAACGGAGTGATGCATAGATGTGGCATATGTGAAAGACTGAAGGTTTGGGTTGAACAGTTACACTTGAAATATGCTCACAAGCATTTAGAACAATTAAATATTGTGACCTTGACCTTTGACTTTTTGACCTCAACATCAATAGGCTTCTTCCCTTATTGGTAGGTAAGCCATATATGACAGATGGACGGTTCAGATTGAAAAGTTTGCCTGAAAATGACTCCACGCAAGAAGTGGGTGCTGTGAACTTGACCTTTGACCTCAAAATCAACAGGTCTATTCCCCTGTTGGCAGAGAAGCGATATCAGTGCTGGAAGGTTTGGAATGAAAAGTCTAGCTTGAAATGTGTCCACAACCTTTTCAAAGAAGTGGATCCTGTGACCCTGACCTTTGACCTTGTGACCTCAAAATCTATAGGATTCTTCTCCAACTTAGTAGGTGAGCTATATGTGAAAAATCAAAGAATTGGGATGAAAGGGTTGGCTTAAAATGCATCCACAGGCTTTTCAAAGAAGAGGCTCCTGTGACCTTGACCTTTGCCCTTTTGACCTAAAAAAAATTATGGTTCTTCCCCTGTTGGTAGGTGAGCTGTATGTGAAAGATGGAAGGTTTGGGATTAAAATTTTGTCTCAAAGAGTTATTTCTGGGGGGTGCAAACACACCCCATAACTTCGAGAATAAAGGTTGCAGTGACCTAATTTCAGGTTTGCAAGGAGATCTTTTTATAACCTCTAAGACTGCATAGGGTTCATGGCCCTAGCCCCTACGGTTACGATTTGTGCCCTGCGAACGGCCGGACGGCCGGCCGGCCGGACAGACGGAAGGACGACGGACAAAGACCCATCGCTATAGCCCAGCATGACTGAAAGTCAGCTGAGCTAAAAAACCTGATGGATTGACAGACATAGGGACAGATAGTCAGAGGGACAGCTAGACAGACAGACACACAAACCCAAATCAATGTCCCCCGTTCCGTGGAAGTGGGGGACAAAAAATTAGAAAATATACAGGTAGCCCCACCAGTTTTCCGGAACTGTAAGACTTGTAATTACCAATATTCAGTGCAAGATTAAGGGCAATCCATCAAATAACTATCAAGATACTTGAGGTTTTGAATCAATTTTTTTTTTATTATTATTCTGGGGGGTACTTAAGAGCCCCATTACTCAGAGGATATAGGTTGCAGTGACCAAATTTCAGGTTTCCTAGGAGGTTATTTATGACCCTACCAGGATATTCAGTCACAAGTTTCTAGGGTCAGTGTTTATGATTTGGGCCATGTTAATGGATGACCTGATGGCAAGATGGACAAAGTACCATTTCTATACCTAAATTGACTAAAAAACTTTATCTTTGGGTGAAAAAAAATTTATACTGGCTCTTTCAAGGACAAGTGTATCCTGAGACCTTGACCTTTGATCTTTAGATTTCAAATTATAAAGGGTCTTTTGCATTATTCCTAGAATACCAATATGAAAATGAATAAAATAGGTTAAAGGATACAGACATTAGAACTTAATAAAGAGAATTAACCAGGGGTGTCTATGGATGCTTAAGGGAGACATAGAATAAGCTCTCCTGAACTTCAATCAAAGGTCACCTAATCTTTATGATATTATATAATTAAATATTTACATAAACACACTTTACAATAAGTATAATTTATATCATAAAAATACTGATTTTTTCAACGTATACGTACTTCTCATTTGCTTCAGTTATGAGCGTCATGAATCCAGACTTGGCAGCCTTTTGGAATATTGGAACCAGGAGCCCTCGAAAGTCAGCCCCGACTCGGCTGAATGACAACCCAAAGTACATGCACTGTCCCAGCAGAGAGTCAATCCGTCCACCGACGCCTCGGATGAGGTCCGTCTCCAACATGTGGAGAAAGTCAGAGACCTATAAATAGACAGTGTAAGAACTCAGTGACTCAGCTCTGAATTACATGTACCAGAATAACGGTGTATTCTATTGATTAGGCAGTGACTAATTAAGAACAAGGGACCCATGGGACACGGCGCTCAGCTGATCGTGATTGGACTATAAATTTTCTCCACTGTGATACTATATCGAGTCAATAAAGCTTATGAATATCATGGACATGTTGGGCTATTATAAAGGAATGTAATGTAATATGTGAGTAAATGATAAATGAAATTACCTGACTGATGGATTAATACAGTAAAATATAGTGGTTTATTTTTTATTAATTTAGGAGGGGTTGAAAATTGTGATATATTTGAGCAACTATGAATGCAATGACAGCAGTAATAAGCAGTAGTAGAATGATGATAAGGCTATTTGTTGAAGGATCTAAAGTGTATAGTAGTCTGCAAGCTTTCAATTTGACAGATATGATGTTATGATTAACTATGCTGATGAAGTGATTTATGAATTTGTGACTGTATGACACAATATCTCTTTAGTCTTGACAAGGTACATTATTGTGATGCCCACTATGTCTACATATTACACAATATTGACATAATTTCTGGCATGTACATAGGTACCTATGGACGAATAGTTATACAAAATATTAAAGTATGAATATATCTGATTCATCTTGTTCTTGCTTACTGAGGCTCACTTTGGGATGGGGTTCGGAAAAGGGAAAAGTGAGGGCAGCACGAAGGTGGATGTAGAAATATTCAATTGTAGTGTTTTTCATTTATATAAGAATATGAAAAGCTAAGAGGAAAGGGGCCCTGCAACTTGGTTATAGTAAAGATCTAAATATATGATTGCAAACTAATACTCTGACAAGACTGTCATGAAGAAAAACAGTAAAAGTTTTGAGATACTGTGATGCATATGAAAATTTACAGATGGACAGGCAAGTGGACAGAATGGACTATTACCTTTATTTCACTTTCAAGGGAATAATGCATTTAAGTTTATATATAAGCCTATTTTTTTAGCATATCCACTTTTTCCATTAAGAAATTATAACCTGAATCATTTTTTTTATTTACAGGTTTTATAAATTTTTAATAAAAAAAAAACTGAAAATATAAGTTAAAATATTAGAATTGTTGCAAAAGTTGCAATCATAATATATATCCAGAGTGTAGCTCATATTGGGTCATATTATGCATACACATATATTTTATTATTTTTATATCATAAATGATTAAACTGAATTTAAAAGAAAATAATGCCACAGCATGGCATCTACAAGAATATTCCTTGAATCACTATTAAAAAGTTTTGCACATTGGAGTTTTCAGTATATGCTTAATTTTATTCACCAAAATAAAATAAAAGATTCAGTAAATTTGATAAAATAAAAAATCTTTTCAAATAATGTAAACACACTGTTGGTTGAATGAGGGATAAACAATATCATTGTGCTAATTACTATCCCAGTTTAAATTTATTACTGGAATTAATAGTCAATTTCACACCTGGTGAAGTTTTTACTCTCCTGAAGTAAGGAATTACTTATCTGATGAACATCCACACTTTCATAGCAACAAACCACTTTGTGGACACAAATAAATGTACACTTTAATCATTGTAAACCTGGCGGTACAATACAAAATCTAAAATGTAGCATAGCCTAGAATAAGAATGAATCAAATACAGAAAATAATAACATTCATCTAGTTTATGCACCATCCGGGGGGGGGGGGGGGGGGGGGGGGGGGAGGGAGTACAGGGCAGAGGGGAAGCCTGCTGGTAGTGGCCAAGCTGAGCCAAGGCAAGCTGCCTGGGGTGGGTTACATAATGCAAGTGAAGGCTGTACTACTAGGTGGGCTAGATGTAAACAACACTTGACATGGTGTATGAAAACGTGAATAAAAGCTATTCTTTCCAATCAATTTCTTTGAAATTTCAGATTTTAAAAGATTAAATCCTTATGTATATATGCTGTGAAAATTAAATCAACAGTGCTTACAGGGAAAAAATGTGCCATTGCCAAAGTTGGACAAAATTTAAGGTATTGATTTTTTAGGCCATCCTTAAAAATTTCTGTGTTGGGGCTAACATTGGTCCAAAAAAGTCATCAGGTAGGGAGGAAAAAAATATTTTTTTTAAAGGAGGATCTGGAGTTTACTACACCTTTTTCCCTGGATATTAGCATATGCGAGGTTTATGTCAAATAACATACCCGTACTCCATTCATTCCTTGCCTTGATACCATTGAAACATGCACAACAAGGTATCTCTGAACAGATTTTGTGTTTTATTACAGGCTTAAAATCCTGTACTTGGGTTTAAAATGTTTTAGTACATGCTTTGAACATGTACATGTCAAACATTCACATATTTGAAAAGTTATCAAGTACTTTTCCAATAATGGTCAAGCATGTTATCATGGAAGCATTATAACTGATGTATATCCCATTGCACTGGTTAGCATTAGGCCTGTAAGCCTTGCTCTGGATCTCACATGAATTTGCAGACAATTTTATTTTGTGTTGTATGCGAGTGCCAGAATTGTAGGAATGAGTGCAGTTTGAGATTTCCTTTGCAAGTGAAGAGGTATAATTAAGAAGGACGGTAATGAATGAACTCTTTAGTAATAGTCAGTGCCTAATAAGGTAGTAGAATATATAAAATGTTTATATAAATATATGTAAAACTGTACTTTTTGAAAGATGAAACCATATATTGGATGTCGGTACCCTGATTAGGATTTTATTTCTTCGGTGTTGATGTATATACAAACAAAATCTTGGTCAAGTTCGAAGATGGGTGACCTTGACTTATTTCTCTACGTTTAAGAGTGAATTATAGAAAATAACCGGCGTGTGTTAACATTTACCATGTGAGGAGGATATCTCCAAAAGTATTCAACACAGAAATTTCATTTCTTTGGTGCTGATACATATCAACAAAATCTCGGTCAAGTTCCAAGATGGATGACCCAAGGTCACAGAGCTTATAATAGAAAAAAACTTAGGAGCTTATTTCTAAGGAACCACTGGATGGATTTATTTGGAATATTGAATGGTCATTGGCCTTGATGATCTCGAAAGTGCTGCATGACTCACAAAGACTGGGGCCAGACTTTCGAAGTTCATACCTCTCTAGTTCCAATTCACAACTTGAACAAAAGACATATGTACAGATATACATCCATGTGAGAACAAATATTACATGAATACTTGTTACTGTTACCACCCATAAATACTGCTCTTTTGGCTGAGGGCTTTTGTCAGCTTTTGCTGATATTCTAGTATTTTTCTGTAATTAATGACTGAACGAGCAATGTTGATCTCTATCTCGTCTACGTGTAAAAAAGAAATGCCATACGGTCAGGAAATATCTGTTTATTATAAAAGCTATTAATAAAATGAAATAAATTTACAAAGGCAGTTAAAAAGAAACACATCCAAAAAAAAAATACAGTCGCTTATATGTTATGCCTGTTCTAATCAGCTGTGGCCTGTAGAAACGATGCGTCAGACACCTCACAAAACCCTGTCATGATTGCCACAGAACTGACGAAATCACGCAATTCTTGTAATACCAAACATCTGATTTGTGGAGATCATGCGTTACACATCATCAGTTGCAGATTCCATTAAATAGGCCAGCTTCATTTGCTTGATATAGGCCTACTCACGGTGCCACCGTGAGTGTTGCTGAAAAATTATAACCAGCGTAAGCGACACAATGTCAGTGAACATTTTCCCGCCAAAATAGTGATGAATGAAGTCATATGGGGTGAACTTTTACTACGGACCTCTTATTGGCTCTCTGGCTATGACGCGTGACAATCACAAGAATGTTTGCGTGGGTCAGGCACGTGTTTATGCAAATCAACGTGTCACATGGTTTAAATGCCAACATTGGTCAGTTGACAGTATGAATGTCGAGAGAACTTTCATTTAATCAGTTAATGCGACAGCGGTAAGCTTCCGCTTTATTTGAAATCAAATAAGAACCATTTCTAATTGCTCAATATTTTTTTTCAGCCTGTTTTGCCAGAACAATGAAATTTGATGGCTTTTTCCCAGCAGTTTTTCTACTCTCGCGCATGAGTGTAGCGATCGTTCCACGTGTATATATATAGGCACAACCTGACTAATTGTTAGGGCTCAAATTAAACGATCGGCGACGTTGGGTAATACCTTTCATTATGGAAATTAAGTGCATCTAAAAATGTAATAGAAGGACTATTTTTCTAGCACATGAAGGCAGATTTTTACGGGCCCAGGTGCTTGCGGCAGATCATATAAAAATATTAATTTGCAGATATGTAAAAAAAAATTCCAGCCACAGCCAAAAATCACGACTGGCCGGGTTAGCCCCAACACAGAACTTTTTAAGGATGGCCTTATTTATGCTAATAACTTGAAAAATTCAGATCTAATTTTGGGTAAACAATTGAATCTTGATTAAATAAAGTTATATTCTTGAAAAAAAGTCTCTAGGTTCAGCAATTCTCATGTTAGGTGAGTAAATATATTTCCTGATTTTTTAACAAGTGACCCATGGGTCATGACGCTCAGCTGACTGGGAAGAAATTTGCAAAAGGAAATTTTATCATCTGAAGTATATACCCATTCAACTGAAGCATCAAACAGATAAAAGAATAAGCCAAGATTGTTTCTGTATTTATATATCTCAAAATATGGGAAAAAATGCGTAAACTGTAAAAAAAATACAGGTGGCTCCATCAGTCTGCAGAAACTAATAAAAACACTTAATGGTCAACATCCATGCAAAGAATCATAGTGATTTCTGCATTAATTGTTCAGACACTTTAGTTTTTGTATCAAATTTTCCATTATTCTGAGGGATACTTCCGAGTCCTATAGCTTGAAGGATATGGGTAACAGAGACCTAATTTCAGATTTCCACAGACACTTTCATGGGCCTCCTTGCATGACAAGAATGAAGATTCTAGGTCCAGTTGTTACAAATTGTGCCACGTTAACAGATGACAGCATCCTTAAAGGTCTCAAAAATAGAGAAAAAAATTCGAAAAAATTTAATAAAATATAGGTTGCACCATCAGTCTGAAGAAACTGATGAAACACTCCATAATCAGTATGCATGCAAAGAATCATGGTGACCTCTGCATTAGTTGTTCAGATACTTCAGCTTTTGTATCAAATTGTCCATTATTCTCAGGGATACTTCGGAGTCCTATAGCTTGAAGGATATGGGAAACAGAGAACTAATTTCAGGTTTCCACAGACACTTTTCATGGGCCTCCTTGCATGACAAAAATGAAGATTCTAGGTCCAGTTGTTACAATTTGTACCCTGTTGACACATAACCTCATCCTTAAAGGTCTTAAAAATAGAGAAAAAAAAATGTAAAAATTTGTAACAAGCCCCATAGCTTGAAGAATATAGGTAACAGAGACCTAATTCCAGGTTTCTAGGGAGCCACCAGTCTGCAGAAACTGATGAAACATCTCATGATCTCTTTGTATGAAATTTTTGACTATTCTGGGGGGTACTTTGGGGCCCTATAGCATGAAGGATATTGGTAACAGAGACCTAATTTCAGGTTTCCATGGAGACTTTTCATGGGTCTCCCAGTGTTTCTAGAATGAAGATTCTAGGTCCAGTTGTTATGATTTGTGCCCTGTTAACAGATGTTCATATCTTTAAAGGTCTCAAAAATAGTGAAAAAAATTTGTAAAGAATCGAAAAATACAGGTGGCGCCACCAGTCTGCAGAAACCGATGAAACACTCCATGATCAATATTCATGCAAAGAATCATGGTAATCAATGCATTAGTTGTTCAGATATTTCAGTTTTTGTATCAAATGTTCATTTTTCAGGGGGGTACTTCAGAACCCCATAGCTCAGAGGTTATGGGTAACAGAGACCTAATTTCAGGTTTCCACAGAGACTTTTCATTGGCCTCCCCGCATGTCAAGATAGAAGACTCTAGGTCCAGTTGTTATGATTTGTGCCCTGTTAACAGATGACTGCATCTTTTAAGGTGTCAAAAATAGAGAAAAAAATCGTAAACAATAGAGAAAATACAGATGGCGCCACCAGTCTGCAGAAACTGATGAAACATCTCATGATTAATATGTTTGCCAAAAATCATGACCATCACTGATGTAGTTAATGAGATATTGAAGTTTTTGTATGAAATTTTTCACTATTCTGGGGGGTACTTTGGGGCCTCATAGCTCAAAGGATATGGGTAACAGAGACCTAATTTCTGGTTTCCATGGTGACTTTTCATAGGTCTCTCAGAAGATCAAGAATTAAGCTTCTAGGTCCAGTCTTAACAATTTGTGCCCTGTTAACAGATGTCCACATTTTTAAAAGTCTTAAAAATAGAGAAAAAAATTTGTAAAAAATTGAAAAATATAGGTTGCGTCACCAGTCTGCAGAAACTGATGAAACATCTCATGATTGATATGTATGCCAAAAATCATGACCATCAGTGATGTAGTTAATGAGATATTGAAGTTTTTGTATGAAATTTTTCACTATTCTGGGGGGTACTTTGGGGCCCCATAGCTTGAAGGATATGGGTAATAGAGAACTTATTTCTGGTTTCCATGGAGACTTTTCATAGGTCTCTCAGAATGTCAAGAATGAAGATTCTAGGTCCAGTCTTTACAATTTGTGCCCTGTTAACAGATGTCCACATTTTAAAAGGTCTCAAAAATAAAGAAAAAATTTAAAAAAAAATCGAAAAATTCAGGTGGTGCCACCAGTCTGCAGGAACTAATGGAACATCTCATGATCAACATGTATGCAAAAATCATGACCATCAGTGATGTAGTTAATGAGATATTGAAGATTTTGTATGAAATTTTTTACTATTCTGGGGGGTACTTTGGGGCCCCACAGCTCAAAGGATATGGGTAACAGAGACCTGATTTCTGGTATCCAAGGAGATTTTTCATGGACCTCTCAGAATGTCAAGTTACAAGATTCTAGGTCCAGCGGTTACGATTTGTGCCAGGTTAACGGACAGACGGACGGACAGACGGACGGACGGACAGACGGACAGACAGACGACGGACAAAGAGTGATCGCTATAGCTCAGATGACTTACAGTCAGCTGAGCTAAAAATTGCATTATATTTTGGCCCATAACTTCAAAATAATACCCTAATTTTTGGTATGTTCATAGAAAATGTATGAAAGAATGTGAATACTAAATATGATCAAAAACAGATCAGTGGTTTTGATATTAGGCAGCCTTGAAGTGTAACAATGGCTTTTTTTTATGGAAAACGGAGGTTTCCTTAAGATCTCGAAGGAACGAAATCCTAATGACCCAATTTTTGGTATGGTAGGACATTTTGGGGACATCTAACATTATGCCAACAGCCTGGGTAGGAATGTGCACTGAATGACCTACAGTCATCACAGTGGACTGCTTGACAATGTAAGGGAATACAACAAGAGCCTAAAAAAATTCAATAACTAGCCTTATTTTGCAGCTTTTATTTTCAAATTTCAGATTTTAACAGATTAAATCCTTATGAGTACATGCTCTGAAAATTAAATCCACAGTACTTACAGGAAAAAAACGTGCCGTGGCCAAAGTTGGGCAAAATTTAAGGTACCAATTTTATATTTTTGCCAATATATAAATAAATTGAACAGATTTCGATCTAATTTTTGGTATACAATTAAATTTTGATTAATTAAAGTTGTATTACTGAAATAAGTCCCTACCTTTAACACTTTTGGTCTTAAATGACAAAATATCTTTCCTAATTTTTTTTACCAAGTCCATTATGTTTGGGCCCATAACTTTTTTAAATTAAATAATACTGACTTATGCCTTTCTGGCATGTAAATAGGAACTATATGGAGTAATATTTATGGTAAATATGAAGAAAACCAGATGAGTGGTTTTGATATTAGGCAGTCCTGAAGTGCAAAAATAGATTTCTAATAAAAAATTGAGGTTTTTCCTTTATATCTCGAAGAAACGGAGTCCTATTGACCCAATTTTCGGCATGGTAGGAGATTTTGGGGACATCTAACTGTATGCCGAATTTCAGATTCGTAGGTCCAATGGTGTTGAAACGTGCCAGTCTTACGGATGGACATCCGGACAGACGGACGGACAGACAGATGGACGGACGACAGACAATGGACCACGACTATAGCTCAGAAGACTTATAGTCAGCAAAGCTAAAAAAAACAAGGGACCCATGGGTCACGGCGCTCAGCTGATAATGGTTGGACTATAAATGTTTCTCCACTGTGATACTATATCAAGTCGATAAAGCTTATGAATATCATGGACATGTTGGGCTATTATAAAGGAATTTAATGTTATATGTGAGTAAATGATAAATGAAATTACCTGACTGATGGATTAATAGAGTCAAATATAGTGGTTTATTTTTTATTTATTTAGGAGGGGTTGAAAATTGTGATATATTTGAGCAAATATGAATGCAATGACAGCAGTAATTAGCAGTAGTAGAATGATGATAAGGCTATTTGTTGAAGGATCTAAAGTGTATGGTATTCTGCAAGCTTTCAATTTGACAGATATGATGTTATGATTAACTATGCTGATGAAGTGATTCATGAATTTGTGACTGTATGACACAATATCTCTTTAGTCTTGACAAGGTACATTATTGTGATGCCCACTATGTATACATATTACACAATACTGACATAATTTCTGGCATGTACATAGGTACCTATGGACAAATAGTTATACAAAATATTTAAGTATGAATATATCTGATTCATCTTGTTCTTGCTTACTGAGGCTGACTTTGGGATGGGGTTCGAAGAAGGGAAAAGTGAGGGCAGCACGAAGGTGGATGTAGAAATATTCTATTGTAATGTTTTTCATTTATATAAGAATATGAAAAGCTAAGAGGAAAGGGGCCCTCCTACTTGGTTACAGTAAAGTTCTAAATATATGATTGCAATTTATACTCTGACAAGACTGTCATGAAGAAAATAGTAAAAGTTTTGAGATACATATGATGCATATGAAAATTTACAGATGGACAGGCAAGTTGACAGAATGGACTAATACCTTTATTTCACTTTCAAGGGAATAATGCATTTAAGTTTATATATAATCCTATTTTTTTAAGCATATCCACTTTTTCCATTAAGAAGTTTATATCTGAATCATTATTTTATTAACAGGTTTTATAAATTTTTAATAAAAAAACCTGAAAATATAAGTTAAAATATTAGAATTGTTGCAAAAGTTGCAATCATTATATATACAGAGTAAAAAACTGAAACTATAAGTTAAAATATTAGAATTGTTGAAAAAGTTGCAATCATCATATATCCAGAGTGTAGCTCATATTGGGTCATATTATGCATACACATATATTTTATTATTTTTGAATCATAAATGTTTAAACTGAATTTAAAAGAAAATAATGCCACAACATGGCATCTACAAGAATATTCCTTGAATCACTATTAAAAGTTTTGCACATTGGAGTTTTCAGTACATGCTTAATTTTATTCACCAAAATAAAATAAAAGATTCAGTAAATTTGATAAAATAAAACATCTTTTCAAATAAAGTAAACACACTGTTGGTTGAATGAGGGACAAACAATATCATTGTGCTAATTACTATCCCAGTTTTAATTTATTACTGGAATTAATACTTAATTTCACACCTGGTGAAGTTTTTACTCCTCTGAAGTAAGGAATTACTTATCTCATGAACATCCACACTTTCATAGCAATACACCACTTTGTGGACACAATTAAATATACACTTTAATCACTGTAAACCTGGTGGTAAAATACAAAATCTAAAGTGTAGCATAGCCTAGAATAAGAATGAATCAAATACAGAAAATAATAACATTCATCTAGTTTATGCACCTGCTGGGGGGGGGGGGGGGGGTGCAGGGCAGAGGGGAAGCCTGCTG
This sequence comes from Sipunculus nudus, assembly GCA_026874595.1. Lineage (NCBI taxonomy): Eukaryota > Metazoa > Annelida > Sipuncula > Golfingiida > Sipunculidae > Sipunculus > Sipunculus nudus. The sequence goes on along the minus strand of CM049322.1, from coordinate 54,854,576 downwards.
GTAGTGGCCAAGCTGACCCAAGGCAAGCTGCCTGGGGTGGGTTACATAATGCAAGTGAAGGCTGTACTACTAGGTGGGCTAGATGTAAACAACACTTGACATGGTGTATGAAAACATGAATAAAAGCTATTCTTTCCAATCAATTTCTTTGAAATTTCAGATTTTAAAAGATTAAATCCTTATGTATATATGCTGTGAAAATTAAATCAACAGTGCCAAAGTTGGACAAAAATTTAAGGTATTGATTTTTTATTTATGCTAATAACTTGAAAAATTTGCAAAATTCAGATCTAATTTTTGGGTAAACACTTGAATCTTGATTAAATAAAGTTATATTCCTGAAAAAAAGTCTCTAGGCTCAGCAATTCTCATGTTAGGTGAGTAAATATATTTCCTGATTTTTTTAAAAAATTGCATTATGTTTTGCCCCATAACTTCAAAAATAATACCCAATGCTGACCTAACTTTTGGTATGTTCGTAGAAAATGTATTAAAGAAAGTGAATACTAAATACAATCAAAAACAGATCAGTGGTTTTGATATTAGGCAGCCTTGAAGTGTAACAATGGCTTTTTTTATGGAAAATGGAGTTTTTTTCCTTAATATCTCGAAGGAACGAAGTCCTAATGACCAAATTTTTGGTATGGTAGGAGATTTTGGGGACATCTAAAATTATGCCAACAGCCTGAGGAGCATAGAGATGTGCACTGAATGACCTACAGTCATCAAAGTGGACTGCTTGACAATGTAAGGGAATACAACAAGAGCCTCCAAAAAAAATCAATAACTAGCCTAATTTTGCAGCTTTTATTTTCAAATTTCAGATTTTAACAGATTAAATCCTTATGTATACATGCTGTGAAAATTAAATCCACAGTACTTACAGGAAAAAAATGTGCCGTGGCCAAAGTTGGGCAAAATTTAAGGTATCAATTTTATATTTTTGCCAATATTTAAAAAATTTACCAGATTTTGATCTATTTTTTGGTATACAATTTAATTTTGATTAATTAAAGTTGTATTTCAGGAAAAAAGTCCCTACCTTTAACACTTTTGGTCTTAAGTGACCAAATATCTTCCTGATTTTTTTACAAAGTCCATTATGTTTGGGCCCATAATTTTTTTTAAATTATATAATACTGACTTGATATTTGGCATGTACATAGAAACTTTATAGAGGAATATTTATGGTAAATATGAAGAAAACCAGATGAGTGGTTTTAATATCAGGCAGTCCTGAAGTGTGAAAATAGATTTCTAATAAAAAATTGAGGTTTTTCCTTAATATCTCGAAGGAACGAAGTCCTATTGACCCAATTTTCGGCATGGTAGGAGATTCTAGGGACATCTAAATGTATGCCCAATTTCAGATTTGTAGGTCCAACGGTGTCGAAACGTGCCAGTCTTACGGACGGACATCCAGACGGACAGACAGACGGACGGACGGCAAGACAGACAGACGGACGGACAACGGACAATGGACCATGACTATAGCTCAGATGACTTATAGTCAGCTGAGCTAAAAATCTTAAAGATGTCTTATTCTCACCAACTCATACTGCAGCTACATTTTGATGACTCTCCATAAATCAATTCCTGCTGATCAGAATCATTCATGGTTTAGTATTACCTTGTATTATACACAAGTTATTAAAGCACTTGATAAGGAATCACCTTGTTTTATGAACAAGTTATTACAGTACTTGATATTGTATCACCTTGTATTATACACAAATTATAACAGTACTTGAAAGGTATCACCTTGTATTATACACAAGTTATTACAGTACTTGATAAGGTATCCCAGCATTATACACAGGTTATTACAGTACTTGATAACGTATCACTTTGCATTATACACAAGTTATTACAGTACTTGATAAGATTTCACCTTCTGCACCACCCAGCTGTGAAACAAGGCACTCTCATTTGGAGAATCTTCTTTGGTGATTGTGAGTAGCGGGTCCTCGTCAGAGAAAATGGCTCTGTACTGGGTTATAATATCAAACAGATGTACTCGACTGGCCTCGATCACTTTGGTGATATGGTAGTATGCTGCAAATGATAAAATACAAAAAGTTAAGTCAGGAGAGTCTGAAATAAATTGGTATCATATTTGCAAGCTGAACAATTCACAATTATCACATTGTCATTCTTTTTTTCAAGAGTGTTCCCTTTTCTTCATCCCCCCATACAATAACCTACATAGGTTATGTCAATTATTCTGTGAATTAATTATTATAAATTAAATGTCAGTAAAGTTGTAACAACTGGAACCAAGTAAACATCAATGGGGATTATATTTTATTGCTATTCAACATTATTTTTCAATCACTTGCAGTTAATATGAATGATCTGGTATCATGTATGACACCATTTACTGACTTACTGATAATATATAAGATCTATTGTTATGATAATCTATAATATCCATTCATGGTTAGCCTTCCTATAGGGAAACTTTTATTTCCAAAGGTTTTATTTTCATGTTATTTCCATATTGCATACACCATGAACTTAAAACCCTCACATACAAAAAAGGCCACCACAGTCGTCTTTGAAAAAATTGTCCTTTAAAATACAGTCATGACTTGATAACCTGACACTTAATGAAATATTTCGGATTGTTAAGAGTCGGAATTTCAAGTCATGACTGCATGTTCATGAAATGGTCTTAAAAAATGATAATTAATAGTCCCAGTGTTATCTTTATATCTGGCTGGTGCTCACATGTAGTTTGCATACCACAGGGAGTCTGTTTTTTTATGTAGGTATTACTTTGATACAAAATGCACAAGAAAAGCAACATTTGTCCTACATAGTGAAAACATTAATACCTGGGCCTTGCTTGGAGAGAACGTGTCTAATAAAAGTTAGAAGTTCTCATCATGCACAGTCCAAATACCAAGAAGTATCAAGCCCTATCAGTTATCATGTTTTTATGTGTCCAGTATTAATAGGCAATTATCTCAATACTGATTTCTTGCCAGAAAACGACTATGTAAAAAGATGTGATAAAACTTAATTATTGTCTCACTTTGACACTTTACAAGATATACATCATATAATATAGATTTTCATTGGAAGAACACAGTATATTTGCCTGTATACTAAATTTTATGTTAAAATCAGCTAATACTTAATTTTGGGCAATGTAATTGATAAAAATAAAATAAGAAGCCCTCTGATTTGACAAGTACTGTGCCAAGTATAGTCTATATTTATTTTGTATGTGTTTTCCCATTCAGGAAATAAGATTGTAACTGAATATTCTTTGTAACTGTTCTTGGGCAGACCCTCAAGTGTGTTATCCATGTTAAGGACATAAAAAAAATTGTTCTAAGGATTTGTCACTCCCATGTATATTTTTAAAATATTTTTATTAAAATTAAAAATACAAATATTTTTTTTATAAATGAAGATCATGTCTTAATTTGTCTTATGTCATGAATTCCTTAAAATAATACTTAAAGGTATGGAAACTGGACATAATTTCAAGAATTGAAGCAAATTTTGTATTTTATTCACAAAACAGCTATTATGAATAAGTTGTCTCAACTGATTAAAAAATAATTAGAAAAAAAGTTTCCCACTCCTGCCATATTTTGTGTGTGGCCTAACAGGCTAATAACTAAGGCTGTAATGCCTACAGAAGAGAACAAGTTCTGAGTAAATACTGGAAAGTCAGCTGTGTTAAAAAAGTATATTTAGTTTTATGAAATATCACCTACCATCATCAGTCGGGATTCCAGCAAGTATGGACTGGAACCAGGAATCTCTGGCCTGTAACACCAATATAATTTATGGCTTACTGGTTTATATATGGCTTATAAGAATATCCCCTGTAACAGCAAGGGCTTACTGACTCTGTGACTGTGACATTATTATGTGAGTTACTTTCATAGAGTACTTGGCTGGCTATTTAGGGAAACTTTATAATTCATCAAATGGCAATTAGCTATGTTACAGAACTGTTTGACTTGAATATTCATATGGGAATTCCTATTCAAATTAAATATAATGTACCCACTATTGAAAAAGGAATTTATGGGCATATGAATACGGATATGTATATGGGCACGAATATGATTGTCTGGCCATGATGACCTGATTGCTGCTTGAAGTAACTAGCATATCAGCTTACTTACTGGGTTTCCATACACATTTTAACTTTTACATTAACCGCCACAAGTACTGGCCTATAGGCAGATTTGGTAAAGTCTGTATTTAAGAGTGCAAAATCATACCTCTGTAGTTTTATTAGGATTCAATATAAAACAGAGAATATCTGTACCAGTTTGCACCTCAGTTATTAATTATAGATGACACAGACTGCAAAATTATATATTTAAGGCAACATATATATTTTTTTTTCAGAAGAGAGTAAATTCTCAAACTATGCATGGTTAAATTCCTTCCTCTAAAAATTGCAAGTACACAGTGCAGCCTTCATTATAACAGCATTACAAGAATTTCTGGCTTAACTTGCTCTTTCCTCAGTTTGAGGTAACTTTTCTCAAAATCCCACACTTTTTCCTGATTGGCTGAGAGCACAGAATTACATTTTTACCTGAAGGAATTTCATGCGAAGTTCTGCTTCTGAAAAGGCATCCATCCGACGGAGATAGCCAATCACCCTGAGGCATGCTGGGAGCTGAATGTTTGAGCGTAGCTGCTGCACTAGTTGATTTAACATCAGCTGCATGGAGCTCTTGACATCATTGACAATGTTCTGAAAAGTAAATGATCTTGTGACGTCATTGACAATGTTCTGAAGTGTGAAAGTCTCCTGATGTCACTAAAAATGTTCTTTAAATTAAATGAACTTTTGAGATCATTGACAATATTCAACAAACAAATATGATATATTTTTGCAGAAGTATAGAAAAATATTGAATATTTACTCAGAAAATTTTCTTCAAAATATAATCCATCACATTACAGACAATCTGTTATGATGCAAGACACTGATTTGTAGTTGGGTGTCACACACAATATACATCACTGATGATGGTCTACAACAGGATAAAAGCTAGGTTTCTATCAGAGATACACAAATGCAATATACTCATTATCTTATTATTTTAATTCATTTTACCAAAAGATAAAAATTTCAAAACAAAACTATACAGGGCAGACTTACTGATTCTAATCCATCTGCTTTCTATTTTGTTCTGAGTGTTAGTAAATACAGTTCATGTGTGTATATTTACCACAACAGGACTGCATGACTAGAGGTCCAAACCTCTTAAACAAGGAGAAAATACATGAAAAAAGAAACGCTTGTTGGTAGCTTGAAAAATCTTAAATTCTGAAGTTGTGCAGTTCAGTCAGCAGATGTTGTGCCTGCTGTGTTTGTTTTGCACCACTGATTTGGCCTAACGCAAGCTTATTTTCACTTGGGGGAAAAAATTAACGTAAACCAGTTTAGAACTAAATATTGGGAGATAACAAATCATTTTTTAGGAAATAACACTATATTTCAAGTTTATTCACCATAAATGTGAATAGACCCCTTAAGGATTGGTTCAGGACCTGCTGGTGACAATGAGGGATGCAGATGAAGGTGAAAATATGACAAAAAATACATCTTCTATATAAGCCTGGATTTTAGGCATTATTATTCGCAGCACTAAGAATAATACAATGTCTTGGTTTGTAATAATACAGGAGTATTCTTCATCCAGACACTGTGGTTTTATTTTCATGAGATTATCATTTCACATTTTTATGTGTTTTTTTTCAATATATCGCAAGGGTTCAGTTTTCATAATCTCACCATACAATAATCAACACATACTATATCCCATTTGTTATCAATCAATTGTAAAATTTGGAAGGAGACCAAAGCTAATACTGAAAGAGTTGAATTCACTGTTTGCACATAACTTGAAGATCTGATTATTTATAATAGATAGCTATCTTAGATCCTCGGTAACCTACAAGATCAGTTATTATTTATAAAACCAATCTTTTATTGTTTGTCTTCAACGATGGAGTATTCACAAATGTTTCATTTTTTGCGTTATTTCTCTTTTATGAACATTGTAAATATAAAACCCTCGCAAAGAAAGCCAACCACAGTGTTTTATAACCATCATCAATACCACCTGATTGGATCTGATCATCAGAAGTGCTTAACTCCTGCTAACCAAAAACAATCTTTCTCATTTTCCCCACAAAGCCTGAAAATGAACATATATGGGAGCCTGTTAAAAGTGGTTTACAAAAATTCAGGGATGAACAGCATATTTCTGACTGCTAAAATACAGTGTCAAAGCACCCACCATTATCACAGGTATTGTGGAATGCTTTTTCTCCAGGCGTTTAACATGTGCAGCCAGCTCCAATGCTTCCTCGTAGTATCCATTCCTCACACACGTGTCCATCAGTTGTGGAATCTCCAGAATCTCTAGAAGCTGAGTGTGGCGCTGAAGGGTCAAATTGTTCATCCGCCGGCTGTCAAAGTCAATATGTACACTAGTGTAAGGAAATCATTATAAATAATATTTTACAGCTAAGAGAAAAAAAAAGGGACCCATGGGTCACATCGCTCAGCTGAATTTTGGAAAATATTAGTAACTGCAAAATATTTTAATTTCTTTTGGTTGTTCATGTACATTATCATTAGAAAAGCTTTGAGAAAATGGCTCTGCTTAAAGGAAACTCTGTAAATTATAGAATAATGGACATGAGCTATACCATTTAGTGATGCACAAAGGGAACAAATTGGCCTACGTTAAGTGTTATAAAAAGTAACATTTCATAAACAAATTATGTGTGAAGGTAATTAACTTTTCAAAAGTTAAATATATGGCCATATGAGATAAAAATTAATCCCACAAAGTTTGACCAATATTCCTAATTTTGATACTAATAATGTTATTCACACCTAGGCCCCACCAACTTTAAGAGATATGAATGAAATGCTACAAAGTATTTATATCTTCTTAAATCTTGTCAGTTAGCACTTACATTTGATCCTAATATTTTATCACATTTTAATATTAGGATTAAATTCCTGAATTTTTTTTCTTTAAAAGAATCAAAATTGTCCAAGTCTCATTAAAAAAAATTATTTAACATTAAAATTATAAGATTCATCTTGTTTATTAGTCCTGTGTATTGAAGGGGTGGGTTGGGAGGGGTCTCCATTGTAACTGCTCGTTGCTGAAAAAAAAACGTTAATTTTAAGATTCATCTAGTTCATTGTACAGGTCTGTCAACAGAATGGGATGGGGGGGGGGGGGGGGGGGTAGAGAAAAAGGCTCCCTGTGGTATGGTATTAACTGCAGAATATATAAGGCAAATATGAGGAAAAACAGATGAGTGGTTTTGATATTAAGTGGTCCTGAAGTGTGAAAATAGGTTTTTGGTTTTTAATAAAAAATCGAGGTTTTTCAAAGGAACTAAGTCGCAAAGACCCAGTTTTCAGCTTGTTAGGAAATCTTTGGGACATTGAACATTATGCCCAATTTTGGATTCCTAGGTCTTACAGTTTCAAATCCTGCCACATCTATGGACGGAAGGACAAATGGACGGACGGACAACGGACAATGGACCACGACTATAGCTCAGATGACTTACAGTCAGCTGAGCTAAAAACAAGTGACTCATTAGATCATGATGCTCAGCTGACTGACACATTGGTTTTGCCTATGATACTAGATATATTTATGTACAAAATTAAGTAATTTATGCAAATGAGTTTATGGTAACCTATAATCACCCATACGGAGATTCATGGTTACATGTATACATGGTAACATTCACCCCTTCTCTAGGAACTTTCTATCGCTAGAATGTCGGAATTTTTCCCAGGGGACATACAGCGTGAACTGTTATATATCACAACACCAACTCCCCTGATCCCACTTCTGACACCATTTGTAATGCATACCTCTGGTTGATCTCCTGAGCCTGCTCCAGGAAAGTCTCACACTCCTTTGTAAGAACAGGAAGCTTGTCCAGCATGTTCCCAACATGGCTCTCAATGATCTGGAACTGTATATCAGATACATGAAGAATATCATTGGTCCATTAAATAATGAGCCAAGCAGGTAGATCAATAATAATGATAATAATAAAATAATGATATATAATAATAATACCAATAACAGCAATTATAACAGTAACAATAACAATTATAATATGCATCATGATGATGAGAGGAACTTTCAGCAGAGTCAAACAACCACACACAGGAAATAAAAATAAACAATTTGACTAGGTAATGGCGATAAAGAAAATTTTGAAATGTAGAATACATCTGAAGAGAATTAGTACTGATATTTGGTACATAAATTATAAAAACATTGATGATCTACACATGTGATACTTTGAAACATGTGAAGTATCTGTAAGTATCTGTAGATTCCACACAAAGCCAAGTGACAAAGTGTAATTGTAAGAGGCCTTCTAAGGTTAGCTCCAGAACACCCAGCACCGGGACCGAGTGGAGAAATCAAAGTAGCTAGCCGAGTAGCAGCAACTATACCCACTCCTTGACTGGACAGTGGACACTCCAGCCATCAGCATGCAGACAGTTTGGCAATAAATAAAAAATTACTGGCTAAAAATTAAAAGCTAATTCCCACAACATTTGACTGATTTTTGTTTCAATTTGATTACCCTGGCTCCTGCTGTTCCTGAGATATTATTGGTTAATGTACTGATGTCTGATGACAAAAAAGGTAATTGCAGGTGAGGCCACCAACACCTTAATTTCAAATGTGACTCATCATCAATCTTGTGATCAAAATTTGTATAAAATTTTGTGATGCCAACTCCTGCCGTTTCTGAGACTGTAATTGGCCGAATGACTAAGTGCAACTTCTGCAACTCAGCCCAAAAGCACAGGATTTCTTCAGTGAAATATTGAACAATTTGGTCAGACAGTTTCAGAGGAGATTTTAAAAGATTTTTAAAATTTTTTTTCTTGTAAAATCTAAGTCAACTCAAATATCTAAAAAAAAAATTAGCCCAGTCTCACAAATTTTTACAGTTTACTGATTTTGCATTAATTTTAGTGATGCCAGCTCTACCCATTTTTGAGATAGTATGGGTAAACATACTAATGAGGGTAGATGGACAATGCCACACCATCTCTTACACTCACAGGTTCACTAAAAAAATTATGAGGGAAGTTTCTCTGAATGCTTGCATTGAATTTATAAATACTTACATCCTCAAAGATCTCTTTTGAACATTCGGCTGTCTGGATGAATGTCTTGTAGTTATGGAACGCCAAGTCTTGAGTCTGCTCCAGTATCTGAGTCCTCTCCTCAGACAGACGGTCAGGTTCCCTTCCTGTAATCACAAGGAGAACACTTCAGGAACTTTTCTAAATTTTATGTCGCATGGAATATAACACAGAACTTTGCATGGCAAATACAAATCTAATTGAGTTTGGAATGTCTCAGTTCTCATAAAAAACAGAGTTTGTTCACCATTTCTGTATTTATTCACTTATATTTTTTTTTAAATATTAAGTATTTGGCAAGTTTGAATTCAAATTAAACACAACAGAATACCATTTAGAAACATTAACATAATTTTTCACTCAGTATTTATTTAAATTACTTTTACATTATTTATTATGCACATAAACACACAGAAAAATTCTCTTGCATTTTGTTTTGTAAACAATAGTATAATGATAGTTTTGAGAACATAAGATGTTCTGTTAAAGACAAGAAAATAAAACATTTAAATTAGTCAACTGGATATTAATATATAACAATTGGTCCTAGCGGATAATATTTTCCTGCAAAACAAGAGAAGACAAAATAGCATGTTTGTCCTCACAGCAATTTTTCATCAATAGATCCCAGACAAAGACCCATCACTGTAGATGGGTAAATTAAGTCTATATGTTTATTTGTGTATATGTTAAATTTTAATTTTGTTCCTTTCTGAGAACTTATTTCTCAAACACTTACCTAGTTTGTCAATCCCATATGAGCTCAAGTCAGCCAGGTACTGAGCAAAGTCTGGATTATCTCTCCAATTATCTGTTCAAGAAATACATAACTATATGATGACTGACATATTTTATTGCAAAGACAGCTTGTATAAATGGATAAATGTTAAAAAAAATTCAAATATGATTTTCTACTTTTCTTTTTATTTAAATCAACTTTTATTGATTTAAGTCAACAAATGATAAATTAATCATTTCCTCTTTTTATTTATAACTAAATCAACATTAAATAAATGACTCAATAAGGAAAAAAATGGAAATGGGTCTAAGTGTTTGATGAAAGCCTTGAAAGGATACATTCTTTAAATAAAATAAGAGCCCATGGGTCACAGTGCTCAGCCAAAGTTGGCCTTAAAGGTAAAAATGTATAATAATAACAAATGGAGGTTAGGTCTTAGAGGAAGACATTATAAAGGCCATGATTGGTTGATATGATTGGTTCAGTGACCATCTGAATCCAAGTGCAAACTTGTCTGAGTCTAGGCTACTCGAGTCTGAGTTCAAGTTTAAATGTGTCGAGTCTATGTTCTTTGAGTCAGAGTCACTTTGCAGCCGAGTCCGAGGCCTCCGAGTACAGAAATTGTTCATGAAATTTGAGATTATTATCTGTATTTTTATGCAAATTTACACATGCCTTCAACTATATATATCAAGCTGGGGTTCACAGAAAGGAGGCTTCTTCCTGCTCGCCCCCCCCCCCCCCCACTCCAAGTCATAGGAACTAGGAAGGGCGGCGAGCAGAACTATATATATAGGGTGGCGAGCAGAACTATATATATATATATATATATATATATATATATATATATATATATATATATATATATTTATATATATATATAAAATGATATTTTATTTTTTAATTGTTGAATAAAATCATAATTTTGAAATGAGATAAATAATTTTCATCCATGGTGTTATTTTACATCAATCAAATTAGTAGTGCCCCGCCTAATAAAAATAGGTGATGATAAAGGTACCAATCCCTCTTTACTTTTAAGTGATAAACATTTTTTCTGGTTTAATTGCTATATACTGCCGCCTTTATTCATAACCTGCAACTAGCCACAAGTGTCAGAGTTCAAAGAAATTGCATGATAATACCTGTTGAGTACAAAACCATCAGAATCACTTCTCATACACAGTATTTAATACCTGCTAGTGTAACAAGTATAGGTTATAGCCCAATGAAATGTAAAGCAAGCCGTGAGGTTTGCGAGGCTTGTGTCACACGGCAGGCGAGCCATTAAGGCAAGCCTGCCATGATTGACACGAGCCAAGCAAATCTCATGGCTTGCTTTACATTTCATTGGGCTTTAACTGATTTGTCTCACATGCTCCGCCTCCTTTTGCTACCCACCAATTCTTTGCCATATTTGGAAAGTCACCATGCAACTACACTTGCATGGTCATTTTTTATGACCCTGTGATGCAAGCAGATTTGAACGTAGAGTTAGAACAAAGGAAAATATGCCGCGTGTGGAACAACCTGAGTTATTGACACATGGTATATAGGGTATAATGACAGGGTGTCACTGTGTCAGTGACACACGGTGAACACCCTGCCATCTAGCAGGACTCTGACAGATTAGACAGATGTGCAGTTAACCCTATGCCAATTAGCATGTGTGTCAATAAGGGCGGCCTTTTTGAAGGCCTGAATGTCAACTGTCATGCTGTCATGGTAGACCCAGTTGTGGCTTGGTTGTAAACACAGAGCCACAGGTCCCTGCCTTCATTTATCTAGCAGACAGGAGCGCATGCAGGTGACGAAGATGTACCCACTTTTGGTACATTTAGCCTGTGGTTAAGCCCCAGGCGATTGGCTGTTGATTGTTTCAGGCTAGCTGTGTGAACGGCACTGTTACATCATCACTGCCAACTTACTGGCCAACCCAGTGTAGAACCTGTAAAATAAGGCTTTTTTTGTCAGTTAGAATGTAAAATCATACATGTAAAAGGTTAGTGAATATAGTGTTGATAAGCCTGATGCAGTTTCTTCGAGTGATCAGACCTGTCATCTCCTCCGAGGGCCCTCACCCTATCGTTGCAAATAAATTGCGGAGTGTCTATATTGAATTTACATAGGGCCAATGGACCGTAATGTCCGTCCAGCAGAAGTATCATAGGACATAGAGGTCCATGTATGGACTAATGTAACAATAATGCTGCGTTCGTTACCGCTCGTACAGATGGTATGTACCAGATGGCAGCTCGTTCGTACAACTTGCAAACGTTCGGTACCCAACAAAAGACCCACTGACCGGATGACTAGATTGTGATAGTAAACAAAAAGAAACTGATTAATAAAATATGTTTCATGTTACATTTGTTCAACTTTATTTGTCATTTAAAACTTTTAAGTAAACCAGTCAAATATTGCCATTATTGGTGTCTTTATTTGCTCCCTACATCTCGAAAAGCAGTGAATAAAGGTGAAGGTCGCTAAGTGGAACAGATCGACTTGCTCCGCCAAATCCCAGTTTCCCAGTTGTACGTTCCACTTGGATCACGTGTCGAACGGGATTTCCCACTGGGAAACTCGTACGTACCATCTGTTCCAGAGGTAACGAACGCAGCATAATATTATGTGGGGTTTGTTTGTTGTCCTCACGCTTCACAAGGCATATACGTGTCTGAGGGGTTGTACAGTTCTGTTCAGCCTTTGATAGTATAGACTCTCCCCGTCAGAGGCTGCAGCGCATGAATTGTTTACTATATTATATATGTCAGCGCTGCAAGACTGCAGCAAGGTCTAGCTGTCAGTGTCATTGCTAGGTCTACATCCGCCCTCAGCTAGGGTGACATGACGACGATGAACATTAATGTCAAAACCAAGTATCAACAATTATTAATTCTCGGGAGAGTGTAATCTTGTTTAATTCTAAACATTACCTGGAAATGCATCTTTAAAGATAGTTGACAAAATGTTTTCATCCTCCACGTCAAGAGTAGCCATTTTTCGCCCAACGAAAACGGCAAAATTGCACACCTCATCACAGAAAGCGGTGAAATATAGGGACTGCCTAAAACGCGTGCACGTCTGCGTGCACGCCTACGTGCACGCAGTTTCGACTGCTTTAGCAAGTGCCTAAACCGCGTGCGGCCCGATTTGCGGACAACAACGTCTGGCCTGAAAAATAGTTATTTTTGGGGGTGTTTTGTTAATTTGTCCGAGGGAACTTTATATAATTTATGCGGGGAATAACATGAATATTTTTTTTACTTTTAATATGAAAATTACAGCCGTACGTCACAAGCATGAAGGATAGCCGCGACGCGGGGAGTAACGGCGACGAACACTGCATGGTTCAACAGGTTTACTTGGGGGAAAAAAGCAGTTGAGGAGTCCATTTTTTTAATTGAATGGCAAAGAGGGCGGACGGAAAGATAAATATGTAACAATTATGTTTGAAAATGACTATACTTGGAGGCAATGATCCAGTAAGTATATGCGTTGCAAATATCGTTTTGTAATAACATGCTACGTATTATTTACCCCATTAATAATTTATTATGACACCTTGTGTCTTACTTACAAAGTTCCATGGCTTTCTACTACTTCAACGTCATGCATTCAATACTTGTAGAATAAAAGATGTAAAAACTAAAAGACAAACATTACCATTTTGAAAGTGCCTGTTTATAGTTAAAAGCAATGGCCCAATTTATATATCTATTAATAATAGCCTACCGATTTTGACAGGAATATGTATATATATATATATATATATATATATATATATATATATATATATTAATAATGGAATAGTTACATCAGTTATGTACCGGTACAATAGGACAGGTACCAGTTTACATGAATTCTTAATTGTCTAAATTTTGAAGTTTGGTGCCATTTAATGTTAAATGTGGATGCCAATTTTGCCAAACATTCACTGGAATAATAGCCATAGTAATACAGAAGCTATATGATTTACTCAACCAGTCACAGGCAATCAAAACATCAAAGGATCTAATTATTATTTCATTTTTGCCGTATGTATTTAAAATATAAGGAATAGTCATATCGCTAAAGTGACCTGCAAAATAACTGAACTGTAATATATTGCTTAATTAAAATGTAAAAAAATATATATAAAATTAGCTTTATCTGGGATAGTGATCTTAGATCTTACACTTATAAAAAGTTTTAGTTATTGTGTCCATTTGGGTACAACTAACTGACGGTATATCTGAAATGGTTCAATGTGGCAGTTGTGATAAATGGTTTCTTTTTTCATGTAATCTTGGATATCTAGAACTTAGTAGAAAATGGTGAATTTGTCACATATGTAAATAGGGTAAAATGTAATAAGAATATATATTTCACATTCAAGTTCTTGTTGTTACATGGTCAATTTTTTATTTTTAAAGCCATATTAATTATTCTAGAATGGCTAGTGTTTTAGTTGGATTGGTATACCTGGTATATGTCTCAGTAATTTGTTTTTCATAATATATTCCACTTTGTGTTTATTTTTGCCTGTTATAACAGTAATGATATTCTGTACATATTTATTGTATCACATATTTCTGTATATGTTGTGTTTGTTGTAAATAATTTTGTTGTAACCAGTATGTGGCTTCAGTTCACTTCCTCAGAATAAAGACACCCAAGAAATATTATTAGTGATAATTATATTCTCAATATGAATTTAATAATCAAATTTGGTCTTTTATAATAATTTAAATCAAATGAATAATAATAGTTAATTCTTTTATAATTTCCCACATATGAACAGTGAAAAAAATATTCATGATGAATACTGTTTATGTTAATACCCACATAAATTATAAAAATATAATATAAACATAAATCATATATATATATAATAAATAATAATAAGTTCCATCAGACAAATTATCAAAACACATCCCACAAGAATGTTTTTCTAGTCAGACGCTGTTGTCCGCAAAATCCGGCCGCACGCGATTTAGGCACTTGCTAAGGCAGGCGAAACTGAGTGCACGTAGGCGTGCACGTAGGCGTGCACGCGTTTTAGGCAGTCCCTGAAATATATGGGAGGGTATAATTCGCTGATCAGCGGTCTGCAGTATAAAACGCTGATCAGCGCGCTGATCAGCGACCTTTCACTTAAAGCATTAATTTCAGGCAAATTAGCCCTCATATAGCAACCTCCGACTATTTTATGATTAAATACACTTTTCTATCAGCATAACGTATTTTTAGATATATTTTTTTATTGTGTGAATTATTATTCTACATGAAACGCAACAAATGTACCTGCCAGTGACTTTCGCTGATCAGCTGCGCTGATCGGCGACCTTTCAATCCAAGCATTATTTGCAGGCAAATTAGCCCAAATATAACAACCTCCAACTATTATGTTATTAAGTGTGATTTAAAGACACATGTTCTGTAAGTATTTAATATTTATAAACATACGAATACATTTTTAATGTGTTACATATAATGTATGGAACCTTTCTATCACCTGCTATTTCGCTTATCAGCAAACGGCGCAATCGCCTGCCGCTGAAAAGGCGCTAATCGGCAATGATTTATTATAAAAGAAGTCTGCATGATTTAATTTATAATTTTGTTAATGATTACATTTAATTTTTTAATTCAACACCGTTCTTCTTCTTGAACACCGTTATATATTGAAAATAGGCATAATTTAAGAAAAAAATGACTTAGAAACATATTAGAAAATGCTTTTATCGCCAACATTTTTATTGACCGAGAAAGATTGCTATATTTTCCCTCTATTCATTGCATTGTACTTTCTGTGCATGGGTTGTATTTGTATTTTGTTTCAGGATATAAACGGAACAAATTAAAATTAAAAATACGCAATTTACAGGGTTAAAATATATATTTATAATAAAATAGATCGTACAGGTGAACCTTTCTTATTTTTTTTTCTAAATCAAGTAAGCGGGACCGTGAAATTGGCATGCAAATATCCAGCTTAATCTTTGATAAATAAAAATTTCAAACACTGCTTAAACTCTGTAACGGTGGTAAATTGATAATACAATTAGGGCTTTAAATTAGCCAAAACTATAATTTTTCATTAAACAACCTGTTCTGCTGAAAGATATTTTATATAGTTTACATTTTTATCGCCATGTTAGACTCTATAAAAAATATTAAGATGTTATTTTTCAGATGCTGTATATACCTGCTGAAATGGCAAATGTTTTTCGTAGAAAGACCCTTTCATTTAATTGTCAATCTTATTACGGATTCTTTTAGGAAATGGACTAAATATACATTCTTCTAAACAGTTAAGTAAATGTCCTCTCATTTTTGTCTGATCAACATACATGTTGTTTTACCAGTTGCCTACTTTCAAATTTATTAAAACAATACTCAACAATACTAGCGATAACAAAAGAAAAACACAGTCGACAATATTTTGCTGTGGATTCATAAGTTGCATTTCACTGAAATATATTTGCAGGATATTGTAAATAAATTCAAATTTTTGAATACATTCAAACAAAGTATACGTCTCAGTATTTCTATCATCTGGCCGGGTAACACCTACTTACAAATTACTGCAACACTAGCTCCTACTGTCAGGAAATATCTCCGAGTGGTCGGTGGGGACCAGATATTTGTAAACTGTATGTGGTACGATATGTATTGGCAATCATTCGGTGTTCACAGGAAATAAGTAAAACAACTGAGAGCCCTCTAAGTTACCATTATAGAGAATCACTGATGACAGGTATCGATCATAACCAAGAAATACGTAAATCATAGCCGATGAGCACCTTGCGCGGTTCGCTGATCAGAGAAATATTTGTTGGTAGAAAGCTTTCATGCAAAATAAGTAACACGTTAAAAAATGTATTGTATGTTTGTAAATACGTAAAACTTATATAACATGTGTCTTCAAATCACATTTGTTCACATAATAGTCGATGGTTGCTATATGGGGGCTATTTTGTCTGATATTAATAATTAATGCTTGGATTGAATAGTCGCTGATCAGCGGTGCTGATCAGTGAAATAGTCACTTGCAGGTAGGTTGCGTTTCATGTTTAAAAATTTAACACAAAAACATATATATATATTTGAAATACGTAATACTGGTAGAAAAAGGTGTCTTTTAATCATATTTGATCACACAAAAGCCGAAGGTTGCTTGATGGGTGCTATTTTGCCTGAAATTAATGCTTTAATTGAAAGGTCGCTGATCAGCGCGCTAATCAGTGTTTTATACTGCAGACCGCTGATCAGCGCGCTGATCAGCGAATTATACCCTCCCGAAATATATAAGCAATTGAAGTATTCTATCCACCAGCTGAGAATGATGAGTCAATGGTCGCTTGTGTTGACAAGAAAAATACATTACATAAATCAAGCTTGATTTGGTCTAATTTCTAATACTTTCTTTATGTCAGATCTTTATCACATTTTTAAATGTCTAATGTTGCGAACTTCTGCCTGGACCTGAACAGCAAGAAATCTGTACATGCAATGATGCCAGCTTCCAGTGCTTGCTCATCTTGTGCTGGGATCTGGGGTATTTTTACGAGTTGGTTCAGACTTGCAAGTAATATTCTCTGTCTGTCTATATATGTCTGTCAGAAAACTTTCAGTTGAACTAACAGTTGAATGCAGTCATTCATAGCTTCCTCTCTCTGACACCCCCCCCCCCTTTCTCTCTCTCTCTCTCTCTCTCTCTCTCTCTCTCTCTCTCTGGCACACCCAGATAGCCTCCGGTGATATTCCTAAATCAAATCGACAAGATGATTTTCATATTCAGCCGAGTCTTACCTTTCCAACCATATATGACAAGGCATTGTAAATGCAAAATAGATCTCTACCCTGGTCATATTCCAATTTGATGTTTCTATGCCAAAAACGTGATTATGAACTAATGGTGTGTTTATTTTCCCTATGATCTAACATTGAATATTGCTTCGGTAGTTTGGTCTGAAATGTGAAGGTTCGAAATATGCAAATGACTAGGGTCTAAAGGATACAGCCTTTAAGAATTCTGCATGGGAAATATTTCGCACAGTGAATATACTTGCTAAATTGTAACAACTGGCATACGTAATCAAATTCTCTTTCTTAATTTATTAGTTATTTATCTGATAACTGTTCTGCTAGATTTAAATGTTTAACTAAGAAGAAAAAAACACAAGCAATGAGGGAGTTTATGAATTTTGTGCAGTTTAGGGTGGCTTTTTGTGTGCTTCTGATCAGACAAGTGTTATATAGAGTGTGTATTCCTCTGAAAAGCAAAATAGAAAGAACATATTGCTTCAACACATGCAGTAAAGTTTGAAAAAATGGCAAAAAACACCCGGGGTTCAGAGATAAAGCCACCTGATGTAGTGTTTCCTGCTCTCAAGACGTTCTGCAATCCGACAAAACTACCACTTTATAGTGATGTTATTGGTGTATTGAGAGGTATCATGGAGGACAAGGCAAGAAATATGCCTGTCCGTGATGCAGTTAATATTGTAAGTGATATAGTGTACAGCAAGTACGTCCATGATACAGTTTACTGTATCCATATCAACAGCATCCGCTTTCGAATACAGAAAGACTGGGGTACATTCCAGAAAAGAAAGTACAGAATAAGCCAAGGAAGAACTTCTGGAAAAAAAGTAGACAAGTACGTACAGTTTGCAGAAAAGCTGGCAAGTTGTATGACGTTTCTACGGAGGATGCTGCAAGAATAGTTGTGTGTCAAAAAGAATGGGGTGTTAAAATGACAGAAAAAGAAAAAGTTTATCTAGAAGATCAGAGAACAGACAGAAGGATGGAATGTGACACAGGTGTGGATCCTGTCTGGTCTGGAGCAAATGAAAGAAAGATTATGGAGAAAAACAGAGCAGAGAAATGGAAGACTGAAAGAGAGAAACAGTTTTCCTTTGCTGATTCAGACAATGTTCTCGAATTAGTTCCTGAGTCAGTCGAAAATGATGTGAAGATGGTCGAAGATGAGGATACTGAGTATCGAGTTGAGGATGATCCAGATAATGTAGTAAAACGACGCAAATTTGAGGAGATCTTAGAAGATCCAGATGATTTTCTGCCTCCCTCAATGCGTCATGTCAGAACTTCTGAAAGAACTGTTAGAGCAGACATTTATGAATGCTTAGCTGATCTAGAAGGATTTTGCCTGTCTGCAACAGAATCAATGAAAGCTTTAGTCAGAGTTGCTGAATTATTTGGAAGAAAGTGGAAAATGCTGGAAGAGGAGGAAGATCGTTTTGATTTGGAGACACTCCCCCATGAGAGAAATCTGAGAATAGCTGCGCGTCAGATTGAAGCAAAGGGGATGGCCTGTATGCTAAATGAGGTGCGTGAGGCAAAGTCTGCAGGTCGGATGATAACCCATGCCACAGATTCAACAACAAAGAAAGGAATTGGCCAGTTTGGTGGAGCAGGGATTCATATTGGTCAGAATGTTCCATTTCCTCTCCCTCTTTTTCCTGTTTGTGGGGAGACAACGGAAGATATTGCTGAACAGTGTAAACTGATGTTCGATATTTTGGCTGTAGTTGATGGAGTGTCATCCGCTGAGCTCTATGAGCAATTGATTGACACACACATGACAGATTCAGTGGAGCATAACAAAGGATTTGCATCAAATCTGGCTGTGATGTATGACCTGGATAACCCCAAAGGACAGCTATTCTGTGGAACTCATACAACTCTTGGGTTTAGTTCTACACTGAACAAAAGGTTGGCAGTAGTGGAGAGAGATATGACCGTGGAGGCCATTATGAACAACTTTATGGTTGATCTGGATTTTGACAGCAAACATGGTTCGGTAGCTGGACAAGCATGAGATGTTATATTAAGACTCGTGGCAGCAGAATTCCGGCACAAACAATGGAACTATCATGATGCAATTGTTGTGCATTTAAAACAAAACAATGCTGAGCAAGTCTTGTTTGCTTACAAGGATCAGCGCTTTGGATGCTTGTCTCGTGCCTGTGCTGTCATTCTTTACATCAAGCAATACTTAGATGTTTGGCTGGACAAAAACCCAAGCATCACTAATAGGCTAGCATGTATAGTCAGAGATTTCCTCAAAGTTGAATACCTAGACATTGCATTCACCGTTTTCGCTGCATTTTGTATCCAGCTTGTGGAACCTTTATTTGCTAATACCATTGCAGAGGGAGCTACTCACTACAGGTTGAAGGTCCTGTATCATGGGATGTACAACAGAACGTCAGATCCAGTTACAAGTAGGTTTTTCAAACTTGATTCAGCTTGGTTCAGTGATGTGACTCTTGATCTGCTTAAGGCAGTCAAAGGGAGCTACACTACAACAGTTGTTTCTTGTATAGAAGAAATAGCAGCACATCACATGGATGAGTGTGTAAAGCTGGCTAATTTTATCATGCCTGAACTGCAAATAGTACTAGGCCGTCAGAGGAGAGATTACGGTTTTTCTGGTTTTGAAGCTCAGTTCCCTGTTGAAAAGCAAGCCTCAAATATAGACGACACACCAGTCCACAATCTTGTAATGGAGAGGCTGTGTGGCCTCTTTGACTACAGATCCAAGAAGCTAGGACAGTTGGATCCTGTAAGCAGGAGTATCATTTTGGATTCCACCAGGAAGCTAAGGAAGAATTCAGATGATTCATTCCGACACTTTCACAGTCATGCCGTTACTATTCAAGAGATCAAGCTCAAATGGAGCAAGAAAATGAAAGAGAGGTTTGCTGCTAAACTTACAGAGAAACAGGCTGTGGCAGTCACTAAGAAGGAGAAACGGTTGAACATTCTTGAAAAGCTGAAGTATTCTGGTGGACCTTTCACAAGTACCGAGGATATTGATAAGTTCCTTCTGGCCACTGAAGAAGAAGTTGCTTTGGAGCCGAATGAGAAGAAAAAGGGGGAGCTGTGGAGGGATGCCGGGAGAAGGATGAAACTTGAAATGCAGTTTGCACGTGAATCATCTACCACCCTTCCTCATACTGACCCAATATTCCGTATTCAGGTCAGCCTCCCGAATAAAAAGAGGAGAGACAAAACAGCTCATGCATTTGGAATTTCTTTGAGAGCTCTTCTTGGGAAAAGATAAGAAAAAACACGGTTGTCATTGGACAAGTTTAGAGAATCTCTAACCAAAGTTAGTTTACCTCCTTGATACTCACAGAGACAATAATGTGATATCAGACTCAGATACTTGTGAAATCATAAGACATATCTAAACCTGTCGCATAATATATGTTGTACCTTTTTCAGTTGCATAACTTCCCTTAAATTCAATTAAAATAATTTTCCATGCAGACATGAGAAAAATAAAAGTGAGCAGTAAATAGTTTATATCATTGTTATTTCACGAAAATTGTCTGATTTAATTCAAATAGGTCAATTCAGAATAGCATCAGGGTAGAGATCCATTTTACACAAAGTGCGGAGTGTTATATATCATTAGAAAGCTTATTTCATGTGTAATACAAAAATCATATTGGCGTGTCCCTCACTTCTGTATGCCAGTGTATCACCGGGGGCTAACCCAGACACACACATTCTCTCTGTCTCTGACACATCGGACATACCAGGGGCGGATGCAGGATAGGGAAAAGGGGGGGGGTCCAACCCAGGAGGACTAATGAAACACTAAAACACGGTCCTTAGGTCTGGAAAAGGGGGGGGTCCAGGCCGCAAAATTTTGCCTGAAGCGTTTAAATTTTAAAAAAAACGTTTCTGGTGAAAAGGGGCGGGGTGTCCGGACCCCCTGGACCCACCCCCCTTGGATCCGCTTCTGCATACTCTCTCTCCCTATCTCTGTCACGCAAGCATTCTTTTTCTCTCTCTCTCTCTCTCTCTCTCTCTCTCTCTCTCAATTAAACACGCACACACACAAGGGAAACTATACAACGCAATATTATGGAAACTATTCACCAAACTATCCATGAAATAATAAAGAAAGTGTTCTTTGTTTAATTGCAATATTACTGGAAGGTATTGTAATATGTATATGTTATATTGTTTAATGTATTATATATTTATAAATATATATATATATATATATATATATATATATATTAATACGCTATAAGATAATAAATGCCACCATACTATCTCTGACACGTAAGAAATCCTTCAAACTATATGTGATATGTTTCAGCTTTGTTTCCTAAAGACATATGGACAATTATTTGTAGGTCATATACATGCAAACACAAACCAAATTTATTATTTTTGGATGCATTTGGAAAAAAATAGAGGAAACACTTATGAAGACCAAAGAATATTTAATTATTTTGATTTTTCAAAAGTGTGTGAATATCTGGACAAATATATTTATAATGATATAAATATGTTAATTGATATGACAGGCACTTAGGTTTATGTATGTATATATATATATATATATATATATATATATATATATATATTCAATCAGGCTATGTGTGATTATAAACAGAACCCACATGTGTCCTCGTGGAGGAGATTCATGTGTCCGTGTACAGGAAGAATCATTTGGTGTGCGCACTATGTTAAAATGTCTCGCCACTGATCACGTCCCGATAAATATGCTTATATTCTAACATGAAAAAGCAAACGAATAATAATTTTTTTTATTTATGAATTTGAAAATTTTTTAAAATATTATCAATATCAAATCAAGAAGGAATATACATTGACCACATTCTACCTAATGTTATGACATTGTTATTTGCATATGACATTGTTAATTTTGGAGTTACAGAAGGAAGACTACCAAAACAGATTAACCAGTTACAAATATTTTGCTGCTGATATGGTATGAAAATTAGTTAAGACAGAACTAAAATTATGGTTTTTAGGAGAGGATGTATTACTAAGAAAACAGGAAAATGGTATTTTAAAGGTAAACCAATAAATCTTGTTTCTCAGAATAAATATTTTGGACATTACCTTTACTTCTAAACTGTCATGGCATAGGACACAACAACAACAAGCTCTACAGGCAGCAATGGAAGTGCAAGTATTCAAGAACTTTAATCAACATAATAATTTAACAGTGAAGCAAGTTTTAAAGCTATTTGATAGCATGGTAGCACCAATATTAATGTATGGGAGTGAGCTATGTGGGCACAGTAAATTATAAATAAAAGAGAGAGTTCATTATAAATTTTGCAAATATATATTTAATGTTGGAAGTACTAATCCAAATGCAGCTGTCATAGGAGATTGTGGACGTTTTCTTTTTTATGTGACATATTCAGTTCAGTGCATTGAATACTGATTAAGGTCGCTGCATATGGAAGAGGCAAGTTATCCAAGACGTTTATATATTTTATTAAGGAAACTTGATGAAAATGGTAAATCAACATGGGTAACAGGAGTGAAATCTTTACTTTTTCAGACTGGTTTAGGTTTTATATGGATGGCTCAAGAAGTCGGTGATTGTAGCTGGCTTATAAGCTGTTTTAAAGAAATATTGATAGATATGGCAAAACAGAACTGGAGTAGTGATGTAAAGTCAAGTAATAAGTTACAGTATTATGGTCTTTTCAAATCCATGTTTACTGTTGAAATATGTATCAGTTGTGTATCTAATAAATACCACATAACCGTATTAGGTAAATTTAGATGTTAAGATCACAAGTTACAAATAGAAACAGGACGACAGAATGGCTTGGATAGAGAAGAAAGAGTCTGTAAATGTTGTATAAGGTATGGTTATAACATTATACAAGATGAGAGTCACTTCCTGTTGGAATGCCCTTTATATGAGGAATAACGGTTAAAATATTTTGAAATAGATATGCAAGAGTCAACAGAATATAATTTTAAAAAGATAATGAAATCAGAAAATATATGTGAAATAACCAAACTAGCTGCTTATGTATATATCATGCTTTCAGCTTAAGGAAATCAACAATAGGAGACTGATCACACAAATGTAGCCCTTGGATAGCTTTAGAACATACCCAAATATTGGGGCGCCAACTGCAGCCATTTTTGCACAGCGTACATCTGTTTGTCTGCCTTGGGTTAAAATCACTCATATATCTGCAGTGGTTTGACCAAATTACCTGAAATTCTGCATGAAAATTGTTTGTACACAAATGTAGCCCTTGGATAGCTTTATAACATACCAAAAAAATGGGGCGTCATTTGCAGCCATTTTTGCACAGCGTCCATCTGTTTGTCTGCTGTTGGATAAAACCACACATATCTCTGCAGTGGTTGACCTTTCAACCTGAAATTTTGCATGTGTATACATCTTGGATAGTTTCTAGTTCATATATCAGGTGGCGCCACCTACGATCATGTTTACGTGGCAGACAGCCATTCTAATATGTAACACCTGTAACTCTATTTCCCCTTGCCACTCAATCCATGCCTCTCTTAACCCGTCCTACTCTGATTTTGGCGGATACACGTAGTCGCTTGTCGACTACCCGTATTCTAGTTCATTACTGAAGTTTTATGACTGAGGTACATGCAGCCTAGACAATGTCACCCTGTATCTAGTTCTGTCCCAGCCAATGAAAGCCAAGGTTTTGATTCAAGGTATACTGTATACTGTATAGACCCCACTTGTTTCATTAAGCCACCTATGCTACATATTGCAGTGATCTACCATTACAAAAGTTACATGTACACAGAGTGCTAAATAACCTTATTATCATAGACGATCAGACGACCGTTACAAAATCATATGGGCGATTGTTCAAGCATATAAAGGGAAATAAAGAAACAGCTTTTTTTAGGCCTATACGGGATACTGGCATCCGCTGTTCAACGTCATGCATCGCCGGTCGCTGCCAGAAATAATGACAGTCTATTTATAATAATGAAATCCATAGAAATACATCAAATCCAATGCTATTATAACTGAGCTAAAGTATACGTTACCGAGTACAAGTATACACTGATCTATCTGCCATAAAATATATTAAAATAATACTGACCTTAGGCCATTTATAAATTATAGGGGGGGGGGGGCTATAAATAAACAGACACAGGAATACATCACTTTCAATTATAACAGAGCCCAACGGCAAAATTACGTTACGATTGATAAATGCACATAAATGCTTCTGTAATAGAAGTCTACAGTATCGTACCGAGAGATACATCCGTTTAATTAACATTTCATAATCATTCATAAAAATTCATTTGATTTTATTTGTGCAGTAATCACTACTGAATTGTCCTTTCCGACGGCTGGCCTTAAGCCCCGCCCCCTTAACGACGGTTGCTAAGTCCCACATTTGTCTAAGGGGGCGCATGTACTTTATACACGAGGATACGGCATGGCGGCACCAAGCGACTGGCTTGCACATACATATCCCTGAAAACATATCATATTAGTTTTGCGGGACAACTCATCTTGTCACAGACATTTAAAAGGGAGAATTAGAGATATGCGCATGATAACAAAATGTAGGAAAACATCGGGAGCGATGCCATCTATGTGACAGCCCAGCGCTGCATGTAGCCGTCGACGGCGACGCAACAGGTTTTAGGTTTGTGGGGCTAACTGGGGTTATAGCACGATACGATCTGTTACTCTTAGAAAGAAAATTAAATAAAAATATATCCAATGGTTTTAGCAAACCAATGTTCACATTATGTGGTATGTCGAAAGGCCTGTAATAAAAAATAACCATTCTGGAAAGCATGAAGCAACTATAACATCAACAACTGATAGTATTTGTCCAGAGAGAATTGAAGCATTAACAGCCCCGGAGAAATCTTACACTTGGTGGCAGTCCTGTATAAGGCTTTAAGCCTGTGTACTATTATGTTCATATTTTAAATTCCTTGGTGCAAAATAGTGCTCAGAAGAGAACAGTAATGTTTTCTAGAGGTCATATATGCAATACACATAGATGTACTGAACATTAATCAATGGATATATGTTAAATCTCACAGTTGTGTATGGAGTGTTATAATCACAGTTAACTGCAGGTGCAATCTATGGACTCCACAATGCGTCAGTCACTGAAAAAAAGCAATTGAGGAGTTCATTCTTTGTGGCTACACTGCATGGCGCTCTAAACGGAAGCCTGGGACGCCTGAATCTTTAGTTCGAGCTAAGGACGACATAATAACTGAGTCACATATCACCTATAAAACAGGGTAAGATTTACTTACATTCTTCACATTTTCTTTCAAAGCATATCATATATTATATTCATTTGTTGATGATGACGATGAGTAATACTGAAACCTATACCAGAAGCGTTATTTAATAATATGACAGACCTCGCGGTTATTTGTAAACAAAAAGATGCCATGTGACTCGCGGCCTAAAATCAAAACATTGCCCGTTAAATGAGAATGGAAGGGGTTCATAGTTCTGCTTTTGCCTTAAAAATTTATTATAAAATAAATTAGGCATATAATTATTAATTCACAGCAGAAACGATTGTTTTCTTTACTCTGTAGCTACTGACGTGAATTTTAACTATAGTATAAGTTATATTATTGAATATGACTATGTCACACATTATTAATAACACTAATAGCAATAATAGTCCTATTATTATTAAAAGGGTCGAGTTTGTATATTGAGGAATTAAATACTTATTCTCTCAATATAAATATTTGTATAATTTCAAATCATATGGGAACTGCTCCCATACTATGGGCCTAATTAAATCCTCCCAGGGGCTGGAATTCACTAACATTCCTGCTGAGCTGATCAGCACGAGCACACCCCAGAAGTGGAATGTACCAGTGCTGATAAACGATTTTGTTGAATGTAGTAGCCGTACCAACAGAGTCCAGGAAAAGAAAACAAGTGGTCTGCAAAATCGACACCACTATGAGTTAGTATAAATTATCTTTAACTTATCGCCCCACTCTTACACTTATAAGGTTTGTAAAAAAATATACTGTATATTAAAATGGCATCCCCATCTCTTGCTGCTGATCAGCCTGATGTATTACCGGGCCAAATTATAGAGAATAAAAGAAACTGGTTTAACATTTTATTTCCTTATAAGTGACTGGACTCGTAACCTCTAATTGCCATATCAGATGTTTTATATGTCGTGTGCACACAGCCTGAACACAATTACTTTATATATTGCTTGAATACCAAGTGATAGGTTAAAAAATAAAATGGCTCACAGAAACAAGGTTGACAAAGTTGATGCCAGTGTATACTCATTTCGTTTTCCCTGCTTTTCATTACCTGTATGGTAATAACCAGAAATCCATGTTATCATTATTATGATGAAAATGTCTTATGTAAAAATCAGATGTAACCATATCAATTACCATGTGACTGTTATATAAGAGTCACCTAAAATAGCACTGCAAGGCTTGGATATAAATGTACCTACATACTTTACAAAAACCAAGGGCTTTTAAGTTTAAGTTTAAAAATAAAATTAAAAGGTTCAATATAAATACGTATAATTATGGATCCCCCCCCCCCATCATTAAAAACATGGTCCATGTATGATGTTAGTCTTTTAACTTATTGTAATAAGACTGATATATCTGCTTGTACACCAAATATGTATCTTCCAGAGATGGAAAGATGTAGGAATCTAAACCTGCACAATGCCTCCCCTGTAACAGTTTCTTAACAGTACCAAGCATTTTACAGAGGGTTAAAGTGACATACACTCAGAAGATCTGAAACACAAGTGCCAATTTCTAATAATATTTAAATGATTCTCAAGACAAAACATATGTAATAAGATTATTTTGTAAATATCAGAGATACACTGTCATATAAATGTTGATGTATGTGTATTGGTGTACACAAACTTATGAACAGAGAATAAAATTTATGAGTCTTGTTTTTCTCTGAGTATCAATTGCTGCTTATGAATAAGTTAATGTGTTTGTTGCAAGTCTTTTCTCTTTATTAAACTCTTGAATCTGGGGTGTATATTCAAGTTTGTGACAATTGGAATGCTAAATGAGAGACCAGCCTGCATCCTCACTGTGGAGATTCTCTCGACTCCTAGCATCTAACTTTCCTTTTGTAGAAATTAAATGTCACTATCTTGCGAATAATATGACAGTCAATGAAGCCTGTGATGCAGATAGATTGTAGACTGTGTGCAGTCCTTTAAGTTGTGAAGAGTTTAAAACTTGTTTCATTAGTTGTGGTCATATTCCGTTGTTCAGATTACAGATATACTTGCAAATGAAGCAGTTTCTCTAAAAAAATGAAGAAATATAAAGACAATAAACTTTATATTTCCAAAACCAAACTGTACACAGCGGAAAACGATTTGAGAAAGGGGTAACTACAGGTATGAACTGGAATTGAAAACTCTACTAACATGACAAGAAATTTGAGCCAACAGTCTCATAATTGTCTCGCTTCATATAGGCCTACATTCATCAATATGTAATCCTACTAGTACCATGATGACTTGGGAGTATTCCTACTCTAAACCTTGTTGTACACGCCACCTGCCCCCACACCATGTCTGCAGAGTGTAGACTGGGCATTATCCATATATTATTTTCTATTATATATTTATTTTCTATGAATAAAATTACTACACAATATTTAACATTCACGTGGTTTGCTTTGGGAAAATCAAGCAACAAAGTTTACTTGGTGTTGTAGTTCACTGTTGTTAATTCATGTCTACCTAATGCGGCAGTGTTCGAATAGTGACCAACTTGTTTATTATCACCATTATTAAATTTTTTATGTTAAACACGCGTATCGATTAATATGTAGCTATCACCAATCATAACTAGTAAAACAGTAGGAATACACTGAAGAAGTAATATTACATTATATAACAAATAGAATGAGTTAGCATGTATGATTGCAAATAAACCTTATATCCAGGCAAAAAAAATTGAGCATCAGAATACACGTTACAGGTCCCGAAGGTTTTCCTGGCATGACTCCATGTACCTGAATGATCCCCTGGAATTCCGAACAGCCAATGGTTGAAGATATCCATGAATACTTTTGTGTTCCAGTGTCCAAGTTCTATTAATAGTTTGTGTATGCTCTTAGTAACCCAGTGTCCAGTTCATATATCACTTTATATTTATTTGCAGTTTCATTGTAATTGTTGCAAACACATAAATGTTTGAGATCAAAAACCCAAGAGATTTTAATATCAACATAATTCAGTTGCTGATGTTTCTATTTTTAATTTTGGCAATTTCCAGTTCTTTTTTTTATTAATTAGCAGCCCTTCAGTTCCTAGGTTTAGATGCCATCCGTTTCCAGAATGATGCTCATATGTATTGCCAGATTACACAGGGCTGTTTTACATGTCTTTTGCATTTGTGTTGTTGTTTAATAAATATTCCAGCTGGGGATCATTTGTACTTTTTAATGAAAATGTTCATGATTTTTACATTCTCTCATGCACTCTACCATGATATGACTCTCTCTGAAAACAAAACACAAGATGTGAATAATAACAAATAATTTTAATTCTAAACCCTGGTGCCAAGTGCCAAGCTGTCACATCTGGAGTATAAGAGGATCCGTGATAGTGGTAAAACGCTCAGTTCTCTACCTTGGTGAACTGGGTTGTGGTGGCTCGTTGTGCAAAAATAATGAGCAGCATTAATAATTTAAAATATTTGTTCATGTAAAACATTTTTGTTTTGGTCTAGAAGATAACTCTGCAGTCATAATATGTATAACGTGTAAGCAATGTACCGTCGGTGGGAAATAAACTTAGCATGATCTGCGGCTATAGCTAAGTAATCATGGCGCTAGGTCTCGAAGCTTTATCTCACGGCGGCCATCAATACAAAATCCAAGGGTTCTGGCTCTAGCGGTGAACTGCTTAACCTGAAAATCAGCATGAACAGATCTAAAAAAAACTGTTGTCATGCTTATGCTCATCAAAGAAAGCTCGCAGGGTATCACGCAGAAAAAAAATATTTGCGCCATTCCGGAATATGGTGTTAAATCTCTTTCCGATGAACTGCTCTAGAAGCAGGCGGCGAATATCTAGCTCTGTCTCAATAAAACACATGAATTGTCCAGCAATGCATGACTTCTGACATCTTTAGTTAATGATTTACTTATTGCCATTTTACTCGAGGAACATGGTGTTTCTTTTCGATATTCGTAATTGACGACCTGGACGTATAAAAAATATTGGATTATTACCGAGCATAATTGACAAAGATCAGTCTAACCTGCTTTAAGGATACGTGCATGCTTTTTTTTTGCATCAAATTCACTAAAGGGAAACGTCAAGTGACATCGCCAAGGAACACGGTGTTTCTTAACGATCTACGTAATTTAAGACTGGGACATTTAAAAGCTCCTCGAGCACAAACGTTTAATGAATTATACCTCACCTATGCTCATGCAGTAAACTGCTCAGTTATTTGGCATGACATCCTGTCCCAAGCCGACGATTATGCTTGCTTGTGTACAAACGAGATGTGGTTGGTAACACACAAGTGCTCTTGGATAAACTGCTCAGTCGCTTGCTGGGGGTACAGGGGGCCGAGCGTTGCGGGGCTAGTTGTAGTTTTCACACCTTTGCCCTGGCGACAACATCGACCCAGAATTAATTTATTACGGTTACTAGGCCTAACACAAGACTGCAGGCCTTGTGACTCGTAATTAAAATAATCATTTTAGGTTTTGACATACTTGAAATATATTTCGGGAAAAGGAATAAATTTTCGGTTCCCCATTATAAATTTCGGAAAAACGAATTTTCGGAAATTCGGCATTCGGAAATACGGCGCTCTACTGTATATATAACTGTTTATAGTTTTAAGTCAAAATACTCTGTTAACAGGGCCATGCTGTGCGTGTGTGTGTAGGGGGGGGCCAGATATGTCTAATGTTACCTATTTGATGAGGCAACATGGTGATTTAAATAAAATATTACAACACAGTAAATAAAAACATTATAAACCTGCGTATATACTTATAAATAAAGTTCATAGTATCCTTTACATTACATATAAAGTAATACTATCTGTATTCACATTAATAAAACTAACATGAAAAATAAGAAAAAAACAATAAAATAATTAAAATGTATCACAATCTTTCATTAAATTTGAAGAAAACAATTACAAATATATATTCCTGTTAATAGTGTTATGTCAAAATGCTTTGCTGACAGGAAAATGCTCTGTGTGTGTTGGGAGGGGGGGGGGGCACTTATGGTTAATGTAAACTTTATGATGAGGCAATCTGTCATCATTTAATTTTTCATGAATATAAACTTAACTTATAACTGATATGAAATTGAAAAATATTTGATCTCTATCTCTATATATAAGAATTGAAAAATAATATAACATTTTCTTAAAAATTTTTGTTTCATCTCTGAATGTTAGATCATTCAGTATGTGAGGAAATTAATTCTAAAGCACATAAAGAACTCTACATAAATAAAAAATTGTCAAGTCTAGAACTGAGAAATGTATTACAAGATGCTTACCCTTTAGCAATAGACCTTATCCGGAACCCTCTGCAAGCTTACCACATGCCTGCAGGTAGTACAAACTGTGTCCAGTTACCAGAGGCTGTGACCCACAGCTGTAGGCTGGATATAGGGCTGTGTGTATAATCTAGGGTCCCTATCACTTAGATGTATCTGTAAATGACCATGGATAATTAGAATTAAATGCTACCAGATGGATAACATATGCAACTACTGAAGCCAAACAAAGAAGCCGTGAGATTTAATAAAATCCCCAAATTGATATCACAGGAGAGATAGATCAGACTGTATACATGTGCTTATCACCTCATGAATGTAAACAAGACAGAGACAATGTACATCATGCTTAATTTTTAACTAGATTTTTTTATCTACCATTAGGGAATTATTTGGATAAATGACAGTATTATCTAAATATCAATTATATCTTTCAAACATAATGACTTTTAAAGATGAATTGCCTAACACTTGTTGAGCTTTTAACGCTGGATTCTGAACCAATTGTTGTAAAATTATTATAAACTATCAACAAATTAAGAGAATAAGATAAGCAATAAGCATAAATTCAGATAAAAAATAATAGTCCACATAATGAGGTTATATTAATAATATGATCAAGTAATAGTGAAAAATAAAATTAACATTTACTGAAGATTTCAACATTTATGAAACAGCTAAGTTCAATTCCCTACTGACTGACATCGACCAAAAAAGTAATAAGGATTATACACTAGTGATTACTTAGGGTCGTATGATGCACCAAGTGGACACAACGCAGGCATTTCAAATGTGTTATATATTTCCCATGTATAGTCTTCGAATGTAGCTCAGTTTCTAATGGGGTGGTTCTTATTGTTTTGGCTCCTCTCACCCTGAGGTTTAAGACCTCACCCTGAGGTTGA
This sequence comes from Sipunculus nudus, assembly GCA_026874595.1. NCBI lineage: Eukaryota > Metazoa > Annelida > Sipuncula > Golfingiida > Sipunculidae > Sipunculus > Sipunculus nudus. Next base: position 54,822,362 of record CM049322.1, on the reverse strand, counting down.
AGAAATATGGTTTAAATCAACCTGATTGGCAGATTTAAAAATATGAATTGTAATTTTAAAGAGATTTCAACATGGTTTAGACAAGTGTTTGTAGCTTTAGGTACACTAGCCCTTCAAACACGAGTCATAGGCCTTTTTTAATAACAGGCCTTTTTTCCAACAAACAGAGGCAATCCATCTGCCAACAGATAATCCAGGAATTCCTTCACTAATTCTGTTGAAAAAATTGTGAAAAAAAGAGGAGATAACACAAAAAGTACCTGACTTTCAATAACAGGGTAAATGCTATATAATATGACCAGGGAGTGCTGGAGCAATCACTGTTTGTACCACCAGCAGGCTTAACCTGCAAGATGGCCCTCATTAGTCGACAGTTCCGGAGTAGATCTATTACATACAAACCCCTCTTATCGCCCACCTGACGACGTAGGCCCCATATCCATTTCCATAGGAAATGGTTTAATCAGTCTTGACGTAATTCTTATTTGCCTCAATTGGGCATTAAACTAAAATATTTTCAATATTTTACGTATTTGTCACCATCAATACAGTATTTTTTATTCAATAATTTTGAATTAAACATGGTCGAGTGAAAACTGTCAGCGACATCTATACCCGTTTTTTACTGGAAAAAAATCATATAATCTAAGAAATATAAATATAAAAACAATTATATAATAAGGTAAAATGCTTTTCCTTTTTAATCATAACATTTTTGGGTAACTTGTGCTTAATTTCATTGAAAGGGGGCTAAATATCGATGTCTGCAAGGTAGTGCGTCTTACCTCACAGCGACAGCAGCGGATTCTCCAGCCACCTGGACACTAAAACATCCCTGGGGAATATCATTTGCGACAAAAAATAGCCGCGCGTAATAAAAAACAAAATATTTCATTCTATGAAAAAGCTCCTGCTCTATCAGCCTGTCGTGCGCACTTTTTTTAAATAAAAAAATTAATATAATAGTAAAATTTCTCGAAATATTTCAGAATTTTTGTGGCGGCCATGAATTTTATATCCAGATAATTGATGTTGGACTATGATATCTTTTTGGAATATTATCAATATCTTAATTTCGACCAAAATATTATATCAATATAAAACGTTTTTGGGTATATCAATTGCATCATTGATATATACATCCTATAATGGGATATATTAAAACACAAACTATCATTGGGCTAAAACCTTGGATTTACCTTTATCTGTTGGAATTATATTATCAGTTACTGGTAACAGGTAGGTCTGTGCTCTGTTGACACTAATATCATTCTAAAAGTGATACCAGGGGCATGTTATATTTTTTCCGAAGAACATGACACATCATATCAGCATAATTTGTCATACGCTGATCATTACAGGTGATACAAAAAACCATGTGCAAGGCACCGCATTGAACACAAACAGTTAATTAATACTCTGGACGTAGGAAAGCCTAGTCATAAATGCCACGCAAACAAAACTTCGTGCAAACTTGTTCACCTTCATGGTCTGTAATTTGTTATATTTACCTTTTACTCAGTGGGTAGTAACAGGCGACCCTCATTGTTACTGACTGACTGACTAAAAATGAGTCGGCGCTCAAGCCAGTCACAGGTGTCCGGAATATCCGGCACTCACTGGGTCCCTCAGCAATGACAAAGTTTAACAGACGGAGTCGGGTTTGCGGTTAGATATTCAAGGCAAAAGTAGAAGACACTAATAAAGTTTAGGTTGGTAGTGAAAGAGGTGGAGGAAGCCGGAGAACCCGGAGAGAACCATCGACATTGGACGGGCCACTACAACCCATTATTATGGCAATACCTGGCATCGAACCCGGGTCTCCAGCGGACAAGGCCGGACATTTTACCGCCCAGCTGTCCAGGGCCCTAACCGCATTGTTATAGACGCTCATTTTCACTTTAGAAGAAGTAATACTTTAATGCCCACGCGTAAATAAGTTACATCTGTATCAGTTGTCGCAATATAGAGATTCTAAGATGCCTTACATGTTTCAGGAATAACGGACAAATAGGCCTGTTCAGTTATTAACATATAATTAATAGTCCTGTTTAGTGTCTAGGAGTGATGTGTCCATTCTTTAGGGAAACCGTAATATCTCGAGTATAAAACCAAACCTTCCAGATAAGACATTAGGCAAGTTATAGCTGGTTGAGCCAATGATACATCCGTTATCGTATGCATTGTTCTATAGTTCACCAATCCAGCCGGGAGTGCCCGTACAAGGTATCGTAGTTTCTATCCATATATCAATAATTGGCTTAAGAAGGGGGGGGGGGGCTGCCTTCTCAAATAATTGCATCATTATTTTCATAAAAATACATATACATAAACTGTCTGCAAAATCATGAATACCAAGAAGGGCATCATTGTGTTAAAGCAATTCTAATAGTATCTTAAATCAACTATATTGTGTACTTGTTGCCAAATACATTTAACACAATCATATGACTGCTTCAATTTCTTTACCACACAATGTACACATACTAATGTCCTTCAGTCCCCATTTCATCTTTCAATAGTTATTTACCCAGAAATCCTGTAACAATTAACATTGAAAACATGTTGAGTATCTTTTTAAGTATATAACACCTCGTGAGATATGCACAAAGAACCGGACAGGCTATTTGAAGCAAGAAAAAATATCGAGATGCGATCGTGTTCTTTTTTTTTTTTTTTTTTTTGTGCTCTTATTGGATTTGTCCAAGTTGTCTCTGTCTCCAACTTAACTGAGAAGTGGAAAGATCATGTTGACACACAGAAACTAAACAGACAGAAGTGGAGATATTGGGTAACAGGTATATCTGACTAACAAAAATAATAGCGTCAATTATTGCAATATTTCGCCCTTGAATATTGGTCTCTTTCTAATTAAACTCTGATCCTTATAGTTTCAAAACGTTAGACAGACCACATAATATATATGTTATAAACCAACACATAATATCTGTTGGTGTCTCCACAAACCATTAAATATTAGATATATAGTTAGTGTTTTGAGAAATAAAACTTTAGCTGAGGTACTAAATGTATGTTATCTCAACACTCACACTTTCACCTTTGCATGAGTATGCTAGAGCTGTTTTATCTTGAAATCTGACATAAACTGATCACCTAGAGGTGAGAGATTTTTAAACTAAGAAAGACTAGTGTGACAGAAGGAATAATAATTATAATCTCAATATATTATAGGACATTTTCTATTTAACCACGGCTACTCAGTGTGCTCAGATTGATTACATAGTCACATGAACGGCTAGGACGAATGCTGAAATGATAGTTTTACTGTAGACGACAGGGGGCATTGCCCATCTTCTCACAAATGACCGTTGTGCAAATGACGGTTGCTGTTTGTGGCTTAATTTTCCTCTGTAGAATATGAAAAGTATAGGTAACAACGTTAGATAACGCAGACCAACACAGTCCAAGACCATCTCCTAAAAAACATTTAAACGTGTGTGTATGTTTAAGAATAACTAGAGTGTTAAAGTACACAAGTGAAATATAGGTTACCCTTCGGTTAAATGGTACACTGCCTTGAACAGAAAATTGGACTATTAGCCATGCATGTGGTTGTCACAGAAAGATACTACTTGGTTCAAAGATGAACAGTGATAAAGTATAACAAGGTTTGAACACACCTCGTCAATACGACACGAGGTTTAGAATATTTCAGCTGAGTAATATCCTGTTAAGAACGAGACAGGTCTTGGAAAATAAGAAAATATGATTTTCCACCGGAAAATTGTGTTCTTGCTATATTTTTTGTGCCTTTATGGAGGCGATCCGGGTTGGTCTTATCTACTTGGTATTCGAACAGTGACATGACAGCATAACAGACATATCCTCAAACACTCCACTTTGCATAAAGTTTAACTTTTTTTCCTATTTAATCCATATTTTGGTTCCCATGCTTGAATAAAAAATTATGAAGACATACTTGTTCTGTATCAAGAAGGAATTACAGATGTATTATTTTCGGGTAATACTATTATTATACTGTTTTCATGTTATACATTATGCGCATTCGCCATGTTATTTCATATATACGGAGACAAGAATACAATTTTGAAACTGCCGTGGAACACAGAATTTTAAAGCTCATTGACTATTGCTTTAGGATAAAAGAACAACAGGATAAAATGGCCTTCTTTGTCACAAGGAATTACAATAAGGACTCCTGAGTGACAAGGGACTCAACCATAACATAAACATATACATAAACAATGATAATAATAATAATAACATTTGACTGACGTGGGTATATGTTGTTGTAGTTTGAGTACTCAAAACAATTTCAAGGATTTTTTTGCTTAATTTGAGTATTGTCATAGGTTTGCCATGTAATCCTTGGTTCTAGGATTGTTGCAAATTTTAAATAACACGTAAAACGTTTGACGCCAAACAAAATTAAAAAGTTAATGATTTAAATAATGGATTCCCCGTCTAGGTGGCCACAGAATGACATATATCACTTAAAATCGATATTAATTTAATTAAAATATTACTTTTCCCTAGCTTATATTACTTTTCGCTAGCATCCACACCTCAGTTTTATACGGAAATAATACATGCTCTACATTTAATATTCTATAGAATGAATATAGAAAAAAAATTGAACGGAAATGAAGGAAAATCCTGTCGAAATATTTAAACATAAGTGAACGTTGGTTCAAACAGAAATTATTTCCAATTACATCGAAGTGTTTAACAATTTATTCATACATTTTTTTCTCTACAGTGGCGATAATTACCAGTGTTACAAGCGATGATATGAATTGTAAAATGTCGCGTACGCACCCATAGCATTGGTCATTCGGTATGGTCCATACTCCTCAAAGTCATTTTCTCTTTTATAGTTTCTCCATGGCTGATGTTAATGTCGACTCTCCTCATAATGTGTTAAAGGTAATCGGAAGCAAATTTATCAGACAAAACACCCGGTAGAGCTTAGTGGTGTCGAGATTAAATTATAAAAGGGGTATTTATAATGTGTCCTTACTGCTAATGAATACTCAGTCACAAGGTACACACAAATGATATATGTCCTTCATGAGGCTAGCCTATGACTAACAATGTGCTGTTATGACTCAAACGTGATACCTTGCTAAAGCCTGCGAATATCTTCCATTCAATAATGTTACAGATTTATACAAAATCATACGTCAAAGTAAAAAAAAAGAAGAAATGTAATCTGAATGAGGAAATGTGTGGAGCATGATGAAGTGTTAACCACCACCACATAGCACAGGGCAACTTAAAATAATCACTGTAAAGGTTAATTGAATTAACCATTTTAATGTTTGACTTTAAATGTATCGAAAATGAAGCTGCTAAGAAATTAAAAAACGGGTATTACTATTCTATAAAGTCCAGGTGACACGATATCTGCTATGTGTCCGTATTAAGCGGTGTACCACTTCCGGAGGGTAATGGGGATAACTCAATGATAAATGCATAACATCAATTCATTTTCTCTGTAAATATCTAAACAGCTCACAAAACTTGTAAAAAATGTAATCGAAATGTTAAACTCTTAACTTTCAGCATTCTTTTTATTTTAAAAACGCTCATTTTCGCATCCAATATTTACCATAATCACCCTTCCTATTTTTGAAGGGCCCTATTTCTAAGCATGGTTGCTTTTCCAAGTGATGCCACTCCTGTAGCACCTTCATATAAAATCATGTATGTCAGCATTTATATACATTTAAATATATTATTATCTGGCTTTGCTGACATATGCAAAATTATATAATCAAAGGTTTTTTTATATTTTCCGACGAAGATTCTTAAATATCTTGACACTTTGACTGATTGTGATAACAAATTTTTCCTTATAGCAAATCCCCCCCCCCCCCCCCCCCCCGGTCATCTCTCTCTCTCTCTCTCTCTCTCTCTGATGTTTTTTTCATATATATATGTAGGTCTAACCGACAATGAACTTATTATATGAGAAATACTAAAGAAATGTTCAAATAGCTTAATTCGTGGTCTCTTTTGCTCTATTTTTCGTTCAGCTGTGACTTGATTTAGAGAGTGGATTTTACTATATTTTATCCCCTTAAATATTTTTTGTAGTATGTTGAACATAAACTCATCTTTTTTTACAACCAAGCCTTTGACCAACATTTTGCATGTTCTATGATTGACTCACGATACAAATTTCTGAGTCACAGGTTTGCCTCGAAGCAGAAATTAGAATAGGGTTAACCTCATGAAATTAATATATATATATATATATATATATATATATATATATATATATATATATATATAACCTTACCCTTGCTCAGCACGTGCTCAGATTTATGAACACTGCCACTCAATCCAGAGGTTACTACAGTAAAACCACATATATATATATATATATATATATATATATATATATAAATTGTTAGGATATTACGATTTCTTGGTGAAACCAAACAGATATTTTTATTTTATATTTAAATATAGCCTTTTAGAGTCAGGGTGTAATTCTTACGTGTACTTATCATCTACAGGTATTTTATGCTAAGCTCTGTGTAAAAAAACATGCCATTTTTATTAACTGTTCCTGAAAATGTTTTACAGTATTCATCTGCTTTTAATAAATATAAGATATGATTTACTTTTATTAATTTCAAAATGTAAAATTTCAAATTGAATGAAGTATCAATAAGTAGTAAAATTTAATAAATGAACCTGAAAAGTGCACTACACATGATATCTCATATGATAAATAATATCCAGATGTTCTGAATAAAAGGATTGCCTGACAGTAACATACGGAGCGCTTAATAATATTAAAAACGTTGCCACATTAACGACTCAATTCATATACTGGGTAGAGTGAGTGAACTAGTGACACATGCGTAAGTTTTATTTAACAACCTACCTCGAAACAAACTAACATATCAATCATTTATAGCTGGCCTATAACCAAGCTTTCAATCAGTCGACCTCTATGTGACGGCGTAAGATTACACAAAGTCCAACGGTAAATATAAATAAGAAATTTCCACTGCTTATTAAGTTATAAATACAGTGGCGGAACACGTGTGTAGTGATAAGTGACATCGGGTTTCGAGATTAACTTTATTTGAACTATAGGTGCGACTTACAATAGCGGCAAATATGTCTCCACCCGATGGAGGTGTCTTCTTGTGTGCGTAATTCTACTTCCTTGTGGTCGCTGTCCAAGGTAGGTTTCCTACCTTGTTTACATGGAACTTTCAGCTTGTCTTAGATCAACATGATTGATTATTCTATTGCCAAACAGTCGGTAGCCAGGCCCGTTGGTATGTTAGCTCTGTTCCCTTATCTAAGACACCATTTTGTGCACTACATTTTCCATGTACGCCATGTTGTCTGATCATGTCTGAAGGGTTTGTATTAATGCCTCTGAGTTACTTGCCTTATATTTGTGTTGGTGTTACATTTTGAGTTTTATGTGGAAAAATTATATCAGATATATAATTATCTGGTCGCTTTCATTTTAAACATATATTGTTTACAACTATACTTCGGGTATATATAAAATCAAAATAAACTGAAAATAAACAAATATATAATCCTGTCATGTTTCTTGACAGAACTCTGATAAGTATACACCGGCATACACTTTAAGTTCCTGTCACCTGATCACGTGAGATCGGTCGCTACTGTGATACAATCAGTTACTGAACAGAGACAATGTTTGCTTAATTAGAAATCACGAATGCAGGAAATGCTCATTTGAAATTTAACAATGACGTTACAGGATTTTATTAACTACATGCATAAATGCATACACATAGATCTTTACACGAATATATTACCTCACGAAACCCGGGCAACAATCAACATCAGCATAATTTAAATGAAAGGTATTTTTGTCCGCTAATATTATTGTTCATTAAGTAGTAGAAACATTTAGAGTATAAGCAGTCTGACAATAAAAAATACAACACGAGATTTAACTTTTTTAATTACATACAATACTTCATAAATCCATGATGCGGATTGCGTATATCAGCTGACGATGTTGTAATATCATATTTATGGTACCAACAAATACCGAATCGATATCTAGCCATATGTGTCTGGATTCTGTACTTTTAAACATCACATAGTAAAAATATTGTATTGTGTATGTTTCCTTACAAACAAGTGTTAATGTTCAGTCACCAACTAGTACATTTGCAATTAATGAGACTTTATATATAAATAACAAAAATCGTGGTGATATATTGCAGGTGAAATAGTTGTGTTGGTCATATCTCAAAAAAGTAGGTGAGAAACTAGAACGTAAGAATATTTCTACCTCTTTTAGCAGCTCAGGGACCTATCCGTCAGGTTCCTGGTCTCAAAGTGAGCGAAATAAATATGGAAAGGTTATCAAGAATAGCATTGATTTATCAAACATGCACCAGATCTTTACACGGTGCCTGGAGAGGGTAGAAAACTTTGGTAAACCTATACAGAGATAAGGTAGTGGAATATTAAAAAAACAACTTAGACAGTTGACCTTGCCATATAAACATAACATGGATGTTCAAATTTATCAGATAAAGACAGCTGGTAATGCTTGGTTTGTCGATATTATGTTGCAAAGGGATGTCTAGTATTTGTCTTAATTGACAGCAAACATTCAGTAATAAGTTGATACTAAAATACGCTCGTCCTATGCAGAATTAAACTAAAATGTTTGCTGGTGTGTCGTTATCATTTTCACTTTATTCTTTTCCATCCAATGATCTTCCTAATAAGTTGTTTGGCTTTCTACCGTGGTAAATGTCAATTGTATTTGAAAGGAAGCTGTTGTAAAATTATCAGAGAATATTATTATAAGTAAACGTTAACGCGAATTATAAAAACAAAGACCTGCCTGCACCATCAAATCTGAACTATCATTTCTATTAGAATACATATTAGAAGAACATGCAATTTGCATATAGGGGAGAGGCTTATGCTTGTATTTTTATGTACATATAAATGACGGTCTTGTTGAGTAGACAGGAGTATGGTATAAATTCATAAGGCAATGACGAAATGATTAAATTAAAAAAAAAAAATAACTGACACTCAACCAATTACTATGATTTAAATTTATATGTCCGTCTCTATAGTTAGTAAGTGCCATATAAGCAGAACATAGGACCACGAGTCTCTCATTTTTTTTTAATTGTATAAATTTTTAATTACTCGAACATTCCAGAAGGGAGTGCCTGTAACATATAACGTTATTCCTGCATATGATATTAATCGAATTCAAAAGAAAGGGATTTTGAAGAAATGCTGCCATTAATGATTTTTTAAATTTATGCTAGTTATTCGACAATTGGTCGTGTTTCCCCTATAAAAAAACTTGATGTGCTATTAATAATGGATAAAAACACCGTTTTCACCACTTGACATGTAAGTCGTTTGGCTGTTCGAACCAACTTGATGGTTTTATTTCTCTCTTTTTAATATTTATATATTCTGTTTAGCCAGTAGATTTGATGCTAATGCAGAATAATGAGATAACGCCGAGGAAGGCTTATCACAACAATGTAAAGTATGTCCGCTGAATACATGATAAAGGCGATGTATAAGTATTGGTTATAGCCCAATGAAATGTTATGCAAGCCGTGAGGTTTCCGAGGCTTGTGTCACATGGCTGGCGAGCCGTTTAGGCGAGCCTGCTATGATTGTCACAAGCCGAGCAAATCTCATGGCTTGTTTTACATTTCATTGGGCTATAACTGATTTGTCCCACATGCTCCGCCTCCTTGGGCGAAGGCCACGCGTGTCATTTTTTTGGCAGCGCACCAGTTCTTTGCCATATTTGGAAAGTCGCTATGCAACTTCACTTGCATGGTCACTTTTCATGTCTCTGTGATGCAAGCAGATTTAAACGTACAGTTAGAACAAAGGAAAATACGCCGCATGTGGAACAATTATGATTAATATATATAACCTGAAAGTAAGTCCACAGGTTATATATTTTTTACCTTGCTGATAAAATAAGCCATAATCAATTAAATGAATTATCCAGCCATTTTGTTGACATCACAGCATGATTCACTCGGCCCAAAGACATACATAGTTAAAGAACAACTTAATACTTATTACAGCTGAAGAACATGACACATCATATCAGCATAATTTGTCATACGCTGATCATAACAGGTGATACAAAAACCGATGTGCAAGGCACCGCATTGAACACAAACAGTTAATTAATACTCTGGACGTAGGAAAGCCTAGTCATAAATGCCACGCAAACAAAACTTCGTGCAAACTTGTTCACCTTCATGGTCTGTAATTTGTTATATTTACCTTTTACTCAGTGGGTAGTAACAGGCGACCCTCATTGTTACTGACTGACTGACTAAAAATGAGTCGGCGCTCAAGCCAGTCACAGGTGTCCGGAATATCCGGCACTCACTGGGTCCCTCAGCAATGACAAAGTTTAACAGACGGAGTCGGTTTTGCGGTTAGATATTCAAGGCAAAAGTAGAAGACACTAATAGAGTTTAGGTTGGTAGTGAAAGAGGTGGAGGAAGCCGGAGAACCCGGAGAGAACCATCGACATTGGACGGGCCACTACAACTCATTATTATGGCAGTACCTGGCATCGAACCCGGGTCTCCAGCTGACAAGGCCGGACATTTTACCGCCCAGCTGTCCAGGCCCCTAACCGCATTGTTATAGACGCTCATTTTCACTTTAGAAGAAGAAATACTTTAATGCCCATGCGTAAATAAGTTACATCTGTATCAGTTGTCGCAATATAGAGATTCTAAGATGCCTTACATGTTTCAGGAATAACGGACAAATAGGCCTGTTCAGTTATTAACATATAATCAATGGTCCTGTTTAGTGTCTAGGGGTCATGTGTCCATTCTTTAGGGAAAACGTAATGTCTCGAGTATAAAACCAAACCTTCCAGATAAGACATTAGGCAAGTTATAGCTCGTTGAGCCAATGATACATCCGTTATCGTATGCATTGTTCTATAGTTCACCAATCCAGCCGGGAGTGCCCGTACAAGGTATCGTAGTTTCTATCCATATATCAATAATTGGCTTAAGAAGGGGGGGGGGTGCCTTCTCAAATAATTGTATCATCGTTTTCATAAAAATACATATACATAAACTGTCTGCAAAATCATGAATACCAAGAAGGGCATCATTGTGTTAAAGCAATTCTAATAGTATCTTAAATCAACTATATTGTGTACTTGTTGCCAAATACATTTAACACAATCATATGACTGCTTCAATTCCTTTACCACACAATGTACACATACTAATGTCCTTCAGTCCCCATTTCATCTTTCAATAGTTATTTACCCAGAAATCCTGTAACAATTAACATTGAAAACATGGTGAGTATCTTTTTAAGTATATAACACCTCGTGAGATATGCACCAAGAACCGGACAGGCTATGTGAAGGAAGAAAAAAAATCGAGATGCGATCGTGTTCTTTTTTTTTTTTTTTTTTTTTTGTGCTCTTATTGGATTTGTCCAAGTTGTCTCTGTCTCCAACTTAACTGAGAAGTGGAAAGATCATGTTGACACACAGAAACTAAACAGACAGAAGTGGAGATATTGGGTAACAGATATATCATTATGACTAACAAAAATAATAGCGTCAATTATTGCAATATTTCGCCCTTGAATATTGGTCTCTTTCTAATTAAACTCTGATCCTTATAGTTTCAAAACGTTTGACAGACCACATAATATATATGTTATAAACCAACACATAATATCTGTTGGTGTCTCCACAAACCATTAAATATTAGATATATAGTTAGTGTTTTGAGAAATAAAACTTTAGCTGAGGTACTAAATGTATGTTATCTCAACACTCACACTTTCGCCTATGCATGAGTAGGCTAGAGCTGTTTTATCTTAAAATCTGACTTAAACTGATCACCTAGAGGTGAGAGATTTTTAAACTAAGAAAGACTAGTGTGACAGAAGGAATAATAATTATAATCTCAATATATTATAGGACATTTTCTATTTAACCACGGCTACTCAGTGTGCTCAGATTGATTACATAGTCACATGAACGGCTAGGACGAATGCTGAAATGATAGTTTTACTGTAGACGACAGGGGGCATTGCCCATCTTCTCACAAATGACCGTTGTGCAAATGACGGTTGCTGTTTGTTTCTTAATTTTCCTCTGTAGAATATGAAATGTATAGGTAACGACGTTAGATAACGCAGACCACCACAGTCCAAGACCATCTCCTAAAAAACATTCAAACGTGTGTGTATGTTTAAGAATAACTAGAGTGTTAAAGTACACAAGTGAAATATAGGTTACCCTTCGGTTAAATGGCACACTGCCTTGAACAGAAAATTGGACTATTAGCCATGCATGTGGTTGGCACAGAAAGATACTACTTGGTTCAAAGATGAACAGTGAAAAAGTATAACAAGGTTTGAACACACCTCGTCAATACGACACGAGGTTTAGAATATTTCAGCTGAGTAATATCCTGTTAAGAACGAGACAGGTCTTGGAAAATAAGAAAATATGATTTTCCACCGGAAAATTGTGTTCTTGCTATGTTTTTTGTGCCTTTATGGAGGCGATCTGGGTTGCTTTTATCTACTTGGTATTCGAACAGTGACATGACAGCATAACAGACATATCCTCAAACACTCCACTTTGCATAAAATTCAACTTTTTTTCCTATTTAATCCATATTTTGATTCCCATGCTTGAATAAAAGATTATGAAGACATTTTTGTTCTGTATCAAGAAGGAATTACAAATGTATTTTTTTCGGGTAATACTATTATTATACTGTTTTCATGTTATACATTATGCGCATTCGACATGTTATTTCATATATATGAAAAAAATACAAATTTTCAAACTGCCATGGAACACAGAAATTTAAAGCTCATTGACTATTGCTTTAGGATAAAAGAATAACAGGATAAAATGGCCTTCTTTGTCACAAGGAATTACAAATAAGGACTCCTGAGTGACAAGGGACTCAACCATAAACATAAACATAAACAATGATAATAATAATAATAACATTTGACTGACGTGGGTATATGTTGTTGTAGTTTGAATACTCAAAACAATTTCAAGGATTTTTTTTGCTTAATTTGAGTATTGTCATAGGTTTGCCATGGAATCCTTGGTTCTAGGATTGTGGCAAATTTTAAATAACACGTAAAACGTTTGACGCCAAAAAAAATTAAAAAGTTAATGATTTAAATAATGGAAACCCCGTCTAGGTGGCCACAGAATGACATATATCACTTAAAATCGATATTAATTTTATTAAAATATTACTTTTCCCTAGCTTATATTACTTTTTGCTAGCATCCACACCTCAGTTTTGTACGGAAATAATACATGCTCTACATTTAATATTCTATAGAATGAATATAGAAAAAAAATTGAAGGGAAATGAAGGAAAAACCTGTCAAAATATTTAAACATAAGTGAACGTTGGTTCAAACAGAAATTATTTCCAATTACATCGAAGTGTTTAACAATTTATTCATACATTTTTTTCTCTACAGTGGCGATAATTACCAGTGTTACAAGCGATGATATGAATTGTAAAATGTCGCGTACGCACCCATAGCATTGGTCATTCGGTATGGTCCATACTCCTCAAAGTCATTCTCTCTTTTATAGTTTCGCCATGGCTGATGTTAATGTCGACTCTCCTCATAATGTGTTAAAGGTAATCGAAAGCAAATTTATAAGACAAAACACCTGGTAGAGCTTAGTGGTGTCGAGATTAAATTATAAAAGGGTTATTTATAATGTGTCCTTACTGCTAATGAATACTCAGTCACAAGGTACATACACTGATATATGTCCTTCATGAGGCTAGCCTATAACTAACAATGTGCTGTTATGACTCAAACTTGATACCTTGCTAAAGCCTGCGAATATCTTCCATTCAATAATGTTACAGATTTATACAAAATCATACGTCAAAGTAAAAAAAAGAAGAAATGTAATCTGAATGAGGAAATGTGTGCAGCATGATGAAATGTTAACCACCACCACATAGCACAGGGCAACTTAAAATAATCACTGTAAAGGTTAATTGAATTAACAATTTTAATGTTTGACTTTAAATGTATCAAAAATGAAGCTGCTAAGAAATTAAAAACGGGTATTACTATTCTATAAAGTCCAGGTGACACGATGTCTGCTATGTGTCCGTATTAAGTGGTGTACCACTTCCGGAGGGTAATGGGGATAACTCAATGATAAATGCATAACATCAATTAATTTTCTCTGTAAATATCTAAACAGCTCACAAAACTGGTATACCTGAGTTTGAGTAGAAAATTTACTTGAATCTTTATTCACTTGTACTTTTAAATCATTCAAAGCAAAACAAACGCCTTCATTGCAGATCACTTCTTGCAAAGCTATGTCTTTTCTCAATTCTTCACTTGTTTGTATGAGATCTACATTCTACACATTTTCACTTTAACACAATGTTTTAATATTGTGAGAGGTTTAGATAGGTTATAGGTCACAGTGTTCCCGAAACCGGCACTCCGGTAAAAATGTAATCGAAACGTTAAACTCTTAACTTTCAGCATTCTTTTTATTTTAAAAACGCTCATTTTCGCGTCCAATATTTACCATAATCACCCTTCCTATTTTTGAAGGGCCCTATTTCTAAGCATGGTTGCTTTTTTCAAGTGATGCAACTCCTGTAGCACCTTCATATAAAATCATGTATGTCAGCATTTATATACATTTAAATATATTATTATCTGGCTTTGCTGACATATGCAAAATTATATAATCAAAGGTTTTTTTTTATATTTTCCGACGAAGATTCTTAAATATCTTGACACTTTGACTGCTTGTGATAACAAATTTTTTCCTTATAGCAAATCCCCCCCCCCCATCATCTTTCTCTATCTCTCTCTCGCTCTCTCCCTCTCTCTCTCTCTCTCTCTCTCTCTCTCTCTGATATTTTTTCATATATATATGTAGATATAACCGACAATGAACTTATTATATGAGAAATACTAAAGAATTGTTCAAATAGCTTCCTTCTTGGTTTCTTTTGCTCTATTTTTCGTTCAGCAGTGACTTGATTTAGAGAGTTAATTTTACTATTTTTTATCCCCTTAAATATTTTTTTGTCGTATGTAGAACATAAACTCATATTTTTTACAATCAAGCCTTTGACCAACATTTTGCATGTGCTATGATTGACTCACGATACAAATTTCTGAGTCACAGGTTTGCCTCGAAGCAGAAATTAGAATAGGGTTAACCTCATGAAATTAAAATATATATATATATACATATATATATATATATATATATATATATATATATTTATATATATATAACCTTACCCTTGCTCAGCACGTGCTCAGATTTATGAACACTGCCACTCAATCCAGAGGTTACTACAGTAAAACGATATATATATATATATATATATATATATATATATATATATATATATATATAAATTGTTAGGATATAACGATTTCTTGGTGAAACCAAACAGATATTGTTATTTTATATTTAAATATAGCCTTTTAGGGTCAGGGTGTAATTCTTACGTGTACTTATCATCTACAGGTATTTTATGCTAAGCTCTGTGTAAAAAAACATGCCATTTTTATTAACTGTTCCTGAAAATGTTTTACAGTATTCATCTGCTTTTAATGAATATAAAATATGATTTACTTTTATTAATTTCAAAATGTAAAATTTCAAATTGAATGAAGTATCAATAAGTATTAAAATTTAATAAGTGAACCTGAAAAGTGCACTACACATGATATCTCATATGATAAATAATGTCCAGATGTTCTGAATAAAAGGATTGCCTGACAGTAACATACGGAGTGCGCTTAATAAAATTAAAAACGTTGCCACATTAACGACTCAATTCATATACTGGGTAGAGTGAGTGAACTAGTGACACATGCGTAAGTTTTATTTAACAACCTACCTCGAAACAAACTAACATATCAATCATTTATAGCTGGCCTATAACCAAGCTTTCAATCATTCGACCTCTATGTGACGGCGTAAGGTTACACAAAGTCCAACGGTAAATATAGATAAGAAACTTACACTGCTTATTAAGTTATAAATACAGTGGCGGAACACGTGTGTAGGGATAAGTGTCATCGGGTTTCGAGATTAACTTTATTTGAACTATAGGTGTGACTTACAATAGCGGGAAATATGTTTCCACCCGATGGAGGTGTCTTCTTGTGTGCGTTATTCTACTTCCTTGTGGTCGCTGTCCAAGGTAGGTTTCCTACCTTGTTTACATGGAACTTTCAGCTTGTCTTAGATCAACATGATGGATTATTCTATTGCCAAACAGTTGGTAGCCAGGCCCGTTGGTATGTTAGCTCTGTTCCCTTATCTAAGACACCATTTTGTGCACTACATTTTCCATGTACGCCATGTTGTCTGATCATGTCTGAAGGGTTTGTATTTATGCCTCTGAGTTACTTGCCTTATATTTGTGTTGGTGTTACATTTTGAGTTTTATGTGGAAAAATTATATCAGATATATTATTATCTGGTCGCTTTCATTATCATATTTTATACATAACATTCATTTTAAACATATATTGTTTACAACTATACTTCAGGTATATATAAAATCAAAATAAACTGAAAATAAACAAATATATGATCCTGTCATGTTTCTTGACAGAGCTCTGGTAAGTCCGGCATACACTTAAAGTTCCTGTCACCTGATCACGTGAGACCGGTGCAACTGTGATACAATCAGTTACTGAACAGAGACAATGTTTGATTAATTAGAAATCACGAATGCAGGAAATGCTCATTTGAAATTTAACAATGACGTTACAGGATTTTTTTAACTTCATGCATAAATACATACACATAGATCTTTACACGAATATATTACCTCACGAAACCCGGGCAACAATCAACATCAGCATAATTTAAATGAAAGGTATTTTTGTCCGCTAATATTATTGTTCATTAAGTAGTAGAAACATTTAGAGTATAAGCAGTCTGACAATAAAAAATACAACACGAGATTCAACTTTTTTAATTACATACAATACTTCATAAATCCATGATGCGGATTGCGTATATCAGCTGACGATGTTGTTATATCATATTTATGATACCAACAAATACCGAATCGATATCTAGCCATATGTATCCTGGATTCTGTACTTTTAAACATCACATAGTAAAAATATTGTATTGTGTATGTTTCCTTACAAACAAGTGTTAATGTTCATTCACCAACTAGTACATTTGCAATTAATGAGACTTTATATATAAATAACAAAAATCGTGGTGATATATTGCAGGTGAAATAGTTGTGTTGGTCATATCTCAAAAAAGTAGGTGAGAAACTAGAACGTACGAATATTTCTACCTCTTTTAGCAGCTCAGGGACCTCTCCATCAGGTTCCTGGTCTCAAAGTGAGCGAAATAAATATGGAAAGGTTATCAAGAATAGCATTGATTTATCAAACATGCACCAGATCTTTACACGGTGGCTGGAGAGGGTAGAAAACTTTGGTAAGCCTATACAGAGATAAGGTATTGGAATATTAAAAAATCAACTTAGACAGTTGACCTTGCCATATAAACATAACATGGATGTTCAAATTTATCAGATAAAGACAGCTGGTAATGCTTGGTTTGTCGATATTATGTTGCAAAGGGATGTCTAGTATTTGTCTTTATTGACAGCAAACATTCAGTAACAAGTTGATACTAAAATATGCTCGTCCTATGCAGAATTAGACTAAAATGTTTGCTGGTGTGTCGTTATCATAGGTACCAATAACTGTTTGTCAAGTGGCCCCATAACTGTTTACTTTATTCCTTTCCATCCAATGATCTTCCTAATAAGTTGTTTGGCTTTCTACCGTGGTAAATGTCAATTGTATTTGAAAGGAAGCTGTTGTCAAGGATTGAGCCAATAGTGGGAACTTGTCACAGATTGTGCAAATAGTGCAGTATTCTCCTCGTTTGTGGAATTGAAAGCATACGAGTTCATAAATATGTTATGGTTCATGCCAAAGGTCAGAGTTCTACTCCGATAACATATGATAAAATATCTGAGTGCGCACCTGATACTAGCAACATAAAATGTCCTAGAAAATTGATTATAATTAAAGTACGAGTTCCACCCAAATGATTTGATGAATTTATTCAGTAGATTAATTTTAAGAGCAATTGCCGTTTGATATTACACATACTACGTATTAATTCCTAGTACCTCATAAGGTGATGTCGTGGAGCATAACAAATTTAATCCCATCATAGTATCAAATGGGAATGAGCGTTTGCATCCAGAATACTTTGTAGTCATTAGAGATCCTTATTCATGTTAATGATTATGTAACTACCACGGAGACACTTATTTGCTCATTGTGCGGGGGGCAATGGTGCGGTTCCGGATGGGGCAATTAGGAGATAATGGTAGTGTTCTCAGAAAATACATAATCTCTCGGTTAAATCTGTCAGTTTAAGATAAAACAAAAGGCAAATTTTTAATGTACACATCATTTTGATTGATTTTTCGTGTTTTCCGACCTGAGTGAGTATACCACAGAAACCAACCGAACTGCCTTCGGCAAAACTCAAAATCCGGCCTAATGGTCATTCTCAATTTAATCAACCTCCATGCAGCACGGGATTAAGACAACAGGTGTTTCTCGATCCCTTTGCACTCATTTCTTATGTAAGCATAAAGTAACGGTAGAAACGGATCCGGGGAGTGGAGCCCCCCTTTTCAGGCCCAGCAACTGTTTTATAATGGACCTAGACACCCCCCCCCCCCCCCTTATAACCATGGATCAAGAGGGGACTCCCATTGAGCTCTTACATCTTTCATTTTATCTATTTCTTTTCGCAGTTATTATTAACGAATGTTCATTTTTTTATATTACTTTACTCCCTAGATATGAAATTATTAATTTACCCACAATGGATAACATTATATTTCAAAGGTTGAGGAAACTACTGATTAGCCCTGTGATTTAATAAGAGATGGAGTCTTTCCGTTATTACACTCTGTTGGGTCATAACACCGACAGCCCCCCCCCCCCCCCCAATTTCGCCTGTGAATGTCACCAGGCCTTTCCATTAGCCTACATAGCTCAGCTAGGGTTGTGAAACATTTCACTGCTCCTCGTCTAATACTCGAACTCACCATCTGTGCTCTGTTGAATCGGGGGGGGGGGGTGCTTAGACCACAGAAGCCGGTAAATTGCACGCAGATTTAATATGCGACTTGAACATATCAATTATACTCCCACGAGGATTGCATTTAAACTATGCTATTTTGCAAGTTATAAATATAAGTGGGCATTTTCAAGGTATTGGTAATCAAAATGTTATAACCATTCAATGTTTGGACATTCAAGTTGATATCCATATTTGCGAGAAATATAAATATTTTAGCCCGCCATACGAAGAGTTTGACTACGTTCTGCAAAGACATTTTTGAGAACAGAATATCCTCATATTTTTTTAGAAAGGTGCAAAATTTCCTCATTACTTTACATATATAAACTGTTCTCTATATAGCAGGTAACACATGGATCCGTCACTGGTTCCCGCAGTTACCTACCGATATGAAAATAAATTATTTTAATGAACATATCATTTGGAGTGAATTTTGAGTGGTTTCTAAATAACGTGTACGCTCTCGCCGAAAACAGCTCAACTGGTTCCGACAAAGATGGGAATGCTTATAATAGCGGCCGCGTGTTACCTAAATGCCTTAAAAACACAAACGATGGCTCTCCTTCCCTTTACCTACACTATATATTTTTCAGCTTACGCCACTACATCCAGATATTTTCAATATCGCAATTAATACATTACTATCAACCAAAATCTGGACATCTGCATCCCTCTTGTTCCGATATTGCTGATTGACAACCCTACCTTTTCACAATACTTCTCTTGGTATAACGTTGCTGAAATCTCTTTTCATTACACGCACAACATTCCTTACTTCCTGACACTGACATATATATATATAAATGAAAATGTAAACAATCTTAACATTGCAATATAAATGTGTTAAAAATGCAAAAGATTCATTATACTCAAGAAATCGATAATAAATACCTTATATTGATGTAATAGGGTTTAGAAGTAAATTTGGAAACTTACTTGCTTTGTGAATTATAAAGTAATAACTAACACAACATTATGAAGGCACATACATTGCCAATCCGTATCTCATAACTGGCTTAGGGTTAAAGGTCATACAGTAACCGTTTTGCCTCAGAAAAACATATAACTTGTTACCCTTAAGATACGGTAAATAACATAAATTACTGTTATTGTTTCATAACAATATTTGTAAATAGCACTAGGCGAAAGATGATCATCACGTCATGTCCAATACGGAGTGCCATATCTTTACCGGCGGAAAGTTCAAGGCGGCTTTAAGTGTTTTATTTACGTACAATGTCCAGGTGATATGTGCAAATGTAAATCATGATTAGCAGCGGTGGTTTCTGAAAATAAACTGAAGAAAAATCACATAGAAACATTTAGATTAATCGATGTCACACTGTGTGTTTGCTGTTTATCCTGCATATATATTACAAACCCACTGCTACAAACTAAATGTTAACTTGTATTTACCTGTCAACAGGTACAGTTGAACTTTGATTGGATAATACATGACGGGTCTATTCGAGTTAGGCCATGAATAAACCGCCCTTCTGTGAATGTTGTAACATGACCTAGATGACATTAAGTCCAACTTCTAACACAGATAAAACACTGTACTCTATTTGAAACATGCCGGTAAGTGAGGGCCACTGATATGCGTGCAGCGTTGGGCGATTTAAAACTTCATATTTTCAAGCAGGTTTCCTACAAAAATTGCACGACAACATGTTGCTACTAGAGAAAGGCGTCCGCTTGTTTTTTTTTTATACTTTACTTCCTTGTATTTAAATGGATATGTTCATTTGAAGGTCAAATTAATTTGAAAGGACCTTTCATGTTTATATATGATTTATCAAGATATAACACAATTAAAGCAAACAGCTTTATGTTTAAATAACGAATTAATTTATGAAGGTAATTTTTATTCACTTAACACTCGTTTATTTTCAAATGTGTCTGAGCCTTGAATTCACATCATGTTCGAATACCGTCTATTATACCATTATCCTGAAATGACCCATGAAATTACTCTTGCAAATTAAAAGTCAACATGTTGGCTTGAAGCAGGATAAAATGTTCATCTTATCGATCTAAAATTCCCACATAGGAATGAGTCCTCTGGAGACGAGGTGTGTTTTTATATGTATACATAAATATAAGGTTCACATCCGATCCTAGGAACAAAACCCTGAATAATTCCGAGATATGACTGAGCGTTGTTCCATGTTGTTTCAAATATAGTTCAAGGAATCATCATTGTGTATTTTGGGGTATTAACTGCGGTTTACGTAATTATCGTCTCTTGTTTTATTTTCCCCCTTTTTTCATCTACACAGGCAAAGGAAATCAGAGTACAAAAATTGGAATATTATGCCATTAATTCCACTTCTTTTTACATGCTAAAGGAAAACTCTAACGCGCACTTTTGAAATGTCAGTTTGCCTTGATGCAACATAAAATCTGGTTAACCTTTCTAAGCTAACAAATAAATCAGGCGACCCCTTGGTGGGTAGTAGGATTTTAGGTACCTTTAAACCTGCTTGTGATAATGAAGTGTCACACACCATACGCACTGCCTTAACCAACCTATCAAGCGTCTAAATAAAGAAAATCAGAAACGACGTTTCAATTGTCCTGGTAATAAACAATCACTTTTTAAAATGTAAATGTAGGATTATATTAATGTTACCATTAGGCACTCACTTTACATACCATATATATTGCCCCGATGCATTGCTCACTAGAGTCACACTAAAGTCACACATGCGCAGTTTATAGTCTTCTGTCTAACCAGAAGCTAACATATGCTCAGCCTTATCAATCATAGCTATCAATCAAACGAGCCCTTCGAGTTTAGAGTTCCTCTCAATTAAGATGAAATAATACACTCTTCACGGCATAAGTTTCCGGTAGAGGAACATGGATATAGGTTAACAGTAGAGCAACAGAATGGATGTTAAAAACTTTGCATTCTAATACAATTCTTGTCTGAACTAAATTGGAAAAAGAAAAAAAATATGTTCAACTGTACAGGACACGTTTTCTTGTTTTCTGTTCTTTGGTAATTTACAACGATCCCCAAAAACTATCAACCTTGTGAATCAAAAGCAGCAGGCGCATTTACCTTCTACATATCTTCCTTTGGTCTTTATTCGCAAACCGTTGTTGTTCCTTAGTAGTTTTTTTTTCAAAATTTATGTATTAAACGATTCCAGATGTGAATATATAGAACCTTCTTGTTAAAACAAAATCAGTTCTCTTTCATCAGATGACCAGGTTACGAGAAAATTCCTGCATTTCTTCTTTGAATTGTTTACAAGTTCCCCCTCTTTGCCTAGGATGACCATTGTGGAATAAGTTGTTCTATTTGAACACGTTTTACATTAACCGATTATTTCAATAATCCGGTGACGGAGGCGACTTTGCATTTTCCTTTAGATAAGGGTTCTTTTTTTATCAGTGCCGCATCCATATATTATGTAAATACTTTATTCGCAGAGGCGAGCTGACTGACATTTTATCTGGCCATACGACAGTTTTTTCAATCATAATTAGGATATTAACTATGTTCCAAGGTTAAAGTGCATCGTTAAAAGTCAATCAAATGTGTAACAAAATCATATCAAATGCATAAATAATACCAATTAATTTGGAGGATCAATACAGCAGATTAAAGGGAAAAAAATAAACAAAATAGGTTTTACCCAGGTACAGATTTTTACTTTAATATTACCGTTCAATCTAAATATAAAACCTCGACTTCTTATATATGTCAGAGATGTTGTACGGCGATACACCCATGACACGATTTGCAGATCACACAATACTCTGTCAGCTTCGGCAGCGGCAGGGTCTGTCATCATAGTGTTGATTACAAATATAACCGGTGATTCAGAAAAAAAAGTCCTATACTTAAAGGGTTAATTATTTCATAAAAACTGTATTAGTAGTTACAGAGAAGAAAGATGTATAAAATATAAATATGCCTGTATAATCTTATTTATCCAGCTGTTCAACTTCCTGGTTTATGACATGAATAAATTTGCATAGTGAAATTTGCTATATCCAATGCTTTGTATACAGCCATATGATGTCCCCGGCGGTCGATGTCAAGTGTCATCTCGGTACAGCACATATGGTACAGGTGTGATGGTCTTTTGCTCCTAAGTGACTATGTACATATTTCCATGCCAAAAACAAAATAAAGCACTTTTGATTTCAATGCCCTGCTGTATACAGAATACTTTTTTTTAGCTCTGCCGAGAAGGAATTGATCAAGTGTTGCTTCATGGAAAAGGCATGGAGAGGGGCGTCATTGCAAAAGAATTTTCAGAGAAGGGGTGGAATCTACGTTCTGCGAATAGGAAAATCTAACTTTTTGAAAGGACTTTTTCAGTTAATCGGCAAGCTTGGACTGGCAGACCAAGGACAGCAGGAACTAAGGTTAACAAGAATAACACTGTAGAGAACATTCTTTCTCAAGAGGACAATCTGGGTACTGTACTGTCTAGAGGAAAATTGCCAGTTACTTGGGCTACTTGGTTAAACTTCATTGCACAGATAGACAAAACACACAGATCTCTTAATGACAAAGTGTTAATGATAAACGTAATGAAAAACTGTTACAGATATAGCCATCACATGCACCGTACCCTATGACATGTCCCTGGATGACATTTGACATTGACCGCCAGTGGCAACATGCAGTACCCAGCACATGATATAACAAATTCCACTGTGCAAATTTATAATTGACATAAAACAAGGAGTTGAACCCCTAGATCAATGGCATTTTACAGATATATTTATATTATACACATCTCTCCATACCCCGACCATAAACAGCCTTCATGCAGTATTTATTAAAAGTATCTACCCCCCAAAGTTCGGGACATTTGTATTGTATTTTGGTAGGCAAAAGGTATATTTACGTGGGGAAGTTTAACAATAGAACATTCTGTTTTACTGCTTATCTCCAAGACTTAAAATTCAGCCGAAAACAGCCGAACTGCCCTAAAAGCGGCCTTATGGTATGTCACAATTCTATTGTGCATGTGAATAAACCCGGGTTGGACTGACCCATTTGCAGGGTCAATAACTGTTAACGACAGGTGTTTCTCGATCCCTTGGCACTCATTTCATTATGTCATACATCAATGGTAGAAGTGGATTTTGGGGGCCCTTAACTTTTTTAATGAACCTAGACAGACCCCCCCCCCCCCCCCCCCCAGTCTCCATACCTGAAACGACGGATCAAGTGCGAAGCCCCCTTGAGCTATAACATCTCCCATTTCATCCACTTCTTTTCGCAGTTATTATTAATAAATTTTCATTTTATATATAATTTTATTCCCTAGGAAATAAATTATAAATTTACCTACAATTGATGACATTCTATTTCATAAGTTGATAAAACTAATGATCATCCCTGTGATTTAGATAGGGAGTCTTTTCGTTATTATACTCTCTAGGGTCATAACACCAAGACCCCCCCCCCCGATTTCGCTTGTAAATGAGTCCAGGCCTTCCTTTTATTTTTAGTATAGACATATACTCCCAGCCTATACAAACCAATGATTATTATAAAAATAAACATTGATTATTGATCACACCTAGCCTCAGCTTGTACAAAATCATTATTTTAGCAATAGGGCCTAAATAATTAAGAGAGAATGTTGAGATCTGGATGGCTTTTTAAATTGGGTAGTGACATACAAGGCTTATCAGTAAACTATATTCTAGCATCACAAGACACAAGACCAAATATGCTCTCCATTTTTTCTTATTGTGTCGTATTACGAAATACATAAGACTATCTATAAACTCGAAATCAATTTATATATATATATATATATATATACAAAAAAGTAACGTTTACAGAATAGGTCTACATCACAAACATACGCGAGTGTTTTGGGGAGAGTACCGGTTCACCCTATTTGTTCATGTCAGGTGCCAATATTGATGTGTAGGCTACACATAAAACATTGCACCAGAACTCCTTGGTATTCGTCCACTTCAGCTATTGCTAGAAACAAACCTTCTGACTGTGATCAATGATCTTTAATGTTGGCTATTGATCTTAATTAAATGTATCTTCCATCTAAGTTACAGAAGATATCTATGAAATATGTTACAGTAGGCCTATATACGATTTTGCATGCACTTCGTATATATACTAAAGATTTGTATCATTCATAAATATATCTTCGTCTGGATAAAACGTAAACCATGTAAAATTATATCATTAATATCGCTAAATGATTTTTTTTTTCATAATATCAAAGGTCCCTCGACGAGTGGATCTCGATGCGCTCGCCCTGGAAATATGTGGCAGGCCGAGCACTGCTGTGACAAGAAAGGCGCCAGATTGCCTGAGACACCGACCGATCCTAAAGCAAGTCATCTGAGGAAAATACTGGAGGAAAAGTGGATCAATTCCACTTGGATAAATGTCAGATTGGAGATGATGTCAAGCTGGGAGTGGACTGACGGTACAAAACCAGGTACATTATGATAAACTTCTCAATTACAAAACGATATTTTATATCAGGTTGCTTCCTTAATAGAAATTTATCTCTCTTATCATATATTATAGGAATATACATCCTTAACTGATAAAGCTATTTCAGTATGTAGCCAATGATAATAAAGTATGAAAAAGTAAATGTAAATTTTCATCCAGAAAAAAAATAATGTTTTCGTATATTTAAATGATTACTGAATGTATTCAAAAGTAAAACTGTTTCACCTATACCCAAGAGTTTAACCACCTGGTGCCGCATAAAGATGGTTGCGCTTGGTTCAATCAGAAAACGAACCGTGTCGAAACCGGGCATTGTTCCGACAGAACCGTTGGCAGTATCTGTTCGTTCAAGGGTAAGTAAAATGTTTGCTTATTTGCAGTAAATGCTAGCAAGTGTGCACTGACTTATGTCAAATGACGTCATTCTCAACTCTTGAGAAAATTTCTTTCCATGGAAATTTGAATCGATTCATATTTTACAAAGACTTGCCTTAGAGGTTATTTTTACGCCTGTCATATGACGACAGTATTATGGGAATACTCACCGTCCGTCCGTCCGTTAACTCTAATTCCGCGCAAACTTACCAGGGCATGGATGGATTTTCACGAAACTCCCCATAACTACTTACCAACAGATTATCTAACCGGAGTTCGCCCCAATAAGTTAGTCATTGATGCATGTCATTTTATTTATTAGTATACATGTATATATCTATATATCGCCCTTTCAATTCTCCCAATCCCATAGCTGAAAAAAAATCGTTTAATATCACTTAAATCTTAACAATATTATTCGATGTTTTGTGATGAACATAATATATATTCTACCTTCGAGAACATGCACATTACGTAGGGGACACTGGCTATACAGATCTAATCATATATTATGCGCACACAGTGCTAATGTAATTTAATCATGTCTTTCACTACACCATATGATTTTGGCCCAGACGATCAAATGACTGAGATATTCATGTGGCCAGAGACGTAGCGTGATTGCTTGCTGACTGTGCTTCTGAACGACGTGACGGGCTCAACTGAACACGATTTTTTCTGACACTGCCATAAACCAAAACCTGACGCCGACTGGGTTCCGGATGAGTCGTGTGTTTTCACGCATACACATTACGACGCGACTCAACTAAACAGCTTTTCACCTGTTGAGCTGAGTCGGGTCGCAACATGTATGTCGGCCTTAAATTAGGTAGCATAGACAGTTGCCGTTATCGGAGTCGTAACCGCATCTTTCGCTTCACCTTTCGTGTTCAATCGACAAACATAAATAGTCACAGGGATCGTTTACTTGTCTAATGTGCATCTAAAATAAGTATACGATTATGTACATCACCTGAACTGGTCTTGCAATGAGTGAAAAAAAATATTAAGGGATTTCACCAAAGTATCTATAGTGACAGAATAGATAATATGCAAAAAGTGACAAGTGAAAATAATTGCATATAAGAAAGAGTTATTCAGTAAATGGTGGAAATAAACATTTCTTTATAATTTTAATCAAATCCATTTTCTGTAGGTGTTCTCATATTGATACCGAAAAATGGCACAGTAAAATATTTGGAAAGTACAAAGTATCATCACCTCTAACACTGTACAGGACTAGGAATATACGTAGAATAAATTTGTACTAGGGTTATAGAGTCCTATTATTTTTGTTTTACTTCGACTTAGGTCACTGGTCCAGTGGTATTATTAATAAAGCAAAATTATGAATTAAATTTAAAAAATGGACCCATCTAAAATATATTAATTGATTTCAATGTATCCGATGCGCATGAAAAGCTCTGTGTTAAACTTGGTCTTCTCTCACAGCATTTATTTGGCTATTGTCTAATAATGGATATTTATATGTGTTTGAATAGCTTCTTTGTATTGTATTTGTAAGAGGAATCCATATTTTTTTCCTTGTCATGTACTTAATGTCCTCTACATACGTGTACGGAAACTAACTCGACCAATGTCACAGATATGTTTGTTTGCAGATTCCCATTGTTCCCGTGATATATTGTCCCACATTGGTGTTGGTCACAATGGTATATGCTATGCGCATTATTGTGAGCAACGAACATGGCACGAGGCGAGGGCTCGCTGCCGAAAATGGAACCAGACACTTGCTTTGGTGAGAGACCGAGACGTAATGGAAGTGCTGGCGAAGAAAGAGTGGACTTGTCATCGGTTTTGGGTTGGTCTGAGAAGAGAGGAATGGGTTGACAACGAGAGGTCACCAGGTTATTATGGTTTAATTTCCAACATTTCTCCTGTTAACATTCAGTACAAAGCAGTAGAGCAGTACAGGCCTTTTTAATAAACATACCTACATGCCCGTTTTGCGATATTACTATCGAATTTCGCATGGATAGTTAACGGGTGGGAATTTAAAGGTAACTCTATTAAAATTTCAGAGGATATTATATACGATTACTGGGATCCACGTCAACATCCGAATTCAGGCGTATGTGGTTCTATTTGGGTGCAATCATCATCATGGAATTTCATGCCAAGTGATTGTCAAAAGAAAATGCCTTATATATGTGATGCCATTAGAGTCAACCTGACTACAAAAAGTAATCTGACATCAATTTACCATGATGGTTCAGGTAAAAAATATATTTTCAGCGTTGGTTTATTAACAACACTTTTCTATTTATTACATGATCTATTATTTCGAACTTATAATAACTTTGAACGAAAATATTTTCATAAGGAGGGTGGACGATAGCAGTTATTCTAATTGCTGTGTCTTGTGGATTTACAATACTTCTTGCTGGCATTATCGGAATCTGCGTTACAAAACGAGTTGGCATGATGTGTTGTAGGAAAGAGCCATTAGTCGTGAGTAGAAAACGATATTCAGTCCCTCATAATATTCATAAAATTGATTGACTAAAATCTGCAGCCGAAAAAGAAGCTATAAAACGAGACTTAAAAATTACTTTTGCTATTCTTTTAAGTGAAAGTTAAACCTTAACTTTTAATTAAATAAAGAGAAAGAAACACTGAAATATACAGTAATAAATAATAGTGTCGATTCCTAGCCAGGGGCTTTATGTAGCAAATGTCTATAGCGTTTTTGCAAACCGTTTATGTTTAATTACATATAAAAAAAAACTAGTTTTACAACAGAAGAGGAAGACATATGGAACATCTAGAAACAGATATGGCTCATTCTGTCAGGATTCAATTGACAGAGAAAGGTATGTTGCCTAGATTACCAGTGCCCTCTGACTCTTTTATTATCTCTATGTTTCAGTTTCCACTTATTTGAATTACGATTTTTACTTATATTCAACACTGTTAACACTTTATGTATGGAGTCTTCGTATGTAACCGATCGAGCGAGGAAAGCAATGTATAATTCATGGACGTATTCAATTTATTTAATGAAATTCCACATCCTGATATGACAAGGGCCTATCTTTAAATTGTACATCAATGTTCAAAACGGATTGAATTAAGCGCCCCATAGGTTTTTTTGTTACCGGCTCCGTGTCCGCGTCCGCTTTTCCTAGAGGCTTGTATCTCGCAATCTTGCTTTAGATAGACAACCTTTTTTTTTTTTTCTTCATTGTCTGACCTTGACCTTTGCTTTTATGGATCAGCTCATACTGGAAAAAAATCACCCTACTCGCCCGTTAGCGCGATAGTGGCAAGAGTTTTCATTTGATTTGCTTATTACATTGTTAAATGTATCGCCTTATGACTTGCTCGAACGCATCAACTGTTGGTCGACCTTGAATTAGATTTTTTTAAAATTTATATAGCCTTTTTGTGTATGTAATTTTTGGTGATTTAGCTAACTTCTTAAGCCTTGCATATTTTTTCTTCAAAATTGCTACACACATTGACTTGACCATGTTCTGTGATGTGCTCGAAAACCAGTGACCTTGACTTTCATATTCAAGGTCATTTAGCATATTTAATATTTGGAGCTATTTATGCACTGGGCAATTGTTAGCAGCTTTGCAGGCATTGTCTCAAATACACTGGCTCCATTATATTGCGAGGTCTGATGCCTTGTGTTGTGAGGTTAGCCATTCTGAATAGACTTTTATATAATATCAGGACTATTATTGGGTCTTGGTCTGGCACAATGTGATTTTTTCCTAAGTCAACTTTCTACAATTTATCAGAGGTGGTTTTTCATTTTGATGGAAAGACACTTATTCATGATAAATGTTTTTATTTTTTTTATACACTTTAATAATTGTTGGTTTTGAAAAGAACTATATTCCTTTAAATACATAAGAAAAGCCATTATTTGTATGTGCGTGCTGACTATACAAAACTATATAATTCCAATTCTTTTGAAGAGGGTGTGTGTTAGAGGGTGTATGTTTGAGAGGGGGTGCGAGTGAAAGGGTGTGAGTGAGAGGTGACGGGTGACTGAGAGGTTGTGGGAGTGTGAGAGTGTGTTCGGAGTGACTGGTTGTGGGAGTGTGAGGGTGTTCGTGCCTGGTGAGAGGGTTCGTGTGAGGGAAAGGGTGTGTCAGAGAGCGTGTGTGTGTAGGGAGATGGTAATGGATGTGTAAAAAGGAGAGGGTGGCGGGTGTGAGTGGTTGAGGAAATGCGTCTGTCACAGAAGGAATGTGTGCCACAGAGGCGCTTTATGTATTTGTTTACAAATGCAAGTCATATAGTTTTGATTGTATCAGAAAGATTAGCTTGTGTACTTTTTAACTATTAAGCTCACGAATAAACGTATCAGAATGTAGCTTGAAATCATTAACCCATTTAACAGAGGATGTGTAATTAAAGCTTGAGAAAAAGAAGAGTTAAATCCAAAGTCTACGGCATAGGGAGACTATAAATAATCGAACATTTCCCATAAATAAAATTTCTTTCTGGAAGCTATTGTTTAAAAATAATCCCTACATTGGGTAAATCAGCTAATGCAAGTTCTTTTTTATCCTAAGGCAATGTTGGCATTATTACAAAAGACCTGCAGCGTAGAGTCGCTAATACTATATTAAGAGAATACAGTGAAATAGAGTTGTGGGAATGGGATGATGATATCATGAGAGTCGAGCTTGATGAGCTGTACACGGATCTGGTATTCGCCAAAAAAAAAAGCACCACGCTCGGGGACGAAGAAGAGCACTTACGATTCTACACAGATATGTTCAAAAAGGTTATTTATTATATAACTTATATTTTAAAATGAGTTTGGGCTGACTGACATCCACAAAAGCTTTCGTTATCATACCTTACATCAGCCTCGCAAGTAAGTCTGTTGGGTCGCAAAGCTAATCGTAGAACGATTAAATAAAGAGCGTCCTGGGCGGGAAATTCTTAGAAATATAAAATTATTTAATTATAATTCTCCTGGTTATAGACAAATATGATTATGAGCACTCTCAACATCTGACCGCTCTGAGTGTCAAACAGTGTAGAACAGACGCATTGAACTGGTTTGGAGAATTGAAATAATCATTTTGAACAGATGACTGCCTTTCTCCGAATGACGAATACAAATAGTTTGTTACCATAGAAACTCCTGTTTAAAAATAAATACATTCATAAAGCTAGATTTTCAACCGGCTATAACTGACAAAGTGATCAATTAGCAAAATACACAAAATTTTGTCTCAATATGATTTTCTAGATATTTTAATATAAAATCAAGGGACTTTCTCACTATTTAAATGTATTCTTTTAATGAATTGGTCTTAATGGATGAATATAAATTTTCAAAAATTATAAATTTTATTTTTTCTAGGAGAGTACATTGGAGCATAGTGTTTATCTAGAAGGAGCCGCTGGGACAGGGAAAACGACATTAGCAAAACGTCTGTTAGTGGACTGGGCGATGTATACTCTGGCCAGCTGGTGGAGAAGAACCTTTCTTACACCAAGACATATTAAGAGACATCTGGGGAAATTTCAGCTGGTACTCCCCATCTTCTTAAGGGATGTCAGACAAAACGAAACTCTAACTGAGGCATTTCATCAAAATATAGATATAAGAAACCAAGAGAGCATGGTAAATATAATTGAAAGCAATCAGCGACATATTCTTTTTTTGTTTGAGGGTCTTGATGAGTACAGAGAAGACACAGCCATGGATATTACAAACATTATTAAAAGAAATCATCTGAAGGAAACCAACCTGGTCATTACCTCACGCAATCGTCCATCACTACATTTTAAATCACCAAAGGAATTCCCAAAGACCCATGTCATTCTGAAAGGTTTTTCTGACAAAGGGGTGAAAACTTACACGGACCGATTTTTCCACAATTCAGATGATGGTGAAAATCTAAGAACTGAGATTGCCGAAAATAAGGACAGAAAAGAATTAAGCTGTTACCCGGCTGTCCTGTTACTCATGTGTGTTCTTTGGCGGGATCAAAAGAGGATCGCGAATTCTGTCACCGAATTTTATTTTGATTTTGTAAAGTATGTGTGCAGAAGATATGAAATAAAATTTGTTTCTCCAGACAATCGTTCTGACCAAGGTAAAATAATTGACATATTTCACCAGTATATTATGGAAATCGGAAAGGTCGCTGTTGATGGTTTAAAGGGAGATACATTAGAACTAAGCTTTCCAACATCTGTTCTGAATGACTTGAGTGACGTGGCCAAAAAGTTAGGTTTACTGAATGCCAGTGGTAGACTGAATGATAAAGAAAGAAAACATACAAGAAAAAAAATATATTTTCAGCATAAAACATTGCAGGAATTTCTGACTGCTTATTTCATCGTCAACTGTGATCCAAAAATTAGGCAAGAGCTATTCTTTTATTTTGTCAATTCACCAAACGCACTCAAGGAATCCACGATGATCTTGACTTTTCTCAAAGGATTAGGAAAAGAAATTATTACAAGCATAATCCATGATATCATTGAAGGGTCTGAAGGAGACAAAACAAAAACACATACTGCCGTTCAACTGGCGTTTTTATCTGACATCAACACAGAAACTTTTGTTCTACCAAAAACAATAGAAATTGAATTCAATAATCTGTATACCTCTGAAGTGCTTCAGCGTTATTTTTCAATGGACAGTTCTCAAGTTGAAACGATCAGAATATGGGCGCCGTCTGTGGAACAACTGCGGTACCTTCAATACTTGCAGAATACCAAGCTGAAAGCAGTCACGATATATAAACAAAACACTGGATTTTTAGACAACCTTGAAATGGAAATAGAAAGAAAGCAACACCAAGCTGTTAAAATAGAAACATTGAGTGTGTATGATTTTGATGACATCCCGAGAGATAATAAAGTATGGTTCAGCAAAATATCCAAAGATGGACATGTCGTGGTACGTGGTTCTGATTGGAATATAACCATTCAGAGAAAACTGAATGAAACTGCAGGACGTCAGGACTTAAAAGTAAATCAAATAGTAGTTAATTGTCCATTCTTTGGAAAAGAGGACCTCCTGGAATGGTGTCAGACAAACTGTATCACCGCTCTGACTTCTAAGTCAACATATTATAATAAATACAGAGACATTTTTGATATACTGAGTGGCCAGCATACTGATGTTATACACAAACCATGTGACCTCACTGTCTTGGACCTGAGCCGTCTCTTGGTATCCCCGGAGGTTTGCAGACAAATTGCGGAACAAGTAATGGGGTTTTTAAATCTAACAACCCTTCACTTATGCAAATGTGACACCGAAAATGCTACTGAGTCTTTCATAACCGCTCTCAGGCACACATTTGGAATAGAAATTTTAGATATATCGGGAAACATTTCTAACCCTGAGCCGTATGAGGTACTAGACGTGAGGGGCAGGACAACTGGTAATAAAGTGACGTCAGATGTGTATCAGGTTCTTGGTGCCAGGATGAGGAGCCTCACCAAGCTCCGTGAGCTCCGTCTGTGTGAATGTGATGAACCACGAGGGCTGATCCCGGTTGTGAGATCTCTACAACACGTAACACAACTACAAGCTCTAGATCTCTCTGGTAACAGGGCCGACTCGGAGGTGTTTGCAATACTTGGTGACCAGCTGAAACACCTTGCCAATCTTAAAGTATTTCGACTGTGTGTGTCTGATCAGACGAATGCAGTACGTCACGTTGTAGATAAAATACATTTAGTGCCGGAACTTAATATTCTTGATATATCTGGGTTAAAGGCAAAGTATGCAAAACAAGCTGTTTTTAAGGAATTAAATGACATGAGCAACAGTGTCGATGAGACTGTGTACCAGGTTTTTGTTAATCAGCTACAGCATCTCAGTGAACTCCGTGAACTGCGTCTGTGTAGGTGTGATGTCGTGGATGCTGTGAGACCAGTAATAAGGGGACTCCGACATTACACGGCAAGATTACGTTCACTCGATCTTATCAGAAACGAAGTAACGTCGGTTGAATTTACAGAGCTAGGAAATCAATTGAGGAGATTTACAGAGCTCAAAGAATTATGGGTACCTTATTGTAAGAAACATAATGCCGTGGGAGGTGTTGTGGCAAACCTACACCACACACCAAATCTCATTGTGCTTGATCTCAAAGGAACACAAGTTACCCATAAACGGCGAGGTGTAAGTTATACAAATAAAAACACAGCTGACTGTGTTGTGTTTGAGACGTTAAGCCGTCAGTTACAGCGTCTTCCCCTGCTCTGTGAATTACGTGTATGTAAATGCACCTATGGTGAACGTGGTGAAGGTGTAGCTGTAGTGGACGGCCTACAGTACACCCCCGGGCTGCAGGTTCTGGAGATGGGAGTCTTGTCACTGGATGCAGCAGGTGTGGAGCAGCTAGGCGAGAGGCTCGTCAACCTGCCTGAGATCAGACAGTTGCTGCTTGGTGACTGTGATGTATATGACATGCATGAAATAAAACCATATACATCAAATCAATATATACTGATACATGAAGCCTGGAACAAATGTATCTCACGACTGTCGATGACGTCTCAGCTGCAAGTATTGAATCTTAGCAACAATAACATTGGTAGTGACAGTGTAGTACAGTTGTCTCGGCAGCTGTCATCACTCCTCCACCTGAGCATAATCGGCATGAGACGCTGTGGTCTTACTGACACCCAGTCCGTCATTCAACTGACTGACGAGCTCCAGTCATGCCCCTCACTCAGGACCTTAATTGTGAGTGAAAACCACCTGGATGATGAATTAGAGCAGATACTCAACATGACACAACAACTGTCACGACTTTACGAGTTAGATCTCATGTATAACAACATGAGTGAGCCTGTTACAAAAAATATTAAAACGCAGCTGAAACAGACCTTACCAGACCTGAGGCTGAAGGTGTGATGCTTCTTCTTGGCACGTATATTATAAATAATATATACAATAGAGATACTGAGAGGAAACAATGTATGAGAAAATATAATGCAGCCTTAACGGATTTCATATATAGAAAGTAATACCCTATACAGGTTATACACGTCTGAATATATGTGCTTTTGCCTTTTTTTCAAATCTATATTATTATATGTAGATGAGAAGAGATAGTGCAGCCAGTGAGAAACTGTACGAAACATATTCTGATGAAACATGTAATTTTGCACACCATATTATCATTTTGACCTCTTTCTTTATTTGCTCGAACTATAGCCTCGTTGTATATTTCGCATGAAAACGAATTTTGTTGCACTTTTGAAATGGCTGATCAATGTGCATTTAAAAATTTATTTACGGTTTTACCCGACCTGAATACGGTCAAAGGAGTTATTATTTAATATTAATAAAAATTCGGATTTGACCAATTCCTCTCAGATTTTCTTATTTTGTGATTAATATATAGGCCCATCAATATCAATAATATCTCTGTAGGTGGAGCTTTTTGATAGCGTAATTAGAGTATTATATTTCTGATTAATTTCTATTAAACAAATAAGTTTTTACAAAATCTTTCATTTTTCTAAATGGCGGGTAGCGGATAGTTATAACTCGAATAATTTCTGTGAAATAATAAAGTTAAAAAAACCTTATCATAGTTTCTAAATAGTAGGTAGTGGACCATGTCGGGTTAAGCTTTAAATAACCTGGGATTGTATATCGATTAATGCTTTTCCAAATATGAAGAAAATTACGTACAGTTGCTTTTTATTGATTGCTTTCACGACTATTTATTTTCAGGTTCAGTTCCCGTATATACATACGTTTCTTCTTGCGATTTATCCCTTTTCTCTTTTGTCTTTTCATGGGTTATTTTTATCCATTCGCAGCTTTTTCAAAAGGGAAATGGTTTAAATGGGGGTTGCTGTGTTATGCTATCATTTTGGTCTGTGGGTAGCTTGTTGTTGGCTTTACTTATTAAATTATTTTTTTAAAGTGTTGAAATCGTTAATGAAATATATAATACATGTCTAAATATTATTTAGATGTATCATGTAGCTAGATATGGAATGTGCATGTTCAAACAAATAAACCATGGTGCACGCTGAGGAAAGTTCTGTTATATTTCATAACTTCATTATAATTACGAAGATCCTAACGTAAATTATATTTTATCATATAATGAATAATTTGTGCTTAGTATTATACTCTTACCATCCCTTACAATTTCTTACCATAATCATCCCAGAAAGCCATGTGAGTAGAGTAAGAAAAGAGTAAAAATACTGGAGGAACTGATAGTGAATCAGAGGAGGGGACATAAGGTATGGCGGCCATGGACATTCATGCTCAGCTGAGACAGGTACTGTGAGAAATGAATAAGGTCAGAGCCTCTAATAAAGAAATTAAAGAAGAAACTAAAGGCATGCATGAAAGTCTGAAAAAGGAACTTAATGGACTAACCACAGGGCAGAATATTCTGAAAGAAAACGTTCAGTCGATAGAAAACGGGTAAAATGTACTAGAAACAACAGTTAAAGAATAAAAAGCTAGTAAACAGGGACTTGGGAAAAAAGTTGGAGAGCTTAAAGCAGAATTGCATGAAGTGA
Source organism: Sipunculus nudus (assembly GCA_026874595.1). Lineage (NCBI taxonomy): Eukaryota > Metazoa > Annelida > Sipuncula > Golfingiida > Sipunculidae > Sipunculus > Sipunculus nudus. The sequence continues at coordinate 54,785,802 of CM049322.1, read as the reverse complement.
AATAGAAACAATAAGCAAAAAAATATAGAGATACAAAAGAAACAGCAGGATATGTTGGAGGCCTGTAACGAACAAGAACGCTATCTTAGGAAGTGGAATGTGTGCATTATTGGTGTCGGTGAAATTGGACTGGTTGAACATTGTAAAAATACTGTTTCAAAAATGATTGTACAGAACAGAATAGTTAGGGATATGAGCGAAGAACAAGTAAAGAACACAATTGAAATAGCGCACAGAATGGGCAAGGGAAGAACGAAACCTCGACATATTTTGGTACGGTTCCACAATAGGCCATTTGAAATGAAGTTCTTGTCAGCGGAAAGAAACAGCTTAAGAATTCTACCATTAGAGTAGCTGAAGACCTGGCAATGCGGGACTTTCAAACCAAACAAAAAGCGAAACCGCAGATGACGGCAGCGTACAATGTTGCTAATAAGGTCAATTCTGGAGGTGCCAACTTTACATAAACGGTGAACTGGTGGTAATACGGGACTAATACGCGCTAACCACAAAGAAATTACGTGAATAACTAACCAAGAAACTGTTCAGTATTCACATAAGTTGGCTACGTGATATGCCAATTTTTAAACACTTTAAAGAGATTTGGTACCAAGCACGTGGCTTGGGAAGTGCGCATGCGTTAATCGAGAACTCATTCTTGTGACTGTTTTGTTTTATGCACGACAGGTGACAGCACCGCCTAGGGGCGCTACCGCTCCGCATGTTTGCGTGGCGATGTCGACCTCTAGCGGAGTTGATCAGAGGATTGAGTAATAAGTAACGGCAAAAAGTATTGAGGTGTTGGAGTGCTGCCGGGCGAAGCTGAGACGCCCAAGCCGAGGTGACAGGCACTGGCTTATTTTCTATATTTTGTGGATTTAACAATTTTTGTGGGTAGTGTAAGATTTGTAAATTCTGACTTTATATTTTTTGAGTCAATAATGCTTAACTTTAAGGGAAATCTAATTTCATATAATATCGCCCATCCAAATCGACGGTCAGGTGCTCCACATGGAACTCATAAAGCTTCGTTGCACATATTTTCAATTAATGTACGGGGTTTAGGCATCTTTGCAAAGTGAAGAGGGATTTTTTATTGGTTACAAAGAAAGAGAAATATTGGAATAGTTTTCATGCAAAAACTCACAGTAGTAAAGAAACAGAAGCTAAATGGAGAGCAGAATGGGGACAAAGAATCATATATAGCAATGGTACAACAAACGCAAGGGGTTCAGCAATATTAATTAAGATCAATATTTCTTGTGAAATTTAAAAGCAAGTTATAGATAAAGATGGAAGATTTGTAATTTTAGAATGCTTACTTAACGATTATAAGATCACATTACTAAATGTGTATTGACTAATGATGATTCACCAGAATTTTATAAAAGGTTATTTTTAGAAATTGATAATATTCCAAATGATCACAGGATTATTGGGGGTGACTGGAATGTCACATTAGATATAAATTTAGATCAGTTAAACAAAAATCAGAATAATATCAGTAAAGCTAGGAAAACAGTTCTTGAATATATGGAAGAAACAGAAATGGTTGATATCTGGAGACAACATTACCCTGACTTAGTGAAGTTTACAACGGTCCGTAATAAGCATGTATCGGAAGGTAGCCGGTTAGATTATTTTTTAGTGTGAGTTGGATAATTGGGGAATGTTAAAAACACACACATTGCCCCTTCTCATTGCACCATCTAAGTATATCTCTTGGACTGGATATGTTTATTCATAATAGAGGTCCAGAATACTGGAAACTGAATTGCTCTTTATTAAAGAACTAAAAATATAATGATCTAATAAAAACAAACATTTAATCTGCACAAGAAGAAAATAAAGAGATTAACCATGCTTTAATGTGTTTAAAAAAGTACATTTTGCGAGAAACCATTTGATTTAGTAAAAAAAATATAAAAATAATAAATTGCAACGTTAGAAAAAAAGTGCTTCTCTGCAGTATGCAAATAACTAAACTAACTGAGCTGAAATCAAAAGAGAAATGGAAGATCTTATAGAATCAGGAACAAAAGTAGCCATTTTCAGAAATATATGTAGATAGTATGAAGAAGGAGAAAAACGATCTAAGTATTTTCTCAACCTTGACAAACGAAACTATAATAGAAAAGTGATAAACAAATGAATTTTAAATGATGGAAAAATTATCAGTGATGCCGAGCAGAATTAAGCTGCAGAGAAGACTTATTAAGAAAAATTGTATACCTCAAAATTAGTACAACCTTAAAAGAATTGAAAAACTTTCAGAACAGTAGAGAATTTTTGTGATACAAATATAAATGAAAATGAAATTTTTGAAAACTTTTTGAAAATCATTTTCTAATAACAAGGCACCAGGCTTAGATATTATTCCGGCGGAATTTTGTATAAAATTTTGGCATGAAATAAAACAACCACTCACATCCTGTATAACATATAGTCTAAAATAAGGGAATTTAAGTATATCACAAGGACAAGGTGTTATTGGTTTATTACTAAAAACATAAATCACCCATGATTTTCAAAAATCAAACATAAATAATCATGTATCATGGAGGGAAACGTATCTTTAATAACGGATGACGTTCACATTTTTTTTCAGGGTCTAATAGGTGTGAGACAGGGTTGTCCCCTGATCGCTTATCTTTTTGTTATCTCTGCAGAAATATTGGCAAGGAGATTAAGAGAAGAAAATATATCAAAAGGGATTAAGATAGATAAATTCCATTATAAAATATTGCAGTATGCAGATAATACTGTCCTATTGTTTTCAGATTAGGAGAGTATCTTAGAATGTGTAAAAATCACGAGAGAATATCTTGTCTTAAAACGAACCTAAATGAAACTGCAGTCATGCCTTCAATTAAAACACAAACAAATACAATATTTGTAAAAACATATTAAACTAAACAAGGCCTTCAATGATCTGAAGGTCCAATAATTATCTTAAGCATCCTATTTCGACCTTCACTATACAAATAAATAACTGGCAATACATTTCAAAATTGGATATAATAAAAAAGCATACATACCTGGTCATTCCGATATATGACACTGGTTGGTAAAATAACAATTGGAAATTTGTCATGCGCACGCCCAGATTATATACCTATTATCAGTCTAACCATCCCCTACAACACACTCTATAAGAAAATTAGAAAAAAATGTATAAATCTATATGGTCTTATAAACCAGATAAAATAAAACTGACCTCCCTAATCGCATCATACGAAAAAGGCGGCCTTCAACTCGACCAATGTCACAGATATGTTTGTTTGCAGATTCCCATTGTTCCCGTGATATATTGTCCCTCATTGGTGTTGGTCACAATGGTATATGCTATGCGCATTATTGTGAGCAACGAACATGGCACGAGGCGAGGGCTCGCTGCCAAAAATGGAACCAGACACTTGCTTTGGTGAGAGATCGAGACGTAATGGAAGTGCTGGCGAAGAAAGAGTGGACTTGTCATCGGTTTTGGGTTGGTCTGAGAAGAGAGGAATGGGTTGACAACGAGAGGTCACCAGGTTATTATGGTTTAATTTCCAACATTTCTCCTGTTAACATTCAGTACAAAGCAGTAGAGCAGTACAGGCCTTTTTAATAAACATACCTACATGCCCGTTTTGCGATATTACTATCGAATTTTGCATGGATAGTTAACGGGTGGGAATTTAAAGGTAACTCTATTAAAATTTCAGAGGATATTATATACGATTACTGGGATCCACGTCAACATCCGAATTCAGGCGTATGTGGTTCTATTTCGGTGCAATCATCATCATGGAATTCCATGCCAAGTGATTGTCAAAAGAAAATGCCTTATATATGTGATGCCATAAGAGTCAACCTGACTACAAAAAGTAATCTGACATCAATTTACCATGATGGTTCAGGTAAAAAATATATTTTCAGCGTTGGTTTATTAACAACACTTTTCTATTTATTACATGATCTATTATTTCGAACTTATAATAACTTGGAACGAAAATATTTTCATAAGGAGGGTGGACGATAGCAGTTATTCTAATTGCTGTGTCTTGTGGATTTACAATACTTCTTGCTGGCATTATCGGAATCTGCGTTACAAAACGAGTTGGCATGATGTGTTGTAGGAAAGAGCCATTAGTCGTGAGTAGAAAATGATATTCAGTCCCTCATAATATTCATAAAATTGATTGACTAAAATCTGCAGCCGAAAAAGAAGCTATAAAACAAGACTTAAAAATTACTTTTGCTATTCTTTTAAGTGAAAGTTAAACCTTAACTTTTAATTAAATAAAGAGAAAGAAACACTGAAATATACAGTAATAAATAATAGTGTCGATTCCTAGCCAGGGGCTTTATGTAGCAAATGTCTATAGCGTTTTTGCAAACCGTTTATGTTTAATTACATATAAAAAAAACTAGTTTTACAACAGAAGAGGAAGACATATGGAACATCTAGAAACAGATATGGCTCATTCTGTCAGGATTCAATTGACAGAGAAAGGTATGTTGCCTAGATTACGAGTGCCCTCTGACTCTTTTATTATCTCTATGTTTCAGTTTCCACTGATTTGAATTACGATTTTTACTTATATTCAACACTGTTAACACTTTATGTATGGAGTCTTCGTATGTAACCGATCGAGCGAGGAAAGCAATGTATAATTCATGGACGTATTCAATTTATTTAATGAAATTCCACATCCTGATATGACAAGGGCCTATCTTTAAATTGTACATCAATGTTCAAAACGGATTGAATTAAGCGCCCCATAGGTTTTTTTGTTACCGGCTCCGTGTCCGCGTCCGCTTTTCCTAGAGGCTTGTATCTCGCAATCTTGCTTTAGATAGACAACCGTTTTTTTTTTCTTCATTGTCTGACCTTGACCTTTGCTTTTATGGATCAGCTCATACTGGAAAAAAATCACCCTACTCGCCCGTTAGCGCGATAGTGGCAAGAGTTTTCATTTGATTTGCTTATTACATTGTTAAATGTATCGCCTTATGACTTGCTCGAACGCATCAACTGTTGGTCGACCTTGAATTAGATTTTTTTAAAATTTATATAGCCTTTTTGTATGTAATTTTTGGTGATTTAGCTAACTTCTTAAGCCTTGCATATTTTTTCTTCAAAATTGCTACACACATTGACTTGACCATGTTCTGTGATGTGCTCGAAAACCAGTGACCTTGACTTTCATATTCAAGGTCATTTAGCATATTTAATATTTGGAGCTATTTTTTGCACTGGGCAATTGTTAGCAGCTTTGCAGGCATTGTCTCAAATACACTGGCTCCATTATATTGCGAGGTCTGATGCCTTGTGTTGTGAGGTTAGCCATTCTGAATAGTCTTTTATATAATATGAGGACTATTATTCGGTCTTGGTCTGGCACAATGTGATTTTTTCCTAAGTCAACTTTCTACAATTTATCAGAGGTGGTTTTTCATTTTGATGGAAAGACACTTATTCATGATAAATGTTTTATTTTTTTTATACACTTTAATAATTGTTGGTTTTGAAAAGAACTATATTCCTTTAAATACATAAGAAAAGCCATTATATGTATGTGCGTGCTGACTATACAAAACTATATAATTCCAATTCTTTTGAAGAGGGTGTGTGTTAGAGGGTGTATGTTTGAGAGGGGGTGCGAGTGAAAGGGTGTGAGTGAGAGGTGACGGGTGACTGAGAGGTTGTGGGAGTGTGAGAGTGTGTTCGGAGTGACTGGTTGTGGGAGTGTGAGGGTGTTGGTGCCTGGTGAGAGGGTTCGTGTGAGGGAAAGGGTGTGTCAGAGAGCGTGTGTGTGTAGGGAGATGGTAATGGATGTGTAAGAAGGAGAGGGTGGGGGGTGTGAGTGGTTGAGGAAATGCGTCTGTCACAGAAGGAATGTGTGCCACAGAGGCGCTTTATGTATTTGTTTACAAATGCGAAGTCATATAGTTTTGATTGTATCTGAAAGATTAGCGTGTGTACTTTTTAACTATTAAGCTCACGAATAAACGTATCAGAATGTAGCTTGAAATCATTAACCCATTTAACAGAGGATGTGTAATTAAAGCTTGAGAAAAAGAAGAGTTAAATCCAAAGTCTATGGCATAGGGAGACTATAAATAATCGAACATTTCCCATAAATAAAATTTCTTTCTGGAAGCTATTGTTTAAAAATAATCCCTACATTGGGTAAATCAGCTAATGCAAGTTCTTTTTTATCCTAAGGCAATGTTGGCATTATTACAAAAGACCTGCAGCGTAGAGTCGCTAATACTATATTAAGAGAATACAGTGAAATAGAGTTGTGGGAATGGGATGATGATATCATGAGAGTCGAGCTTGATGAGCTGTACACGGATCTGGTCTTCGCCAAAAAAAAGCACCACGCTCGGGGACGAAGAAGAGCACTTACGATTCTACACAGATATGTTCAAAAATGTTATTTATTATATAACTTATATTTGGGCGTATGAGTTTGGGCTGACTGACATCCACAAAAGCTATCGTTAGCATACCTTACATCAGCCTCGCAAGTAAGTCTGTTGGGTCGCAAAGCTAATCGTAGAACGGTTAAATAAAGAGCGTCCTGGGCGGGAAATTCTTAGAAATATAAAATTATTTAATTATAATTCTCCTGGTTATAGACAAATATGATTATGAGCACTCTCAACATCTGACCGCTCTGAGTGTCAAACAGTGTAGAACAGACGCATTGAACTGGTTTGGAGAATTGAAATAATCATTTTGAACAGATGACTGCTTTTCTCCGAATGACGAATACAAATAGTTTGTTACCATAGAAACTCCTGTTTAAAAATAAATACATTCATAAAGCTAGATTTTCAACCGGCTATAGCTGACAAAGTGATCAATTAGCAAAATACACAAAATTTTGTCTCAATATGATTTTCTAGATATTTTAATATAAAATCAAGGGACTTTCTCACTATTTAAATGTATTCTTTTAATGAATTGGTCTTAATGGATGAATATAAATTTTCAAAAATTATAAATTTTATTTTTTCTAGGAGAGTACATTGGAGCATAGTGTTTATCTAGAAGGAGCCGCTGGGACAGGGAAAACGACATTAGCAAAACGTCTGTTAGTGGACTGGGCGATGTATACTCTGGCCAGCTGGTGGAGAAGAACCTTTCTTACACCAAGACATATTAAGAGACATCTGGGGAAATTTCAGCTGGTACTCCCCATCTTCTTAAGGGATGTCAGACAAAACGAAACTCTAACTGAAGCATTTCATCAAAATATAGATATAAGAAACCAAGAGAGCATGGTAAATATAATTAAAGCAATCAGCGACATATTCTTTTTTTGTTTGAGGGTCTTGATGAGTACAGAGAAGACACAGCCATGGATATTACAAACATTATTAAAAGAAATCATCTGAAGGAAACCAACCTGGTCATTACCTCACGCAATCGTCCATCACTACATTTTAAATCACCAAAGGAATTCCCAAAGACCCATGTCATTCTGAAAGGTTTTTCTGACAAAAGGGTGAAAACTAACACGGACCGATTTTTCCACAATTCAGATGATGGTGAAAATCTAAGAACTGAGATTGCCGAAAATAAGGACAGAAAAGAATTTAGCTGTTACCCGGATGTCCTGTTACTCATGTGTGTTCTTTTGCGGGATCAAAAGAGGATCGCGAATTCTGTCACCGAATTTTATTTTGATTTTGTAAAGTATGTGTGCAGAAGATATGAAATAAAATTTGTTTCTCAAGACAATCGTTCTGACCAAGGTAAAATAATTGACATATTTCACCAGTTTATTATGGAAATCGGAAAGGTCGCTGTTGATGGTTTAAAGGGAGATACATTAGAACTAAGCTTTCCAACATCTGTTCTGAATGACTTGAGTGACGTTAGGTTTACTGAATGCCAGTGGTAGACTGAATGATAAAGAAAGAAAACATACAAGAAAAAAAATATATTTAAAGCATAAAACATTGCAGGAATTTCTGACTGCTTATTTCATCGTCAACTGTGATCCAAAAATTAGGCAAGAGCTATTCTTTTATTTTGTCAATTCACCAAACGCACTCAAGGAATCCACGATGATCTTGACTTTTCTCAAAGGATTAGGAAAAGAAATTATTACAAGCATAATCCATGATATCATTGAAGGGTCTGAAGGAGACAAAACACATACTGCCGTTCAACTGGCTTTTTATCTGACATAAACACAGAAACTTTTGTTCTACCAAAAACAATAGAAATTGAATTCAATAATCTGTATACCTCTGAAGTGCTTCAGCGTTTTTTTCAATGGACAGTTCTCAAGTTGAAACGATCAGAATATGGGCGCCGTCTGTGGAACAACTGCGGTACCTTCAATACTTGCAGAATACGAAGCTGAAAGCAGTCACGATATATAAACAAAACACTGGATTTTTATACAACCTTGAAATGGAAATAGAAAGAAAGCAACACCAAGCTGTTAAAATAGAAACATTGAGTGTGTATGATTTTGATGACATCCCGAGAGATATTAAAGTATGGTTCAGCAAAATATCCAAAGATGGACATGTCGTGGTACGTGGTTCTGATTGGAATATAACCATTCAGAGAAAACTGAATGAAACTGCAGGACGTCAGGACTTAAAAGTAAATCAAATAATAGTTAATTGTCCATTCTTTGGAAAAGAGTACCTCCTGGAATGGTGTCAGACAAACTGTATCACCGCTCTGACTTCTAAATCAACATATTTTAATAAATACAGAGTCATTTTTGATATACTGAGTGGCCAGCATACTGATGTTATACACAAACCATGTGACCTCACTGTCTTGGACCTGAGCCGTCTCTTGGTATCCCCGGAGGTTTGCAGACAAATTGCGGACCAAGTAATGGGGTTTTTAAATCTAACAACCCTTCACTTATGCAAATGTGACACCGAAAATGCTACTGAGTCTTTCATAACCGCTCTCAGGCACACATTTGGAATAGAAATTTTAGATATATCGGGAAACATTTCTAACCCTGAGCCGTATGAGGCACTAGACGTGAGGGGCAGGACAACTGGTAATAAAGTGACGTCAGATGTGTATCAGGTTCTTGGTGACAGGATGAGGAGCCTCACCAAGCTCCGTGAGCTCCGTCTGTGTGAATGTGATGAACCACGAGGGCTGATCCCGGTTGTGAGATCTCTACAACACGTAACACAACTACAAGCTCTAGATCTCTCTGGTAACAGGGCCGACTCGGAGGTGTTTGCAATACTTGGTGACCAGCTGAAACACCTTGCCAATCTTAGAGTATTTCGACTGTGTGTGTCTGATCAGACGAATGCAGTACGTCACGTTGTAGATAAAATACATTTAGTGCCGGAACTTAATATTCTTGATATATCTGGGTTAAAGGCAAAGTATGCAAAACAAGCTGTTTTTAAGGAATTAAATGACATGAGCAACAGTGTTGATGAGACTGGGTACCAGGTTTTTGTTAATCAGCTACAGCATCTCAGTGAACTCCGTGAACTGCGTCTGTGTAGGTGTGATGTCGTGGATGCTGTGAGACCAGTAATAAGGGGACTCCGACATTACACGGCAAGATTACGTTCACTCGATCTTATCAGAAACGAAGTAACGTCGGTTGAATTTACAGAGCTAGGAAATCAATTGAGGAGATTTACAGAGCTCAAAGAATTATGGGTACCTTATTGTAAGAAACATAATGCCGTGGGAGGTGTTGTGGCAAACCTACACCACACACCAAATCTCATTGTGCTTGATCTCAAAGGAACACAAGTTACCCATAAACGGCGAGGTGTAAGTTATACAAATAAAAACACAGCTGACTGTGTTGTGTTTGAGACGTTAAGCCGTCAGTTACAGCGTCTTCCCCTGCTCTGTGAATTACGTGTATGTAAATGCACCTATGGTGAACGTGGTGAAGGTGTAGCTGTAGTGGACGGCCTACAGTACACCCCCGGGCTGCAGGTTCTGGAGATGGGAGTCTTGTCACTGGATGCAGCAGGTGTGGAGCAGCTAGGCGAGAGGCTCGTCAACCTGCCTGAGATCAGACAGTTGCTGCTTGGTGACTGTGATGTATATGACATGCATGAAATAAAACCATATACATCAAATCAATATATACTGATACATGAAGCCTGGAACAAATGTATCTCACGACTGTCGATGACGTCTCAGCTGCAAGTATTGAATCATAGCAACAATAACATTGGTAGTGACAGTGTAGTACAGTTGTCTCGGCAGCTGTCATCACTCCTCCACCTGAGCATAATCGGCATGAGACGCTGTGGTCTTACTGACACCCAGTCCGTCATTCAACTGACTGACGAGCTCCAGTCATGCCCCTCACTCAGGACCTTAATTGTGAGTGAAAACCACCTGGATGATGAATTAGAGCAGATACTCAACATGACACAACAACTGTCACGACTTTACGAGTTAGATCTCATGTATAACAACATGAGTGAGCCTGTTACAAAAAAATATTAAAACGCAGCTGAAACAGACCTTACCAGACCTGAGGCTGAAGGTGTGATGCTTCTTCTTGGCACGTATATTATAAATAATATATACAATAGAGATACTGAGAGGAAACAATGTATGAGAAAATATAATGCAGCCTTAACGGATTTCATATATAGAAAGTAATACCCTATACAGGTTATACACGTCTGAATATATGTGCTTTTGCCTTTTTTTAAATCTACTGAGGAATATGTGGGCGTCATTTATTATTATATATAGATGAGAAAAGATAGTGCAGCCAGTGAGAAACTGTACGAAACATATTCTGATGAAACATGTAATTTTGCACACCATATTATCATTTTGACCTCTTTCTTTATTTGCTCTAACTATAGCCTCGTTGTATATTTCGCATGAAAACTAATTTTGTTGCACTTTTGAAATGGCTGATCAATGTGCATTTAAAGATTTATTTACGGTTTTACCCGACCTGAATACGGTCAAAGGAGTTATTATTTAAAAAAAAGAAACAGCAGGATATGTTGGAGGCCTGTAACAAACAAGAACGCTATCTTAGGAAGTGGAATGTGTGCATTATTGGTGTCGGTGAAATTGGACTGGTTGAACATTGTAAAAATACTGTTTCAAAAATGATTGTACAGAACAGAATAGTTAGGCATATGAGCGAAGAACAAGTAAAGAACACAATTGAAATAGCGCACAGAATGGGCAAGGGAAGAACGAAACCTCGACATATTTTGGTACGGTTCCACAATAGGCCATTTGAAATGAAGTTCTTGTCAGCGGAAAGAAACAGTTTAAGAATTCTACCATTAGAGTAGCTGAAGACCTGGCAATGCGGGACTTTCAAACCAAACAAAAAGCGAAACCGCAGATGACGGCAGCGTACAATGTTGCTAATAAGGTCAATTCTGGAGGTGCCAACTTTACATAAACGGTGAACTGGTGGTAATACGGGACTAATACGCGCTTACCACAAAGAAATTACGTGAATAACTAACCCAGAAACTATTCAGTATTCACATAAGTTGGCTACGTGATATGTCAATTTTTAAACACTTTAAAGAGATTTGGTACCAAGCACGTGGCTTGAGAAGTGCGCATGCGTTAATCGAGAACTCATTCTTGTGACTGTTTTGTTTTATGCACGACAGGTGACAGCACCGCCTAGGGGCGCTACCGCTCCGCATGTTTGCGTGGCGATGTCGACCTCTAGCGGAGTTGATCAGAGGATTGAGTAATAAGTAACGGCAAAAAGTATTGAGGTGTTGGAGTGCTGCCGGGCGAAGCTGAGACGCCCAAGCCGAGGTGACAGGCACTGGCTTATTTTCTATATTTTGTGGATTTAACAATTTTTGTGGGTAGTGTAAGATTTGTAAATTCTGACTTTATATTTTTTGAGTCAATAATGCTTAACTTTAAGGGAAATCTAATTTCATATAATATCGCCCATCCAAATCGACGGTCAGGTGCTCCACATGGAACTCATAACGCTTCGTTGCACATAATTTCAATTAATGTACGGGGTTTAGGCATCTTTGCAAAGTGAAGAGGGATTTTTTATTGGTTACAAAGAAAGAGAAATATTGGAATAGTTTTCATGCAAAAACTCACAGTAGTAAAGAAACAGAAGCTAAATGGAGAGCAGAATGGGGACAAAGAATCATATATCGCAATGGTACAACAAACGCAAGGGGTTCAGCAATATTAATTAAGATCAATATTTCTTGTGAAATTTAAAAGCAAGTTATAGATAAAGATGGAAGATTTGTAATTTTAGAATGCTTACTTAACGATTATAAGATCACATTACTAAATGTGTATTGACTAATGATGATTCACCAGAATTTTATAAAAGGTTATTTTTAGAAATTGATAATATTCCAAATGATCACAGGATTATTGGGGGTGACTGGAATGTCACATTAGATATAAATTTAGATCAGTTAAACAAAAATCAGAATAATATCAGTAAAGCTAGGAAAACAGTTCTTGAATATATGGAAGAAACAGAAATGGTTGATATCTGGAGACAACATTACCCTGACTTAGTGAAGTTTACAACGGTCCGTAATAAGCATGTATCGGAAGGTAGCCGGTTAGATTATTTTTTAGTGTGAGTTGGATAATTGGGGAATGTTAAAAACACACACATTGCCCCTTCTCATTGCACCATCTAAGTATATCTCTTGGACTGGATATGTTTATTCATAATAGAGGTCCAGAATACTGGAAACTGAATTGCTCTTTATTAAAGAACTAAAAATATAATGATCTAATAAAAACAAACATTTAATCTGCACAAGAAGAAAATAAAGAGATTAACCATGCTTTAATGTGTTTAAAAAAGTACATTATGCGAGAAACCATTTGATTTAGTAAAAAAATTATAAAAATAATAAATTGCAACGTTAGAAAAAAAGTGCTTCTCTGCAGTATGCAAATAACTAAACTAACTGAGCTGAAATCAAAAGAGAAATGGAAGATCTTATAGAATCAGGAACAAAAGTAGCCATTTTCAGAAATATATGTAGATAGTATGAAGAAGGAGAAAAACGATCTAAGAATTTTCTCAACCTTGACAAACGAAACTATAATAGAAAAGTGATAAACAAATGAATGTTAAATGATGGAAAAATTATCAGTGATGCCGAGCAGAATTAAGCTGCAGAGAAGACTTATTAAGAAAAATTGTATACCTCAAAATTAGTACAACCTTAAAAGAATTGAAAAACTTTCAGAACAGTAGAGAATTTTTGTGATACAAATATAAATGAAAATGAAATTTTTGAAAACTTTTTGAAAATCATTTTCTAATAAAAAGGCACCAGGCTTAGATATTATTCCGGCGGAATTTTGTATAAAATTTTGGCATGAAATAAAACAACCACTCACATCCTGTATAACATATAGTCTAAAATAAGGGAATTTAAGTATATCACAAGGACAAGGTGTTATTGGTTTATTACTAAAAACATAAATCACCCATGATTTTCAAAAATCAAACATAAATAATCATGTATCAAGGAGGGAAACGTATCTTTAATAACGGATGACGTTCACATTTTTTTTCAGGGTCTAATAGGTGTGAGACAGGGTTGTCCCCTGATCGCTTATCTTTTTGTTATCTCTGCAGAAATATTGGCAAGGAGATTAAGAGAAGAAAATATATCAAAAGGGATTAAGATAGATAAATTCCATTATAAAATATTGCAGTATGCAGATAATACTGTCCTATTGTTTTCAGATTAGGAGAGTATCTTAGAATGTGTAAAAATCACGAGAGAATATCTTGTCTTAAAACGAACCTAAATGAAACTGCAGTCATGCCTTCAATTAAAACACAAACAAATACAATATTTGTAAAAACATATTAAACTAAACAAGGCCTTCAATGATCTGAAGGTCCAATAATTATCTTAAGCATCCTATTTCGACCTTCACTATACAAATAAATAACTGGCAATACATTTCAAAATTGGATATAATAAAAAAGCATACATACCTGGTCATTCCGATATATGACACTGGTTGGTAAAATAACAATTGGAAATTTGTCATGCGCACGCCCAGATTATATACCTATTATCAGTCTAACCATCCCCTACAACACACTCTATAAGAAAATTAGAAAAAAATGTATAAATCTATATGGTCTTATAAACCAGATAAAATAAAACTGACCTCCCTAATCGCATCATACGAAAAAGGCGGCCTTCAACTCGACCAATGTCACAGATATGTTTGTTTGCAGATTCCCATTGTTCCCGTGATATATTGTCCCTCATTGGTGTTGGTCACAATGGTATATGCTATGCGCATTATTGTGAGCAACGAACATGGCACGAGGCGAGGGCTCGCTGCCAAAAATGGAACCAGACACTTGCTTTGGTGAGAGATCGAGACGTAATGGAAGTGCTGGCGAAGAAAGAGTGGACTTGTCATCGGTTTTGGGTTGGTCTGAGAAGAGAGGAATGGGTTGACAACGAGAGGTCACCAGGTTATTATGGTTTAATTTCCAACATTTCTCCTGTTAACATTCAGTACAAAGCAGTAGAGCAGTACAGGCCTTTTTAATAAACATACCTACATGCCCGTTTTGCGATATTACTATCGAATTTTGCATGGATAGTTAACGGGTGGGAATTTAAAGGTAACTCTATTAAAATTTCAGAGGATATTATATACGATTACTGGGATCCACGTCAACATCCGAATTCAGGCGTATGTGGTTCTATTTCGGTGCAATCATCATCATGGAATTCCATGCCAAGTGATTGTCAAAAGAAAATGCCTTATATATGTGATGCCATAAGAGTCAACCTGACTACAAAAAGTAATCTGACATCAATTTACCATGATGGTTCAGGTAAAAAATATATTTTCAGCGTTGGTTTATTAACAACACTTTTCTATTTATTACATGATCTATTATTTCGAACTTATAATAACTTGGAACGAAAATATTTTCATAAGGAGGGTGGACGATAGCAGTTATTCTAATTGCTGTGTCTTGTGGATTTACAATACTTCTTGCTGGCATTATCGGAATCTGCGTTACAAAACGAGTTGGCATGATGTGTTGTAGGAAAGAGCCATTAGTCGTGAGTAGAAAATGATATTCAGTCCCTCATAATATTCATAAAATTGATTGACTAAAATCTGCAGCCGAAAAAGAAGCTATAAAACAAGACTTAAAAATTACTTTTGCTATTCTTTTAAGTGAAAGTTAAACCTTAACTTTTAATTAAATAAAGAGAAAGAAACACTGAAATATACAGTAATAAATAATAGTGTCGATTCCTAGCCAGGGGCTTTATGTAGCAAATGTCTATAGCGTTTTTGCAAACCGTTTATGTTTAATTACATATAAAAAAAACTAGTTTTACAACAGAAGAGGAAGACATATGGAACATCTAGAAACAGATATGGCTCATTCTGTCAGGATTCAATTGACAGAGAAAGGTATGTTGCCTAGATTACGAGTGCCCTCTGACTCTTTTATTATCTCTATGTTTCAGTTTCCACTGATTTGAATTACGATTTTTACTTATATTCAACACTGTTAACACTTTATGTATGGAGTCTTCGTATGTAACCGATCGAGCGAGGAAAGCAATGTATAATTCATGGACGTATTCAATTTATTTAATGAAATTCCACATCCTGATATGACAAGGGCCTATTTTTAAATTGTACATCAATGTTCAAAACGGATTGAATTAAGCGCCCCATAGGTTTTTTTGTTACCGGCTCCGTGTCCGCGTCCGCTTTTCCTAGAGGCTTGTATCTCGCAATCTTGCTTTAGATAGACAACCGTTTTTTTTTTTTTCTTCATTGTCTGACCTTGACCTTTGCTTTTATGGATCAGCTCATACTGGAAAAAAATCACCCTACCCGCCCGTTAGCGCGATAGTGGCAAGAGTTTTCATTTGATTTGCTTATTACATTGTTAAATGTATCGCCTTATGACTTGCTCGAACGCATCAACTGTTGGTCGACCTTGAATTAGATTTTTTTTAAATTTATATAGCCTTTTTGTATGTAATTTTTGGTGATTTAGCTAACTTCTTAAGCCTTGCATATTTTTTCTTCAAAATTGCTACACACATTGACTTGACCATGTTCTGTGATGTGCTCGAAAACCAGTGACCTTGACTTTCATATTCAAGGTCATTTAGCATATTTAATATTTGGAGCTATTTTTTGCACTGGGCAATTGTTAGCAGCTTTGCAGGCATTGTCTCAAATACACTGGCTCCATTATATTGCGAGGTCTGATGCCTTGTGTTGTGAGGTTAGCCATTCTGAATAGTCTCTTATATAATATGAGGACTATTATTCGGTCTTGGTCTGGCACAATGTGATTTTTTCCTAAGTCAACTTTCTACAATTTATCAGAGGTGGTTTTTCATTTTGATGGAAAGACACTTATTCATGATAAATGTTTTATTTTTTTTATACACTTTAATAATTGTTGGTTTTGAAAAGAACTATATTCCTTTAAATACATAAGAAAAGCCATTATATGTATGTGCGTGCTGACTATACAAAACTATATAATTCCAATTCTTTTGAAGAGGGTGTGTGTTAGAGGGTGTATGTTTGAGAGGGGGTGCGAGTGAAAGGGTGTGAGTGAGAGGTGACGGGTGACTGAGAGGTTGTGGGAGTGTGAGAGTGTGTTCGGAGTGACTGGTTGTGGGAGTGTGAGGGTGTTGGTGCCTGGTGAGAGGGTTCGTGTGAGGGAAAGGGTGTGTCAGAGAGCGTGTGTATGTAGGGAGATGGTAATGGATGTGTAAGAAGGAGAGGGTGGGGGGTGTGAGTGGTTGAGGAAATGCGTCTGTCACAGAAGGAATGTGTGCCACAGAGGCGCTTTATGTATTTGTTTACAAATGCGAAGTCATATAGTTTTGATTGTATCTGAAAGATTAGCGTGTGTACTTTTTAACTATTAAGCTCACGAATAAACGTATCAGAATGTAGCTTGAAATCATTAACCCATTTAACAGAGGATGTGTAATTAAAGCTTGAGAAAAAGAAGAGTTAAATCCAAAGTCTATGGCATAGGGAGACTATAAATAATCGAACATTTCCCATAAATAAAATTTCTTTCTGGAAGCTATTGTTTAAAAATAATCCCTACATTGGGTAAATCAGCTAATGCAAGTTCTTTTTTATCCTAAGGCAATGTTGGCATTATTACAAAAGACCTGCAGCGTAGAGTCGCTAATACTATATTAAGAGAATACAGTGAAATAGAGTTGTGGGAATGGGATGATGATATCATGAGAGTCGAGCTTGATGAGCTGTACACGGATCTGGTCTTCGCCAAAAAAAAGCACCACGCTCGGGGACGAAGAAGAGCACTTACGATTCTACACAGATATGTTCAAAAATGTTATTTATTATATAACTTATATTTGGGCGTATGAGTTTGGGCTGACTGACATCCACAAAAGCTATCGTTAGCATACCTTACATCAGCCTCGCAAGTAAGTCTGTTGGGTCGCAAAGCTAATCGTAGAACGGTTAAATAAAGAGCGTCCTGGGCGGGAAATTCTTAGAAATATAAAATTATTTAATTATAATTCTCCTGGTTATAGACAAATATGATTATGAGCACTCTCAACATCTGACCGCTCTGAGTGTCAAACAGTGTAGAACAGACGCATTGAACTGGTTTGGAGAATTGAAATAATCATTTTGAACAGATGACTGCTTTTCTCCGAATGACGAATACAAATAGTTTGTTACCATAGAAACTCCTGTTTAAAAATAAATACATTCATAAAGCTAGATTTTCAACCGGCTATAGCTGACAAAGTGATCAATTAGCAAAATACACAAAAGTTTGTCTCAATATGATTTTCTAGATATTTTAATATAAAATCAAGGGACTTTCTCACTATTTAAATGTATTCTTTTAATGAATTGGTCTTAATGGATGAATATAAATTTTCAAAAATTATAAATTTTATTTTTTCTAGGAGAGTACATTGGAGCATAGTGTTTATCTAGAAGGAGCCGCTGGGACAGGGAAAACGACATTAGCAAAACGTCTGTTAGTGGACTGGGCGATGTATACTCTGGCCAGCTGGTGGAGAAGAACCTTTCTTACACCAAGACATATTAAGAGACATCTGGGGAAATTTCAGCTGGTACTCCCCATCTTCTTAAGGGATGTCAGACAAAACGAAACTCTAACTGAAGCATTTCATCAAAATATAGATATAAGAAACCAAGAGAGCATGGTAAATATAATTAAAGCAATCAGCGACATATTCTTTTTTTGTTTGAGGGTCTTGATGAGTACAGAGAAGACACAGCCATGGATATTACAAACATTATTAAAAGAAATCATCTGAAGGAAACCAACCTGGTCATTACCTCACGCAATCGTCCATCACTACATTTTAAATCACCAAAGGAATTCCCAAAGACCCATGTCATTCTGAAAGGTTTTTCTGACAAAAGGGTGAAAACTAACACGGACCGATTTTTCCACAATTCAGATGATGGTGAAAATCTAAGAACTGAGATTGCCGAAAATAAGGACAGAAAAGAATTTAGCTGTTACCCGGATGTCCTGTTACTCATGTGTGTTCTTTTGCGGGATCAAAAGAGGATCGCGAATTCTGTCACCGAATTTTATTTTGATTTTGTAAAGTATGTGTGCAGAAGATATGAAATAAAATTTGTTTCTCAAGACAATCGTTCTGACCAAGGTAAAATAATTGACATATTTCACCAGTTTATTATGGAAATCGGAAAGGTCGCTGTTGATGGTTTAAAGGGAGATACATTAGAACTAAGCTTTCCAACATCTGTTCTGAATGACTTGAGTGACGTTAGGTTTACTGAATGCCAGTGGTAGACTGAATGATAAAGAAAGAAAACATACAAGAAAAAAAATATATTTAAAGCATAAAACATTGCAGGAATTTCTGACTGCTTATTTCATCGTCAACTGTGATCCAAAAATTAGGCAAGAGCTATTCTTTTATTTTGTCAATTCACCAAACGCACTCAAGGAATCCACGATGATCTTGACTTTTCTCAAAGGATTAGGAAAAGAAATTATTACAAGCATAATCCATGATATCATTGAAGGGTCTGAAGGAGACAAAACACATACTGCCGTTCAACTGGCTTTTTATCTGACATAAACACAGAAACTTTTGTTCTACCAAAAACAATAGAAATTGAATTCAATAATCTGTATACCTCTGAAGTGCTTCAGCGTTTTTTTCAATGGACAGTTCTCAAGTTGAAACGATCAGAATATGGGCGCCGTCTGTGGAACAACTGCGGTACCTTCAATACTTGCAGAATACGAAGCTGAAAGCAGTCACGATATATAAACAAAACACTGGATTTTTATACAACCTTGAAATGGAAATAGAAAGAAAGCAACACCAAGCTGTTAAAATAGAAACATTGAGTGTGTATGATTTTGATGACATCCCGAGAGATATTAAAGTATGGTTCAGCAAAATATCCAAAGATGGACATGTCGTGGTACGTGGTTCTGATTGGAATATAACCATTCAGAGAAAACTGAATGAAACTGCAGGACGTCAGGACTTAAAAGTAAATCAAATAATAGTTAATTGTCCATTCTTTGGAAAAGAGTACCTCCTGGAATGGTGTCAGACAAACTGTATCACCGCTCTGACTTCTAAATCAACATATTTTAATAAATACAGAGACATTTTTGATATACTGAGTGGCCAGCATACTGATGTTATACACAAACCATGTGACCTCACTGTCTTGGACCTGAGCCGTCTCTTGGTATCCCCGGAGGTTTGCAGACAAATTGCGGACCAAGTAATGGGGTTTTTAAATCTAACAACCCTTCACTTATGCAAATGTGACACCGAAAATGCTACTGAGTCTTTCATAACCGCTCTCAGGCACACATTTGGAATAGAAATTTTAGATATATCGGGAAACATTTCTAACCCTGAGCCGTATGAGGCACTAGACGTGAGGGGCAGGACAACTGGTAATAAAGTGACGTCAGATGTGTATCAGGTGCTTGGTGACAGGATGAGGAGCCTCACCAAGCTCCGTGAGCTCCGTCTGTGTGAATGTGATGAACCACGAGGGCTGATCCCGGTTGTGAGATCTCTACAACACGTAACACAACTACAAGCTCTAGATCTCTCTGGTAACAGGGCCGACTCGGAGGTGTTTGCAATACTTGGTGACCAGCTGAAACACCTTGCCAATCTTAGAGTATTTCGACTGTGTGTGTCTGATCAGACGAATGCAGTACGTCACGTTGTAGATAAAATACATTTAGTGCCGGAACTTAATATTCTTGATATATCTGGGTTAAAGGCAAAGTATGCAAAACAAGCTGTTTTTAAGGAATTAAATGACATGAGCAACAGTGTTGATGAGACTGGGTACCAGGTTTTTGTTAATCAGCTACAGCATCTCAGTGAACTCCGTGAACTGCGTCTGTGTAGGTGTGATGTCGTGGATGCTGTGAGACCAGTAATAAGGGGACTCCGACATTACACGGCAAGATTACGTTCACTCGATCTTATCAGAAACGAAGTAACGTCGGTTGAATTTACAGAGCTAGGAAATCAATTGAGGAGATTTACAGAGCTCAAAGAATTATGGGTACCTTATTGTAAGAAACATAATGCCGTGGGAGGTGTTGTGGCAAACCTACACCACACACCAAATCTCATTGTGCTTGATCTCAAAGGAACACAAGTTACCCATAAACGGCGAGGTGTAAGTTATACAAATAAAAACACAGCTGACTGTGTTGTGTTTGAGACGTTAAGCCGTCAGTTACAGCGTCTTCCCCTGCTCTGTGAATTACGTGTATGTAAATGCACCTATGGTGAACGTGGTGAAGGTGTAGCTGTAGTGGACGGCCTACAGTACACCCCCGGGCTGCAGGTTCTGGAGATGGGAGTCTTGTCACTGGATGCAGCAGGTGTGGAGCAGCTAGGCGAGAGGCTCGTCAACCTGCCTGAGATCAGACAGTTGCTGCTTGGTGACTGTGATGTATATGACATGCATGAAATAAAACCATATACATCAAATCAATATATACTGATACATGAAGCCTGGAACAAATGTATCTCACGACTGTCGATGACGTCTCAGCTGCAAGTATTGAATCATAGCAACAATAACATTGGTAGTGACAGTGTAGTACAGTTGTCTCGGCAGCTGTCATCACTCCTCCACCTGAGCATAATCGGCATGAGACGCTGTGGTCTTACTGACACCCAGTCCGTCATTCAACTGACTGACGAGCTCCAGTCATGCCCCTCACTCAGGACCTTAATTGTGAGTGAAAACCACCTGGATGATGAATTAGAGCAGATACTCAACATGACACAACAACTGTCACGACTTTACGAGTTAGATCTCATGTATAACAACATGAGTGAGCCTGTTACAAAAAAATATTAAAACGCAGCTGAATCAGACCTTACCAGACCTGAGGCTGAAGGTGTGATGCTTCTTCTTGGCACGTATATTATAAATAATATATACAATAGAGATACTGAGAGGAAACAATGTATGAGAAAATATAATGCAGCCTTAACGGATTTCATATATAGAAAGTAATACCCTATACAGGTTATACACGTCTGAATATATGTGCTTTTGCCTTTTTTCAAATCTACTGAGGAATATGTGGGCGTCATTTATTATTATATATAGATGAGAAAAGATAGTGCAGCCAGTGAGAAACTGTACGAAACATATTCTGATGAAACATGTAATTTTGCACACCATATTATCATTTTGACCTCTTTCTTTATTTGCTCTAACTATAGCCTCGTTGTATATTTCGCATGAAAACGAATTTTGTTGCACTTTTGAAATGGCTGATCAATGTGCATTTAAAGATTTATTTACGGTTTTACCCGACCTGAATACGGTCAAAGGAGTTATTATTTAAAAAAAAGAAACAGCAGGATATGTTGGAGGCCTGTAACAAACAAGAACGCTATCTTAGGAAGTGGAATGTGTGCATTATTGGTGTCGGTGAAATTGGACTGGTTGAACATTGTAAAAATACTGTTTCAAAAATGATTGTACAGAACAGAATAGTTAGGCATATGAGCGAAGAACAAGTAAAGAACACAATTGAAATAGCGCACAGAATGGGCAAGGGAAGAACGAAACCTCGACATATTTTGGTACGGTTCCACAATAGGCCATTTGAAATGAAGTTCTTGTCAGCGGAAAGAAACAGTTTAAGAATTCTACCATTAGAGTAGCTGAAGACCTGGCAATGCGGGACTTTCAAACCAAACAAAAAGCGAAACCGCAGATGACGGCAGCGTACAATGTTGCTAATAAGGTCAATTCTGGAGGTGCCAACTTTACATAAACGGTGAACTGGTGGTAATACGGGACTAATACGCGCTAACCACAAAGAAATTACGTGAATAACTAACCCAGAAACTATTCAGTATTCACATAAGTTGGCTACGTGATATGTCAATTTTTAAACACTTTAAAGAGATTTGGTACCAAGCACGTGGCTTGAGAAGTGCGCATGCGTTAATCGAGAACTCATTCTTGTGACTGTTTTGTTTTATGCACGACAGGTGACAGCACCGCCTAGGGGCGCTACCGCTCCGCATGTTTGCGTGGCGATGTCGACCTCTAGCGGAGTTGATCAGAGGATTGAGTAATAAGTAACGGCAAAAAGTATTGAGGTGTTGGAGTGCTGCCGGGCGAAGCTGAGACGCCCAAGCCGAGGTGACAGGCACTGGCTTATTTTCTATATTTTGTGGATTTAACAATTTTTGTGGATAGTGTAAGATTTGTAAATTCTGACTTTATATTTTTTGAGTCAATTATGCTTAACTTTAAGGGAAATCTAATTTCATATAATATCGCCCATCCAAATCGACGGTCAGGTGCTCCACATGGAACTCATAACGCTTCGTTGCACATAATTTCAATTAATGTACGGGGTTTAGGCATCTTTGCAAAGTGAAGAGGGATTTTTTATTGGTTACAAAGAAAGAGAAATATTGGAATAGTTTTCATGCAAAAACTCACAGTAGTAAAGAAACAGAAGCTAAATGGAGAGCAGAATGGGGACAAAGAATCATATATCGCAATGGTACAACAAACGCAAGGGGTTCAGCAATATTAATTAAGATCAATATTTCTTGTGAAATTTAAAAGCAAGTTATAGATAAAGATGGAAGATTTGTAATTTTAGAATGCTTACTTAACGATTATAAGATCACATTACTAAATGTGTATTGACTAATGATGATTCACCAGAATTTTATAAAAGGTTATTTTTAGAAATTGATAATATTCCAAATGATCACAGGATTATTGGGGGTGACTGGAATGTCACATTAGATATACATTTAGATCAGTTAAACAAAAATCAGAATAATATCAGTAAAGCTAGGAAAACAGTTCTTGAATATATGGAAGAAACAGAAATGGTTGATATCTGGAGACAACATTACCCTGACTTAGTGAAGTTTACAACGGTCCGTAATAAGCATGTATCGGAAGGTAGCCGGTTAGATTATTTTTTAGTGTGAGTTGGATAATTGGGGAATGTTAAAAACACACACATTGCCCCTTCTCATTGCACCATCTAAGTATATCTCTTGGACTGGATATGTTTATTCATAATAGAGGTCCAGAATACTGGAAACTGAATTGCTCTTTATTAAAGAACTAAAAATATAATGATCTAATAAAAACAAACATTTAATCTGCACAAGAAGAAAATAAAGAGATTAACCATGCTTTAATGTGTTTAAAAAAGTACATTATGCGAGAAACCATTTGATTTAGTAAAAAAATTATAAAAATAATAAATTGCAACGTTAGAAAAAAAGTGCTTCTCTGCAGTATGCAAATAACTAATCTAACTGAGCTGAAATCAAAAGAGAAATGGAAGATCTTATAGAATCAGGAACAAAAGTAGCCATTTTCAGAAATATATGTAGATAGTATGAAGAAGGAGAAAAACGATCTAAGTATTTTCTCAACCTTGACAAACGAAACTATAATAGAAAAGTGATAAACAAATGAATGTTAAATGATGGAAAAATTATCAGTGATGCCGAGCAGAATTAAGCTGCAGAGAAGACTTATTAAGAAAAATTGTATACCTCAAAATTAGTACAACCTTAAAAGAATTGAAAAACTTTCAGAACAGTAGAGAATTTTTGTGATACAAATATAAATGAAAATGAAATTTTTGAAAACTTTTTGAAAATCATTTTCTAATAAAAAGGCACCAGGCTTAGATATTATTCCGGCGGAATTTTGTATAAAATTTTGGCATGAAATAAAACAACCACTCACATCCTGTATAACATATAGTCTAAAATAAGGGAATTTAAGTATATCACAAGGACAAGGTGTTATTGGTTTATTACTAAAAACATAAATCACCCATGATTTTCAAAAATCAAACATAAATAATCATGTATCAAGGAGGGAAACGTATCTTTAATAACGGATGACGTTCACATTTTTTTTCAGGGTCTAATAGGTGTGAGACAGGGTTGTCCCCTGATCGCTTATCTTTTTGTTATCTCTGCAGAAATATTGGCAAGGAGATTAAGAGAAGAAAATATATCAAAAGGGATTAAGATAGATAAATTCCATTATAAAATATTGCAGTATGCAGATAATACTGTCCTATTGTTTTCAGATTAGGAGAGTATCTTAGAATGTGTAAAAATCACGAGAGAATATCTTGTCTTAAAACGAACCTAAATGAAACTGCAGTCATGCCTTCAATTAAAACACAAACAAATACAATATTTGTAAAAACATATTAAACTAAACAAGGCCTTCAATGATCTGAAGGTCCAATAATTATCTTAAGCATCCTATTTCGACCTTCACTATACAAATAAATAACTGGCAATACATTTCAAAATTGGATATAATAAAAAAGCATACATACCTGGTCATTCCGATATATGACACTGGTTGGTAAAATAACAATTGGAAATTTGTCATGCGCACGCCCAGATTATATACCTATTATCAGTCTAACCATCCCCTACAACACACTCTATAAGAAAATTAGAAAAAAATGTATAAATCTATATGGTCTTATAAACCAGATAAAATAAAACTGACCTCCCTAATCGCATCATACGAAAAAGGCGGCCTTCAACTCGACCAATGTCACAGATATGTTTGTTTGCAGATTCCCATTGTTCCCGTGATATATTGTCCCTCATTGGTGTTGGTCACAATGGTATATGCTATGCGCATTATTGTGAGCAACGAACATGGCACGAGGCGAGGGCTCGCTGCCAAAAATGGAACCAGACACTTGCTTTGGTGAGAGATCGAGACGTAATGGAAGTGCTGGCGAAGAAAGAGTGGACTTGTCATCGGTTTTGGGTTGGTCTGAGAAGAGAGGAATGGGTTGACAACGAGAGGTCACCAGGTTATTATGGTTTAATTTCCAACATTTCTCCTGTTAACATTCAGTACAAAGCAGTAGAGCAGTACAGGCCTTTTTAATAAACATACCTACATGCCCGTTTTGCGATATTACTATCGAATTTTGCATGGATAGTTAACGGGTGGGAATTTAAAGGTAACTCTATTAAAATTTCAGAGGATATTATATACGATTACTGGGATCCACGTCAACATCCGAATTCAGGCGTATGTGGTTCTATTTCGGTGCAATCATCATCATGGAATTCCATGCCAAGTGATTGTCAAAAGAAAATGCCTTATATATGTGATGCCATAAGAGTCAACCTGACTACAAAAAGTAATCTGACATCAATTTACCATGATGGTTCAGGTAAAAAATATATTTTCAGCGTTGGTTTATTAACAACACTTTTCTATTTATTACATGATCTATTATTTCGAACTTATAATAACTTGGAACGAAAATATTTTCATAAGGAGGGTGGACGATAGCAGTTATTCTAATTGCTGTGTCTTGTGGATTTACAATACTTCTTGCTGGCATTATCGGAATCTGCGTTACAAAACGAGTTGGCATGATGTGTTGTAGGAAAGAGCCATTAGTCGTGAGTAGAAAATGATATTCAGTCCCTCATAATATTCATAAAATTGATTGACTAAAATCTGCAGCCGAAAAAGAAGCTATAAAACAAGACTTAAAAATTACTTTTGCTATTCTTTTAAGTGAAAGTTAAACCTTAACTTTTAATTAAATAAAGAGAAAGAAACACTGAAATATACAGTAATAAATAATAGTGTCGATTCCTAGCCAGGGGCTTTATGTAGCAAATGTCTATAGCGTTTTTGCAAACCGTTTATGTTTAATTACATATAAAAAAAACTAGTTTTACAACAGAAGAGGAAGACATATGGAACATCTAGAAACAGATATGGCTCATTCTGTCAGGATTCAATTGACAGAGAAAGGTATGTTGCCTAGATTACGAGTGCCCTCTGACTCTTTTATTATCTCTATGTTTCAGTTTCCACTGATTTGAATTACGATTTTTACTTATATTCAACACTGTTAACACTTTATGTATGGAGTCTTCGTATGTAACCGATCGAGCGAGGAAAGCAATGTATAATTCATGGACGTATTCAATTTATTTAATGAAATTCCACATCCTGATATGACAAGGGCCTATTTTTAAATTGTACATCAATGTTCAAAACGGATTGAATTAAGCGCCCCATAGGTTTTTTTGTTACCGGCTCCGTGTCCGCGTCCGCTTTTCCTAGAGGCTTGTATCTCGCAATCTTGCTTTAGATAGACAACCGTTTTTTTTTTTTTCTTCATTGTCTGACCTTGACCTTTGCTTTTATGGATCAGCTCATACTGGAAAAAAATCACCCTACCCGCCCGTTAGCGCGATAGTGGCAAGAGTTTTCATTTGATTTGCTTATTACATTGTTAAATGTATCGCCTTATGACTTGCTCGAACGCATCAACTGTTGGTCGACCTTGAATTAGATTTTTTTTAAATTTATATAGCCTTTTTGTATGTAATTTTTGGTGATTTAGCTAACTTCTTAAGCCTTGCATATTTTTTCTTCAAAATTGCTACACACATTGACTTGACCATGTTCTGTGATGTGCTCGAAAACCAGTGACCTTGACTTTCATATTCAAGGTCATTTAGCATATTTAATATTTGGAGCTATTTTTTGCACTGGGCAATTGTTAGCAGCTTTGCAGGCATTGTCTCAAATACACTGGCTCCATTATATTGCGAGGTCTGATGCCTTGTGTTGTGAGGTTAGCCATTCTGAATAGTCTCTTATATAATATGAGGACTATTATTCGGTCTTGGTCTGGCACAATGTGATTTTTTCCTAAGTCAACTTTCTACAATTTATCAGAGGTGGTTTTTCATTTTGATGGAAAGACACTTATTCATGATAAATGTTTTATTTTTTTTATACACTTTAATAATTGTTGGTTTTGAAAAGAACTATATTCCTTTAAATACATAAGAAAAGCCATTATATGTATGTGCGTGCTGACTATACAAAACTATATAATTCCAATTCTTTTGAAGAGGGTGTGTGTTAGAGGGTGTATGTTTGAGAGGGGGTGCGAGTGAAAGGGTGTGAGTGAGAGGTGACGGGTGACTGAGAGGTTGTGGGAGTGTGAGAGTGTGTTCGGAGTGACTGGTTGTGGGAGTGTGAGGGTGTTGGTGCCTGGTGAGAGGGTTCGTGTGAGGGAAAGGGTGTGTCAGAGAGCGTGTGTATGTAGGGAGATGGTAATGGATGTGTAAGAAGGAGAGGGTGGGGGGTGTGAGTGGTTGAGGAAATGCGTCTGTCACAGAAGGAATGTGTGCCACAGAGGCGCTTTATGTATTTGTTTACAAATGCGAAGTCATATAGTTTTGATTGTATCTGAAAGATTAGCGTGTGTACTTTTTAACTATTAAGCTCACGAATAAACGTATCAGAATGTAGCTTGAAATCATTAACCCATTTAACAGAGGATGTGTAATTAAAGCTTGAGAAAAAGAAGAGTTAAATCCAAAGTCTATGGCATAGGGAGACTATAAATAATCGAACATTTCCCATAAATAAAATTTCTTTCTGGAAGCTATTGTTTAAAAATAATCCCTACATTGGGTAAATCAGCTAATGCAAGTTCTTTTTTATCCTAAGGCAATGTTGGCATTATTACAAAAGACCTGCAGCGTAGAGTCGCTAATACTATATTAAGAGAATACAGTGAAATAGAGTTGTGGGAATGGGATGATGATATCATGAGAGTCGAGCTTGATGAGCTGTACACGGATCTGGTCTTCGCCAAAAAAAAGCACCACGCTCGGGGACGAAGAAGAGCACTTACGATTCTACACAGATATGTTCAAAAATGTTATTTATTATATAACTTATATTTGGGCGTATGAGTTTGGGCTGACTGACATCCACAAAAGCTATCGTTAGCATACCTTACATCAGCCTCGCAAGTAAGTCTGTTGGGTCGCAAAGCTAATCGTAGAACGGTTAAATAAAGAGCGTCCTGGGCGGGAAATTCTTAGAAATATAAAATTATTTAATTATAATTCTCCTGGTTATAGACAAATATGATTATGAGCACTCTCAACATCTGACCGCTCTGAGTGTCAAACAGTGTAGAACAGACGCATTGAACTGGTTTGGAGAATTGAAATAATCATTTTGAACAGATGACTGCTTTTCTCCGAATGACGAATACAAATAGTTTGTTACCATAGAAACTCCTGTTTAAAAATAAATACATTCATAAAGCTAGATTTTCAACCGGCTATAGCTGACAAAGTGATCAATTAGCAAAATACACAAAAGTTTGTCTCAATATGATTTTCTAGATATTTTAATATAAAATCAAGGGACTTTCTCACTATTTAAATGTATTCTTTTAATGAATTGGTCTTAATGGATGAATATAAATTTTCAAAAATTATAAATTTTATTTTTTCTAGGAGAGTACATTGGAGCATAGTGTTTATCTAGAAGGAGCCGCTGGGACAGGGAAAACGACATTAGCAAAACGTCTGTTAGTGGACTGGGCGATGTATACTCTGGCCAGCTGGTGGAGAAGAACCTTTCTTACACCAAGACATATTAAGAGACATCTGGGGAAATTTCAGCTGGTACTCCCCATCTTCTTAAGGGATGTCAGACAAAACGAAACTCTAACTGAAGCATTTCATCAAAATATAGATATAAGAAACCAAGAGAGCATGGTAAATATAATTAAAGCAATCAGCGACATATTCTTTTTTTGTTTGAGGGTCTTGATGAGTACAGAGAAGACACAGCCATGGATATTACAAACATTATTAAAAGAAATCATCTGAAGGAAACCAACCTGGTCATTACCTCACGCAATCGTCCATCACTACATTTTAAATCACCAAAGGAATTCCCAAAGACCCATGTCATTCTGAAAGGTTTTTCTGACAAAAGGGTGAAAACTAACACGGACCGATTTTTCCACAATTCAGATGATGGTGAAAATCTAAGAACTGAGATTGCCGAAAATAAGGACAGAAAAGAATTTAGCTGTTACCCGGATGTCCTGTTACTCATGTGTGTTCTTTTGCGGGATCAAAAGAGGATCGCGAATTCTGTCACCGAATTTTATTTTGATTTTGTAAAGTATGTGTGCAGAAGATATGAAATAAAATTTGTTTCTCAAGACAATCGTTCTGACCAAGGTAAAATAATTGACATATTTCACCAGTTTATTATGGAAATCGGAAAGGTCGCTGTTGATGGTTTAAAGGGAGATACATTAGAACTAAGCTTTCCAACATCTGTTCTGAATGACTTGAGTGACGTTAGGTTTACTGAATGCCAGTGGTAGACTGAATGATAAAGAAAGAAAACATACAAGAAAAAAAATATATTTAAAGCATAAAACATTGCAGGAATTTCTGACTGCTTATTTCATCGTCAACTGTGATCCAAAAATTAGGCAAGAGCTATTCTTTTATTTTGTCAATTCACCAAACGCACTCAAGGAATCCACGATGATCTTGACTTTTCTCAAAGGATTAGGAAAAGAAATTATTACAAGCATAATCCATGATATCATTGAAGGGTCTGAAGGAGACAAAACACATACTGCCGTTCAACTGGCTTTTTATCTGACATAAACACAGAAACTTTTGTTTTACCAAAAACAATAGAAATTGAATTCAATAATCTGTATACCTCTGAAGTGCTTCAGCGTTTTTTTCAATGGACAGTTCTCAAGTTGAAACGATCAGAATATGGGCGCCGTCTGTGGAACAACTGCGGTACCTTCAATACTTGCAGAATACGAAGCTGAAAGCAGTCACGATATATAAACAAAACACTGGATTTTTATACAACCTTGAAATGGAAATAGAAAGAAAGCAACACCAAGCTGTTAAAATAGAAACATTGAGTGTGTATGATTTTGATGACATCCCGAGAGATATTAAAGTATGGTTCAGCAAAATATCCAAAGATGGACATGTCGTGGTACGTGGTTCTGATTGGAATATAACCATTCAGAGAAAACTGAATGAAACTGCAGGACGTCAG
This sequence comes from Sipunculus nudus, assembly GCA_026874595.1. Taxonomy (NCBI): domain Eukaryota; kingdom Metazoa; phylum Annelida; class Sipuncula; order Golfingiida; family Sipunculidae; genus Sipunculus; species Sipunculus nudus. The sequence goes on along the minus strand of CM049322.1, from coordinate 54,755,303 downwards.
GACTTAAAAGTAAATCAAATAATAGTTAATTGTCCATTCTTTGGAAAAGAGTACCTCCTGGAATGGTGTCAGACAAACTGTATCACCGCTCTGACTTCTAAATCAACATATTTTAATAAATACAGAGACATTTTTGATATACTGAGTGGCCAGCATACTGATGTTATACACAAACCATGTGACCTCACTGTCTTGGACCTGAGCCGTCTCTTGGTATCCCCGGAGGTTTGCAGACAAATTGCGGACCAAGTAATGGGGTTTTTAAATCTAACAACCCTTCACTTATGCAAATGTGACACCGAAAATGCTACTGAGTCTTTCATAACCGCTCTCAGGCACACATTTGGAATAGAAATTTTAGATATATCGGGAAACATTTCTAACCCTGAGCCGTATGAGGCACTAGACGTGAGGGGCAGGACAACTGGTAATAAAATGACGTCAGATGTGTATCAGGTTCTTGGTGACAGGATGAGGAGCCTCACCAAGCTCCGTGAGCTCCGTCTGTGTGAATGTGATGAACCACGAGGGCTGATCCCGGTTGTGAGATCTCTACAACACGTAACACAACTACAAGCTCTAGATCTCTCTGGTAACAGGGCCGACTCGGAGGTGTTTGCAATACTTGGTGACCAGCTGAAACACCTTGCCAATCTTAGAGTATTTCGACTGTGTGTGTCTGATCAGACGAATGCAGTACGTCACGTTGTAGATAAAATACATTTAGTGCCGGAACTTAATATTCTTGATATATCTGGGTTAAAGGCAAAGTATGCAAAACAAGCTGTTTTTAAGGAATTAAATGACATGAGCAACAGTGTTGATGAGACTGGGTACCAGGTTTTTGTTAATCAGCTACAGCATCTCAGTGAACTCCGTGAACTGCGTCTGTGTAGGTGTGATGTCGTGGATGCTGTGAGACCAGTAATAAGGGGACTCCGACATTACACGGCAAGATTACGTTCACTCGATCTTATCAGAAACGAAGTAACGTCGGTTGAATTTACAGAGCTAGGAAATCAATTGAGGAGATTTACAGAGCTCAAAGAATTATGGGTACCTTATTGTAAGAAACATAATGCCGTGGGAGGTGTTGTGGCAAACCTACACCACACACCAAATCTCATTGTGCTTGATCTCAAAGGAACACAAGTTACCCATAAACGGCGAGGTGTAAGTTATACAAATAAAAACACAGCTGACTGTGTTGTGTTTGAGACGTTAAGCCGTCAGTTACAGCGTCTTCCCCTGCTCTGTGAATTACGTGTATGTAAATGCACCTATGGTGAACGTGGTGAAGGTGTAGCTGTAGTGGACGGCCTACAGTACACCCCCGGGCTGCAGGTTCTGGAGATGGGAGTCTTGTCACTGGATGCAGCAGGTGTGGAGCAGCTAGGCGAGAGGCTCGTCAACCTGCCTGAGATCAGACAGTTGCTGCTTGACTGTGATGTATATGACATGCATGAAATAAAACCATATACATCAAATCAATATATACTGATACATGAAGCCTGGAACAAATGTATCTCACGACTGTCGATGACGTCTCAGCTGCAAGTATTGAATCATAGCAACAATAACATTGGTAGTGACAGTGTAGTACAGTTGTCTCGGCAGCTGTCATCACTCCTCCACCTGAGCATAATCGGCATGAGACGCTGTGGTCTTACTGACACCCAGTCCGTCATTCAACTGACTGACGAGCTCCAGTCATGCCCCTCACTCAGGACCTTAATTGTGAGTGAAAACCACCTGGATGATGAATTAGAGCAGATACTCAACATGACACAACAACTGTCACGACTTTACGAGTTAGATCTCATGTATAACAACATGAGTGAGCCTGTTACAAAAAAATATTAAAACGCAGCTGAAACAGACCTTACCAGACCTGAGGCTGAAGGTGTGATGCTTCTTCTTGGCACGTATATTATAAATAATATATACAATAGAGATACTGAGAGGAAACAATGTATGAGAAAATATAATGCAGCCTTAACGGATTTCATATATAGAAAGTAATACCCTATACAGGTTATACACGTCTGAATATATGTGCTTTTGCCTTTTTTTAAATCTACTGAGGAATATGTGGGCGTCATTTATTATTATATATAGATGAGAAAAGATAGTGCAGCCAGTGAGAAACTGTACGAAACATATTCTGATGAAACATGTAATTTTGCACACCATATTATCATTTTGACCTCTTTCTTTATTTGCTCTAACTATAGCCTCGTTGTATATTTCGCATGAAAACTAATTTTGTTGCACTTTTGAAATGGCTGATCAATGTGCATTTAAAGATTTATTTACGGTTTTACCCGACCTGAATACGGTCAAAGGAGTTATTATTTAAAAAAAAGAAACAGCAGGATATGTTGGAGGCCTGTAACAAACAAGAACGCTATCTTAGGAAGTGGAATGTGTGCATTATTGGTGTCGGTGAAATTGGACTGGTTGAACATTGTAAAAATGCTGTTTCAAAAATGATTGTACAGAACAGAATAGTTAGGCATATGAGCGAAGAACAAGTAAAGAACACAATTGAAATAGCGCACAGAATGGGCAAGGGAAGAACGAAACCTCGACATATTTTGGTACGGTTCCACAATAGGCCATTTGAAATGAAGTTCTTGTCAGCGGAAAGAAACAGTTTAAGAATTCTACCATTAGAGTAGCTGAAGACCTGGCAATGCGGGACTTTCAAACCAAACAAAAAGCGAAACCGCAGATGACGGCAGCGTACAATGTTGCTAATAAGGTCAATTCTGGAGGTGCCAACTTTACATAAACGGTGAACTGGTGGTAATACGGGACTAATACGCGCTTACCACAAAGAAATTACGTGAATAACTAACCCAGAAACTATTCAGTATTCACATAAGTTGGCTACGTGATATGTCAATTTTTAAACACTTTAAAGAGATTTGGTACCAAGCACGTGGCTTGAGAAGTGCGCATGCGTTAATCGAGAACTCATTCTTGTGACTGTTTTGTTTTATGCACGACAGGTGACAGCACCGCCTAGGGGCGCTACCGCTCCGCATGTTTGCGTGGCGATGTCGACCTCTAGCGGAGTTGATCAGAGGATTGAGTAATAAGTAACGGCAAAAAGTATTGAGGTGTTGGAGTGCTGCCGGGCGAAGCTGAGACGCCCAAGCCGAGGTGACAGGCACTGGCTTATTTTCTATATTTTGTGGATTTAACAATTTTTGTGGGTAGTGTAAGATTTGTAAATTCTGACTTTATATTTTTTGAGTCAATAATGCTTAACTTTAAGGGAAATCTAATTTCATATAATATCGCCCATCCAAATCGACGGTCAGGTGCTCCACATGGAACTCATAACGCTTCGTTGCACATAATTTCAATTAATGTACGGGGTTTAGGCATCTTTGCAAAGTGAAGAGGGATTTTTTATTGGTTACAAAGAAAGAGAAATATTGGAATAGTTTTCATGCAAAAACTCACAGTAGTAAAGAAACAGAAGCTAAATGGAGAGCAGAATGGGGACAAAGAATCATATATCGCAATGGTACAACAAACGCAAGGGGTTCAGCAATATTAATTAAGATCAATATTTCTTGTGAAATTTAAAAGCAAGTTATAGATAAAGATGGAAGATTTGTAATTTTAGAATGCTTACTTAACGATTATAAGATCACATTACTAAATGTGTATTGACTAATGATGATTCACCAGAATTTTATAAAAGGTTATTTTTAGAAATTGATAATATTCCAAATGATCACAGGATTATTGGGGGTGACTGGAATGTCACATTAGATATACATTTAGATCAGTTAAACAAAAATCAGAATAATATCAGTAAAGCTAGGAAAACAGTTCTTGAATATATGGAAGAAACAGAAATGGTTGATATCTGGAGACAACATTACCCTGACTTAGTGAAGTTTACAACGGTCCGTAATAAGCATGTATCGGAAGGTAGCCGGTTAGATTATTTTTTAGTGTGAGTTGGATAATTGGGGAATGTTAAAAACACACACATTGCCCCTTCTCATTGCACCATCTAAGTATATCTCTTGGACTGGATATGTTTATTCATAATAGAGGTCCAGAATACTGGAAACTGAATTGCTCTTTATTAAAGAACTAAAAATATAATGATCTAATAAAAACAAACATTTAATCTGCACAAGAAGAAAATAAAGAGATTAACCATGCTTTAATGTGTTTAAAAAAGTACATTATGCGAGAAACCATTTGATTTAGTAAAAAAATTATAAAAATAATAAATTGCAACGTTAGAAAAAAAGTGCTTCTCTGCAGTATGCAAATAACTAATCTAACTGAGCTGAAATCAAAAGAGAAATGGAAGATCTTATAGAATCAGGAACAAAAGTAGCCATTTTCAGAAATATATGTAGATAGTATGAAGAAGGAGAAAAACGATCTAAGTATTTTCTCAACCTTGACAAACGAAACTATAATAGAAAAGTGATAAACAAATGAATGTTAAATGATGGAAAAATTATCAGTGATGCCGAGCAGAATTAAGCTGCAGAGAAGACTTATTAAGAAAAATTGTATACCTCAAAATTAGTACAACCTTAAAAGAATTGAAAAACTTTCAGAACAGTAGAGAATTTTTGTGATACAAATATAAATGAAAATGAAATTTTTGAAAACTTTTTGAAAATCATTTTCTAATAACAAGGCACCAGGCTTAGATATTATTCCGGCGGAATTTTGTATACAATTTGGCATGAAATAAAACAACCACTCACATCCTGTATAACATATAGTCTAAAATAAGGGAATTTAAGTATATCACAAGGATAAGGTGTTCTTGGTTTATTACTAAAAACATAAATCACCCATGATTTTCAAAAATCAAACATAAATAATCATGTATCAAGGAGGGAAACGTATCTTTAATAACGGATGACGTTCACATTTTTTTTCAGGGTCTAATAGGTGTGAGACAGGGTTGTCCCCTGATCACTTATCTTTTTGTTATCTCTGCAGAAATATTGGCAAGGAGATTAAGAGAAGAAAATATATCAAAAGGGATTAAGATAGATAAATTCCATTATAAAATATTGCAGTATGCAGATAATACTGTCCTATTGTTTTCAGATTAGGAGAGTATCTTAGAATGTGTAAAAATCACGAGAGAATATCTTGTCTTAAAACGAACCTAAATGAAACTGCAGTCATGCCTTCAATTAAAACACAAACAAATACAATATTTGTAAAAACATATTAAACTAAACAAGGCCTTCAATGATCTGAAGGTCCAATAATTATCTTAAGCATCCTATTTCGACCTTCACTATATAAATAAATAACTGGCCATACATTTCAAAATTGGATATAATAAAAAAGCATACATACCTGGTCATTCCGATATATGACACTGGTTGGTAAAATAACAATTGGAAATTGGTCATGCGCACGCCCAGATTATATACCTATTATCAGTCTAACCATCCCCTACAACACACTCTATAAGAAAATTAGAAAAAAATGTATAAATCTATATGGTCTTATAAACCAGATAAAATAAAACTGACCTCCCTAATCGCACCATACGAAAAAGGCGGCCTTAAGATGATACATGTTCCCTCAAAAATTGATGCTTTAAAATTAAGCTGGATAAATAGATTATTGAAGAAGAGTAATAATAACTCTTGGAAAATCATATTCTTGATAAGTTACCTGATGAGAATTTAAGTTTAAGTGTAATTTAAGAGTAGAAAACTTGCATGAGATTTTATGTCTAAATTTCTCTTCTGGAAGGGATCCACTCAGATTAGGTGCCAATATAGTTTTAATGAAGCAAAAAAAATATTGAAGAAGTACTTGAGCAGACATAATGGTATAACTCCCATATTAAAACAGATAACAAAGTTTTAATAAATTAAAAATTATATTCTTCAGATATAAAATATATAAAAAGATATATTTGTTAAAGCAGGGGAGGCCTTCAGATTTAATACTTAAAAAGAACCCCGACAGAAAAGAAATGTGGAAATTAACTACCTATTTTACAGAGGTTTATTATATTCAATTCCTCATAGCTGGAAAAAGATGATGAAAAACAGAAAACAACACGTCTTTCAACACAATGTTGATGCTTTATTAAATTTGAGAAGTACAACAAAACAAGTGCATGATCAAATTATTGAATATAAACAAGAGGAACTGACTAACCCCCTGCATATTTTTTTTCGAGATCTTAAAGTACCATTTGGAGATCAGACTCTCCAAAAATATGTTAAAATTAAAAAAAGCCACCAATTCAGTTCAATTAAGAATGTTCCAGGTTAAAGTTCCCCTACGGATTATATATATAAACAGTCACCTTTATAAATTCAAACTCACTGATTGTGAAAAATGTACTTTTTGTAAAGAAGAAGTAGAATCCTATATTCATTTCTTCTGGTCCTGTAATTTTGTAAAGTTGCTGTTGTAAGAATTGCACAATTGGTTAAAATCACACAAGGTTATTGAGCATTTTGTACAATTTGACTGTGTAAGAATAATATTCGGTGACTTTCCAGATATCACTGGAAGTATTGTTTTATATGTTAAATATTATATTTTTACTTGTCGTAGTAAGAAAAATAAACCATCATGAAAAGTTGCTTTTGAATATGTTAAATATATTATCGACATTGAATATTATATTGCTCTGAAGAACGAAAAGACCCACTTGCACAATGACAAATGGCAAAAGTAAATCTTTCTGAGAAATAAATGATTTTTTTTAATTGTTTTGATTTTTAGTAAAAATCTAGAACATTTAAAATTACAAGGGTAAAGATGTGCACATTAAGAACAAAGTATCTATTGGAGTGTCTATGTTAATGGCACTAACTGTCTTTTTCTCTGCTGTTTTATGTATGTTTTTGTTGAAATAAATATTATAAAAAAATTAAAAATTAACCTTTTAGAAAATCTCTGGTGGCTAGACGCAAAGACATAGACTTAATTATCAACTTATAACAATCTCTGGTGGCTTGAACCATAGCCGTTGACATAATTATCAGTTGGTTTTCCTCACATATTTAACAAAGTAATAACAGACATTATGCTTTTCCAAATTGCAAATATAAATTAATGCCGAAGCCCCATTGCCTGCTTTATTTTATTCATATTTTATTTTTTCAAAATACAAAAAAATATTCATAATACCGTAATTTTTCCCTAACAAAATTAGAAGTGAAAACATTTGCTTTTAAGACCGATATCTACGTGACTACAGGAAACAGAAATAAACAGTATTATTTGAATTTCCTATCCGCGATGAGGGTGTGCGTCACTTCTAGTTCGTGTGTGTGTGTTTACATTTCACACGCATTTACATCACTCACGCAATCCTGCAAGAACGGAATCCCGTTTTTAGAGAAACTGGCCCTTGAAGAATCGACTTGTTTTGATGTGGAACTGGCACTGGTTCCGGATCCAGGAAGTACTTCAAGCATATTCCAAAATATGTAGACACATATGACCGATTGAACATGAAACCGATGATTTTTTTTTTCTTTCTTTCATGTCTGGAAGAAAAAAAAACTATGTTGTTAAGATCATTCACAAAGAGATATAAAATTTTCCATTATTGTTTTCCGTTTAACAGCAATGGATGGCGTTTATGCAAAATCGTAAGTTATCCTCTCTGCTTTGCTAGCCAATCGGCAAAATATGTTGATTTTCAGAACAGTTCTCTGAAAGTAAACATTATGATTTTCAGACATTGAAGATTCTTCGTGAATAACAATATGCTTATTTATTATTACAAAATACCCAAAAATCTGTGTTATCCGCCGATAATATCCTTATATCGCAAACACGGTTTTATTTTCACCAATTTACATGCTTCATTAAGGGTCTGTATCCAATGCCGCTCCTCAGCAATTTCAAAACACGTTTGGCAAGGCACCTACGATGTTTATCGTATTCTTGAACTGGACGTTGACTTCATTACTAAATTATAGGTTAAAATTAGCTTCGTTTTTCTGCGCTCTTATTATTGTCAGCCATATTGCGCAACAGTCAGGCCATATATAGAAAAAAAATCATTTAATAACATTTCAGTCTCAACAGAAAAAGCCCCCGACTACGCAGCCTGCATCCTGGTTACATTTCCCGGGCGAACTCTTTTTACTATTACATGTCTGAAAACGTCGTGTCTATAGATTTTTCCTACATTTTTACCCTGATACTTCTTCTTCAGAATTGATTACTCTTGCAAGAACTTTCACATGTGACCCGATCATGGCCAGACGAAATATAGCGATAACATGAAAATCCTTAAAAAATAAAATTAAACTTTTTTTACGCGGAACAGAAACTGCTTCCGGAGCCAGTTACATGATGCTTAAGTCGGATTAACTTTCTTCCCACCGAAATCAAGACTCACCTGACAACCGGCAAATGTTTCATACAACCCCCCCCCCAAGAATAAAGCCAGCGGAACTTATCTTGACATTGCATATTGACGGTAGTGGAGGGTAGTGGTTAGCAACCATGGTCAGGCGGAATATACTGTACCTAGCTCTTTCTTGAGCTTTTTATTTTAATAACACCTGTGAAACGGTATCAGATACCTACTTTTCATTACTCGTGGCAATAAATAGCACATGTGACAAGGGTGTAAAATGTTTTGCGTTATTTTACATTGGTCCACAATTGGTCCGATCTGTCATAGTACAGTTTACAACCTATAAACAGAAAGAGGGTGTCATTAAACAAGCCCGATAAATGGTAAGAGATTCAAAGTATCACATGATTTTATTGAACAGGTTAGATCGGCAAGGCGTAACCTTGTCCCCTTTATGATACAGGCTAGACAGGATAACAAGGAGGCCTTTCTTTCTTCTGATAAACTGTGTATTGAGGGGCTATTGTATAAATGGGTTTTCGAATCAAACACAAAATTGATGGTCGGAAAAACTAGAAATGATAAATGTTGGTTCATGAGCATCGGAATGTTTGAAAAAAAATCTAAAATACTTGTGAATTCAACATTGTTACTAATTTCAGATTGGGATTTTCCTTATGAGAGACAAGATGATCACTCTTTCTCCAAACCAGCATTATACTAACATTAAGACCGCACTTGCACCACGTACACAGGTAAGCAAGTGTTCACTTACTCATTCATGCACACTTACTATAACTCAAGATTATATAAATCTGAATATAATGCAGTATTCATGGTGTCATGGAATGTTTGGGGACTGAAAAACAAGATTTATTCACCCGAACTTTAAGATTTAATTAATGCTTCTGATATATTGTATATTGTGGAAATTTGGGCATCTTATGAAAATTGGTTTGACCACTATTTTGAACAATTTATGTATTTTGCAAGTGTTGGAGATAATGTTGGTATGTATGGAAGGAGTCATTGTTCGTATAAGAAAGAATTGCAATTTCAAAAAAGTCAATGTTGGAAAACGTATAGATATAATTTCTTTTATATTGTATGGTGCAGCTTTTAATTCGGATAAACCTGTTATGTTGATATGTGCATATATTGCTACATCTTTCGATTGAAGACTCAAAAATATTCTGATAGATATTATATCAAAATATGTAGATTTAAATGTCATTTAATGGGTGATCTTATTGCCAGGATTGGCAAAAATGTGTGATTACATAGAAAATGATTATTTAGGATATATTGATTTAAACGAGTGTACCCTTCAGATGAATTTAAATTGTGTAGAAATCAGAGGATGGTAAAACTAACATATTTTGTTTTCCATTACAACAATTTTGCTGTGCTTTAAAAATTCGTGTTTTGATTGGTAGAATCCCATCAGAAATTGCAGGCGTAAACACATATGTAACACATGCTAGACAGAGTGTTAGTGACTACCTGATTGTTAGTGTTTAATTTTTTATCAAAGTGAAAACATTAACAAATTAAAGCTTTGATTTGTAAGAATACTTTCCAGTACTTTAAAAGTTGAATCCGGTAAAACAGTTTCAGAAAATATTTGCTCACAACTCAATGGGCAAGGTAGAAACTTCAGTCACAGGCTTTCAAATGATTATAAAAGTTAATATATTGATCACATATGTAATTTGAAACGTTATGTTCAGCAAGATGTTGATGAGGCTGTTGAATATTTGAAAACATATTTATGTCAGTTGCATTAGCTTGAGCCCCATAGCTTGAAGAATATGGGTAACAGAGACCTAATTCCAGGCTTTCAAGGAGATTTTTCGTTGATCTCTCTGGATGTTCGAGCTTCAGCGGTTACGATTTGTGCCCTGTTAACAGGTGGCAGCATCTTTTCAGGTCACAAAATAGAAGAAAAAACGTAAAAAATCGAAAACAATACAGGTGGCACCACCCGTTTGCAGAAACTGATGAATCACTCCATGATCCATATCCATGCAAAGTATCATGGTAATCAATGCATTAGTTGTTCGGATACTTGAGCTTTTGTATAATTTTCTCATTATTTTAGGAAGTACTTCGGAGCCCTTTAGCTGGAAGAATTTGGGTAACAGAGACCTAATTCCAGGTTTCCAAAGTGTTTTTCATGGACCTCTCTGGATGTAAAGTTAGAAGATTCCAGGTCCAGTAGTTACGATTTGTGCCTTGTTAGCGATCAGACGGCCGGACGGACAACCGCAAAGAGTGATCGCTATAGCGCAGATGACTTACAGTCAGCTGAGCTAAAAATTGTCTCAAGAAAGAGAAGAATGTTGATCACATTTCAGCAAATGATTGGTTAAATTACTTCAGATATTTACTTGATGATAAAAACGAAGTTATGGAAGATTTTCACATTATGGCTGACACATACTAGAGCAAAAATGAATTAAGGGTCACAAGGTCAAAGGACAAGGTCACAGGAGCCATCTGCTTACAAATTAGTTTCCAGATGATAACTGCAATTTTGTCTAACATATTGGTTTCAAACTTAACTTATATATGGCTCACCACTAATGTAAGAAGTTTACAGATTTTAGGGTCCAATGGTCAACGGTCAAGGTCACAGGACTGTTGCAACCACTATTGTAGTAACGTTCACTATTGTAATAATTATTATAATAGTGGTTGGGAAGGGCCAGTTTTTGCCAACCACTATTGTAATAACGGTCGCTATTGTAATAATTATTACAATAGTGGTTGCAAATGCAACCACTATTGTAATATTTTTCTATTACAATAGGGGTTGATGTTGAAGGCGGAAAATTTTCCTAGATATGTCGAGATTCTTCCAAACAAATGACATTTCCGCAAAAAAACACACAATTCATACTCTGTCTCCCCAAAAACGCATAAGTTGTATTTCATATGTTATTACACAAGTGAACTTTATTTTATTAGTGACCGTGTCGAGAAACCACTATTGTAATCACGGTCACTTTTGTAAAAAAAACTAGCGGCCACCTTTATTTCACCAGTGAAGAAATAATTCAACGTCGTTCATCTTGAAATGCCACCATTGTTTTAAAATTGAGTTCAATTCTAAAATGCTGCAGAATTGTAGTATTCCAAACTTTATAATCCACTCTTACATCATTAATTATAGCAATTACGAAATTTATTACAATAGTGAACGTTATTACAATAGTAACCGTGTCGAGCAACCACTATTGTAATAACGGTCACTAAAGTAATAAAAAATAGCCGCCACTTCTATCTCACCACTGAAGAAATAATTTCCCTCATATTTCATCTTGAAATGCCACCATCTTTTTTATATATGTGTTCAAGTGTAAAATGCTGGGGAATTTTAGTATGCCAAACGTTGTTATCCATCCGTACTAATTAATTATACTATAACGAAATTTATTACAATAGTGAACGTTATTACAATAGTGACCGTGTCGAGCAACCACTATCGTAATAACGGTCACTAATGTAATAAAAAAAAGCCGCCACTTCTATCTCAATACTGAAGAAATAATTTCCCTCACCGTTTATCTTGAAATGCCACGATCGTTTTATATGTCTGTTTAAGTGTAACATTTTGTGAAATTATAGTATTCCCAACGTTATTATCCACTCTAAGGTCATTAATCATACCTATAACGAAATTTATTACAATAGTGAATGTTATTACAATAGTGACCGTGTCGAGCAACAACTATTATAATAACGGTCACTATTGTAATAAAAATAGCCGCCTGTTTTATATCACCACTGAAGAAATAATTTTTCTTAATTTAACGAATTTAACGAAATTCATAAAAGTAAAAGGTTAGGGGTCTTTATTATTCAGAATACATTTACAATCATCTCATATGTGTTTATTTATTCCACAGACGACATTTATTACAAGGGGAACAATTATTGCAGTATATAAGGCAAATAGTTTGTCCCATTTTTTAATGTTAAAATTGGAGTTCTTTCATAATTTTGTGGTCTGGGATTTTCATGTTTTATTTACCACGCTGAGCCAACTTTATTTTGCTATCTATATCAGTATAATAAAACACTGGATTAACGCAGTGTTATCTTATCCTCATTATTCATTATAAGCGAGTAGTTAAAAAATTGCAGTTAATGGAAAGTACATTCGTTGTGAGTGAAATGCAATTCTAAAAGGTAATTTAATGTTAAACTAAAAAATGTCCTCACATGGCAGTAGTGAATGCGAGACATGCGTATTATGTTGTAATATATTGTAAGTGAATGTAAATATATTGTAAGTAATTTAGAAATATTTTATCCAAACAGGGAATAAACGAAGAATCCAGCAAAACCTAAGGGACTGAGGAGACTCAACAGATTCGCCTGGTATGGGGAGATGCTGGAGGAAAAATTAAACCCCATAAGACATACAATATATAAATCTATCTCGCTGGGAAATTTCCGTGTCAATTTCTGAAGTTAATGAGGACAGATGTTATGGGACCTGTAATTAGATTCTTAAGAGGATCGAATCCACTGCGACATGAAAAAAGAGAGAAATGTGTTCCTTAGCTAAGAAAATAGATTGAGCAGTCGTAGAATTAAAACAAACTAAGTTTAAGGAAAAGTTGATCTGTGGAACAGATCTAGTATCCCCCCTGCCTGTTGTGGATATTCCTGGAAAAAAATGTGAACACCTATAAGAAATTTAAGATGGGTCAATGTCAACCACCAAGATAACTGTGAGTTTGAAAACTGCATCACCATCATCCATATTCCAACATGACCAAGCCCTCATGAAGAAGGTAAATGCTGCAAATTTTGTGACTGTGCTTCATTTTTTTTTCGAATTATTGCGTAACATTTGTTAAAACATCATTGCCTCTGTGACTTTGAAAAATGTTTCAAGGTCATCAATATTTGAACTCGAATTAGCCCTTGATAAGGCAAATCAATGCTGAAGTTTGATGGCTGTAACTGAAACTCTTTTTCGAGTTTTTGCGTTAAAATCATTTCACTATTATCGCCGCTGTGACCATGAAAATGGGCCAAGGTCATCTATGTTCGAACTTGACTTAGCCATTGATTAAAGCATTAAAGCTGCATATTTGGTGACTTTACCTGAAGACCTTTTCCAGTTATTGTGTTAACATCATTTTAGCATTATCGACACTGTGATCTTAAAAATGTGTCAAGGTCATCCATGTCTTGGCCCTTGATACGAAGCATCAATGCTGCATGTTTGATGGCTGTACTTCATATTCTTTTTTAGTTTTTTTTTTGTTAACATCTTATCTGTGACGGACGGACGGCACGACGAACGGACGCTGACCATTTCTATGGAGGTGGCAGGGGATAATATTAACCCAATCATAGGGGGCGTAGCCAAATAGGCCCACAGGGCCACGCCCCAACCCCTGGTCCTCCCTTTGGTACTACCAGTTATCCCGGGATTTCACTTTGTCTAATCATAAAATTCTTGTGCTTGCATGACACTGATGTCAGTCCACACGTAGATACAATGAGCTACATCCTTAGGATGAAATATCGGAGTTTGCCTGGAGACATCCAAGAAAACTTTTACCCCATAACTTATAAGACGGCTGAGGTGTCGGTGAAACATGTACGCATTGCAAATGCAGTAATTAATATTTTATTTATCGATAACGCTAGACAGCATACATATTAAAATATATATTTTTAAAGTTTATTTATCTTTCACAATAGTTCTAATTGTAATAAAAATATTGATATATATATATATATATATATATATATATATATATATATATATATGTTATGCTACAAATGGCAATCTGGTATGATAGTACAGATTGCGATTGGGATTTGTACCAGTAAAAGTCCCTAATTGCGATCTGTACTGGTACAATTGCAAAGCGTACCAGATTGCTATTTGTACCATGATATAGATATATATACCAATACATACCTCAAACGCAGTTAAACAAAACAAGGTTGACACCAACCTGGCGGCAATTTTCACATTTACATTTTTACAATGTCTGTCAATCGGGAGTGAGAAAGTGACAAATTTAGTAATTTAAATTTAATTTTTTTTATTAAAATAATTTTTTTTATTAAATTTAATTTAATTAATTTTTAATTTAAATTTTAGTAATTTAAGTAATTTCTTGCAATATGAATATAATATAAATATGATCATATAATAATTGTTAGGATAAATAAAGACGTATCTGTGTTCACATGGTGACATTCTAAATGACATTGGATACAACTCGAGTGCACTGGATGTTTGAATGTCTATATACATACTAGTTTGAAGCAACATATGTTGGTCATTTAAAATCAACCGCGCATTTATCAGCAGCCTGCCTGACAGTATTACGTGATCTCATAAAGCACTGGACCATTGTCAATCATGAAAACACTTTGGTTTCCAGGTGTTTATATCAAGCCGCTTATAAACACCCGGGTGTTTTTACTCATGTTATAAGGGCTGATGAATTAATGAATAAACGGAAGGGCATTATAAGACCTATTATACCTCGAATCCCCGATAAATTATTTAACAGCAAATATATATGGTCAAACTAAGTACTGACCCCTGACAATAATGCTTGAAATACGATTATGTACATTAAATAATTGTTTAAAGTTCATTCACACGAATTTGAAACTATTACAATGTATTGAGATTTATTTTGACAGAATTATACCACTTTAAAGGGACCTTTAAACATGTTGGTAAAAGCACGTCTTGTGTCTATCTGTAGACACCAGTGTTTTCTGCATAAACACAGACAATTTAAACATGTGGCTATTCAAATATAACACTGGTGTGTTGTACAAAACATTAGACGTGTCTCCATTTTTTACAGTGTACTGTGTACGGGATTCGCTATGACCATTATTGTGTTATATGTTTAATTACGTTTTTGTTTGATTAATTTATACCTTTAAAAGGGCACGGTAGGTGGCGTCACCTGTCTTGTTTATGAGAAAACTCTCCAAAAATAGATGTACATGCCAAATTGCTGCAAAACACATTGAACCACTCCTAGGATATGAGCAATTTATACCTAAAACATATGTATGGATGGACGCCACACGAAAACAATTGCAGATGTCGCCACAAGTCTTGAATATAAGATCTTCAGATCAATGAATATGAACAATTTCATTCCAATCCGGCCATTAGTTTTTATACTGTTAATGCTTCAGTACTGCAGAGTGGCATTGATGGGATATTCACGGCACGAAAACAAGAAAAGGACAGAAGATTGCGCCAATAATCTTCCGCAGAATCTTCGGTCAGCTTGATTTTTGGACCATTCCATGCATCACGTATCGGGATATTTATGATTTTATGTGATTGTCGCCATATATGGCAATACTCAATGTCAAAGCCACTCTCATAGGAAAGGTCTTGACCCCATTTTAAATATACATCATCCCATAACCCATATCTATGTAAATATATAATATCATAGAAATCTGTCTATTTGTTTTTGACTTATAATCCTTACAGTACTGTCAAGTGGCACTGATAGGGATATTATACGGCACGAAAACAAGAAAATGATAATAGGTGGAGCCACAAGTTTCCGGTATATGACCACACTATCCAAGAACTTCGGTCAACTTGATTTTTGGAGCAATCCAAGCAAGATGTCTTGAGATATGTAAGAATGAGTGTTATTTTCCCATTTTGTACCAAGCGACCCGTGACATGACGTCTTAATATTGGTGACTAAGGTATTCATGCAGTTGCGCCAAATTTTATGAGTGGAGCAATGCCTCTCTCTCTCTCTATATATATATCTATATATATATATATATATATATATATATATGAGAAAATAAATAAATTCTATAGACTAACTAATTTTTTAATCGGAGCTTTCAAGGCGCACAGGAATCTTCATCACGTTGTGAGAGGGAACGGGTAGAGATGTGTTTTTACATATCGAGTAATAATGTATGGAGTCCATTGTGCAAGAAATATTTTGCACAAATATGAAATATAAGTTGAACTGCAAGATATAAGATAAGGAAACATTATTTCTTCAGTGGTGAGAAAACGTGGCGGTTCTTTTCTATTACCAGAGTGACCGTTATTACAATATTGGTTGCACGACACGGTCACTATTGTAATAACGTTCACTATTGTAATAAATTTTGTTATAGGTATAATTAATTAAGTTAGAATGTTTTATAATGTTTAGAATACTATCATTCCCCAGCATATCACACTTGAACAAAAATAAAAAAAGATGGTGGCATTTCAAGACATACTATGAAGGAATTTATTTCTTCAGTGGTGAGATAACAGTGGTGGCTTTTTTTATTGATCGTTAAATAGTGATCGTTATTACAATAGTGGTTGCTCGACACGGTCACTATTGTAATAACGTTCACTATTGTAATAAACTTCGTTATAGGTATAGTTAATTAAGTAAGGATGGATTACAACGTTTGAAATACTATAATTCCGCAGCATTTTACACTTGAACACATATATAAAAAGGTGGTGGCATTTCAAGATGAACTACGAGGGAAATTATTTCATCAGTGGTGAGATAACAGTGGCGGCTATTTTTTATTACAATAGTGAACGTTATTACAATAGTGGTTGCTCGACACTGTCACTATTGTAATAACGTTCACCATTGTTATAAATTTCGTATTAGGTAAAATTAATTAAGGATGGATTACAAAGTTTGGAATATTTTAATTCCCCAGCATATCACACTTGAACACAAACAAATAAAGATGGTGGCATTTCAAGATGAACTACGAGGGAAATATTCTTAAGTTTTGAGGTAAAAGTGGCGGCAATTTTTGTTACAATAGTGACCGTTATTACAATAGTGGTTGCTCGACACGGTCACTATTGTAATAACGTTCACTATTGTAATAAATTTCGTAATTGCTATAATTATTGATGTAAGAGTGGATTATAAAGTTTGGAATACTACAATTCTGCAGCATTTTAGAATTGAACTCATATTTAAAACAATGGTGGCATTCCAAGATGAACGACGATAGAATTATTTCTTCAGTGGTGAAATAAAGGTGGCCGCTAGTTTTTATTACAATAGTGACCGTTATTACAATAGTGGTTTCTCGACACGGTCACTAATGTAATAAAGTTTACTAGTGTAATAACATATGAAATACAACTTATGCGTTTTTGGGGAGACAGAGTATGAATTGTGTGTTTTTTTTTCGGAAATGTCATTTGTTTGGAAGAATCTCGACAAATCTAGGAAAATTTTCCGCCTTCAACATCAACCACTATTGTAATAAAAAATTATTACAATAGTGGTTGCATTTGCAACCACTATTGTAATAATGATTACAACAGCGACCGTTATTACAATAGTGGTTGGCAAAAACTGGCCCTTCCCAACCACTATTGTAATAATTATTACAATAGTGAACGTTATTACAATAGTGGTTGCAACACAGGACTCATTTCTTTAAAAGGAATGTGTATGCATTTCAAGCCAAAATTTTCATCACAAACTTCAAATTTCCAATCTTTTAAATATTACTCACCAGCCATTATAGGAGGATTCTTTCAGATTTGGGGTCATCAAAGATCAAGGTCACAGCGCCCACCCATTCACAAACTAGTTTATGGATGATAATTCTGATTAGGCTAGACAGCTGGCTACAGATTTATTAAGGACCAACCACTAAAGTAGGAAACATTTTGATATTCAGGGTCCAGAGGTCAAAGGTGAAGGTCACGGTAGCAATATCTCTAAAATGATTGAAGACGCAATGTAAATAAAATTTTTCATCCCAAACTTTCCATCTTTCACACATGGCTTACTTGCCCAAAGTGGAAGAAATCTGTTGATTTTGAGGTTAACCGGTCAGAGGTCAAGGTCACTGGACCAACATTTTTTAGAAGATTGTTACAATAATCTAAATGCTGCAAGTTTAAGAATAATAAGTTCTCAGATTTTGTTGGTCACAAGGTCGTTGGTTAAGTTCACAGGACCGTCGTTCTAAGAAAAAACCTTTAAAAATATCCAGATAGACAAATACGGCTGAGCCTCGAGACCCCTGGGTCCCTAGTTTTTGTTACTTTGCAACAACACTTCGACTGGGAGAAACACGATATGGCCTGTGCTAATCAAGTGTCAAGGTAATATAATAAGTACTGTTCAAAGAATCAAGTACTCAATATCAAAATAAATGTTCAACCCCAGTTTCCGTAGAAATCACCAACAAGGATGACGTGAGCGACATAGCTACTGACCCTGATACCAGAAACAACAGCTTAACTTTGTCATTTAAGATTTGTCGGAGTAATGTCAACTTGGCTCACATCAAGATATCATGACAATAAAAAAATAAATATATGGAACTTGAAATTGTGTTCTATTAATTATAACGTCCATAATAATTGTACAAACACCATCCTTTCCATGACACTTTTGAGCTTCGTGAATATTAAGCGGATCAGCAAGATCGTGATGTGGAACGGCTGGAAAAGGTGCCAAGATTCATTTAGGTATTCCCAAAAGAAACCTTTTTATTAAAAGTGATAACATTAGCCAATAGTGGCAAGAAAGTTTCTTAAATATTAAAAAGGAATTAAGAATATATATAATTTAACCATTGGATACAAGTTCCATCGGCAGTACGGCAGTGTGGAAAGATTAGATGGTTGATTATTGGCGATATAGCTATGTAATAGCTTTGTACAGAAATGGTTTTACATTTGGTGAATAATGCGCTGTATAACTGTTAAAAAGGGACTGATAACAAGTCACCGGCATTTTACAGACTTTATTTCCAACTTCAGCTCTCATATCATCCAACTTTCAATGGTATATATTTATCATTGTTGTGTTTATATTCATGAATATTGGCCCCTTTTGAAGTACCATCATAAAGTTCGAATAATCGAGAAATCAGTTTAAGAAAGACAAACACATGTCAGTCTGACGAGTCATTGAAACTAAATTAGGTCAAAACGCGCATAATGCAGAACACATATTGCTATGTCTTGAACCGCTACCTCAGATATGAACAAAACGCACGAATATGTATATACGTGTGTGGGCGCGTGTGTGTATGTGTACGCGTTTGTGTATACATTGAAAAAAAGCAACTGTTCCACGGAATAGGACATTACATTACATAAAATGTTTTGCATTCTGTATTGATATATAAACAGCATAACATATGTCTCAGGTTAAATTAAAAGTATATAAGAATATTGCATTTGTGTTTTCTGATGTTTTGGCAATATTGCAGTCAAGGATATTCTAAGAAACCTTTCTCCGGAAACCGATGTTGTCAAACATAAGGTTTTACCTGTACTTTACATTGTTACTGTATCGTGGCCCGAATGCTAATTAGGGGTTTTATCTTTGCGTCCCCTTATCAGAGGTTCCCCTTAAATCAGAGGCTACATTATGTTTATTTTGTGGAATATAGAAAGTTTTTTTATATATTAGTGCTGGATCGTTTCGTTATTAGCATCGATTGAGAATGAGATTCCGATTTAATGTCATTTAGAAAGAAAAATATATCCCTTGAGCAAATAAAACATTTGTGAATATCAATACTACTTGTATATATACAAGTGTCAAATATAGCGATTGTTAACGTACATTATATATGTTAAATATTCCCTAATCAACTGGCATCTGTTGCCAAAGGTTTTCCAGGTTTCCCTGAGGTATATATCGGGTGGCCCTATATAACGCACCATATTTTAGGTATCAATATATGAACAACTACAAAATATGATTTGTTTAAAATTTACCTGCATATTAAATATTATATTGAACATTATTGCTGCAAATTTCCTGACTCTGAATTGAAAGGTTTGTGCACTTGACCAATAACAGTATCTGATATCCAAATTTGCAATACCGGAGTCTGCGCTGTGTAGATGGCTTACACTTAAATATGAGATGACAGGTTCTTGACACTTGCATGCAGTCGTCTGGATTATCGTTGTCGTCATTTCTGGTACACAATGTCTGTGGATTCAGGAAGACAGTTTTGCTAATTAGTCCTTGTAAGTTGTGTTGAATACATCATGAATGCTTGAATACAGCACATACACCGGAACGTTACCTGGTACCGCTTACCTCACGAAATTAGACGTCACCTGGCAACATCATTATATTGTACGTTAGAATGGGGTTTCTGGTTAACCACAAGGAACGCTAGTCGTCATCTTTTAATGAGAGCATTTTCGTGATCATTTGGGTAAAATAGATCACAAGTTTTATTGTTTAAGAAAATGGAGGCCCTATTGACCGTTTATTCAAATGGACGATGGTCTGTCGAGTTTTATACCACATGCCGGAATTACCATTCTGAACATCAGCTTCTCTAACTAATTGAGTGTTCAAAACCTTTTAGTCAGGGAGAGTTATGTTGCAGTATCCTTTCAAACAACATGTTCTATAGAATTTTTAAGTTTAAAGACATTCCAATGAAGAGTTGTTATTGTTTCTAAATCTAAAATTCTGTGCGTTTTGTGACCACCCGATATATATATATATATATATATATATATATATATATAATTAAATATATATCGTTATCAATTGGAATTATACATTGCCAAATATTTTCATTGCTAATTCTCAAAGTTGAAAAGCTGGACCCCTCATACTACTGCGTATTGACACTAATGCTTATTATTGGACTTTATGACACATGAATGCATCATGGGCAAGATATGTGTGATGTATGTCCGTACGCGATGGCAGGGCACTCACGGATGGACCTTAGAACCATTGACCCAGAAACAACAGGAACGCGTTGACCCGTGTCGCTTACAGTCATCTATTGAACTCCGGCAACAACAAATAAACGGACAAAGAGAACGTTTTCATTTATTCATTAACAGCGGTTAAACAACCCGAACTGGAATTTAAAAGTGGATCGATCGATATTGCGTTAAGGTCCACAGACACTATAAATACCCTTCATTTAGTGATTTTGGATTGGGTTGCAAACAAGAACTGATATCCAGGGATATCCAGGCCTGATGATATGTAGTCTCCTTGTGATAAGGCGGAGACTTTTTGGACGTTTTGGATTTTATTATGGTTGTGCACGGATTATGAACTGAACTTTCGTTATGACTCCTCAGAGCAACCCCGGAGTCATTTTTATTTCGTCGAACCAGCACCAGTGACTTTGATTTACAGCAGATAAGTATTTCTTCATTTGTACCGCACCCAGTTTTAGTTATTATGTGTTAGAGACTTTGTGTTCATGTGTTGTATATATTGTAAATAATGTTTTTTAAATAATTATATATTTTTGTACTAAATTTGTGAGTCAGTTTTTCATTTAACATATTCGTTGTGTGAGTGGAACTCGGGGATGTTGTGTACTACACGCAACATATGTTTTTAATAAAAAGGTCATTTTTCATATAGAGTTATATGTTGATTAAGAATGACTAATCACTGTCAACTCTCAAAGGTTACTCAGAAGCCAGAAGGTAAGTACAAGAGGTATATAGAGCTTTGGTTCGTATGAAGTCAGATAAATATGTACAAGGTAGTAACCACACTCAGTTTGTTGTACCAACTTGTTTTAGGGCAGATGTACTTAAGGTAGCCCATATAAAGGTTTAATATCTAGACATTAGGTTATGGTCGCACACTTGAGAGAGTATTTTCCCACTTCTATTGGCTAGGTTTGCAATCTGACTTAACACAGATATGCAGGTCCTGTGATACCTGACAAAGGACTATCAAGAAAGGTAAGGTAACAAAGGTGCCCCTCGGTAGAATGCCTCTTATTGATCAACCATTTTACCGTAAAGCAATGGATCTAGTGTTTCCAATCTATACGGCGTCAGAACGAGGTAATCGTTTCATTCTTACCTTCGTTGATTATGTTACCCGTTACCTAGAGGCCAAACCGCTATAAAGTGTTGAAGACGAAACTGAATAAGCCACTCCAGCTGAAGTTCTTACGGATATAGGTAGCCAATTTACTTCGTCAGTAGTGAGAGAGGTATGTCGTCTGCTTAGTATCAAGCAACCTTCTACAACCCCTTACGATCCCAGGTGTAATGGTATGGATGAAAAATTCAAGAATTCACTGAAGATGATACTGAAGAGAATGTGCCCAGAAAGGCACCGGTATCTGGCACCGGTTTTGTTTGCTTACCGTGAACCCACTCATGGTTATCTTGGTGGCTTTTAACCTTTCGTCTTACTTTATGGGAGGCATGTACGTGGTCTCATGACGGTACTGAAGGAGTTGCTGACTAAAGAAAGTACTGAATCAGAGGTTAAAGCCACGTATCAGTATGCTCTAGATCTTAAGCAGAAACTAAAGGACACCTGCGATTTGGCTAAACAGATGCAACGTCGGTCAGCAGAAAGATTCCGGGTTTACTACAATAGAAGGGCCAAGGCTCGACATTCGCAGGTAGGTGACAAAGTTTCGACTGTGTTCTCTACAGACAGAAGTAAGTTGTTGCTTCAGTGGAAGGGTCCATTTGAAGTACTGCACCGATTCCATGATCGTGACTACAAGATAAAAGCGAATGATAAGAAAAAGTCCTTCAACATAAATATTTTACAGAAATACATTACCAAAGAAAACTTTGAAGCGATTGCAGACTGTCCGTTTGATTTGCCGTGCTCTCCCGGTGAGATCAAAGAGCCAAACCGTCCTATGATGGTGCAACAAGAAAAGGTTAGCATTGATTATGGAAAGAGCATTGTTCCTCTACCAAGCTCGACACATAAACAAGAACCCTCCGATGTTCATGTAAGTCATGATTTTTTTACAGAACAATCCGTGAATTTAGGGTCCTCATATAAAAGGTTGAGAGGACTTTTACGGATGTCCCAAAGCAAACACACAAAATATAATGTGAGCTACAACACATCACGGACCGGCCTGTCAGATCAAGATGCTTTGAGTCATACGATGAGTGAGGAAATAGGTGATATGGTCTCATTGGTTGTCCTAGAAAGATCAAGTTCAAATAAGGAAAACTCTTATCCGACTCTCAAGTCCATGCTGGTAAAACCACCAATCTTGCAATTACCCAATTTCTCGAAACAGCATGTTTTTAGAACAGATGCTTCCGACAAAGGCTTGGAATGCATTATCGTGTAAGAGTCTGATGGTTTCTTATTCTCAGTTCCCTATGCAAGTCGTAAACTTGAGGATGCAGAACAGAACTACTCGGTAATTGAAAGGGAAGTTTGATGTACACTTGTTTGGCACTACCATCGTGATACAGACTGATCACCATCCCCTGTTATACATAAACCGGTCTCAAACGCTTAACAAACGGATTAAGAGATGGGCCATGATACTTCAAGAGTATCATATTACGGTGGAAGCAGTTCCTTGGAAGGATAACCATGGACCAAATTTCTTAAGGCAGCGTCCAATTGATTTAGTTGATGTATCATTATCAATTTACAAATTGTAAATATTGTAAAATACACATAAAATTAGGTAGTGGCTTGTTGGCAACAATTTCAACAAACGAAATAACCAGTTTTTGAAATATTTGATAATCTGAATGTGACATGTTATTCTGAGTAACGAGTCTTTACGCAATTGATAAATGGATAATATCATAAGAAAATGCAAGCATTTTGTTCTTTTAGGGGGAGTGATGTCACGGAATAGCCCTGAATAGACAACTATAGGTTTGATCTTCCATACCCTGAATTTAATATTACTGCTGCCACACTATGTGTAAATCCTCACCCGCATACCGGTGGAATCCCCCCCCCCCCTTCATTAGGAGTCATTAAGACCAAACTTGTGGATGTAATCCCTACTCAAGTAGATATTATTCAGTGGTGACCACTGAAGCAAAGTAATCCTGTAATGTTTCCTTTTAAACACTTATAGGACTTGATTGTGGATAGGGCTACAATAATATGGCTGTGGGGCTTTCGTGGGAATTCTTTCTGGGGCCAGGTGGCGAGACACCTTCGTAGCATAAAGATGTGCTCTTCACACTATAAACTGTTACAATAATTTGGGTCTAGAAATATATTTTGCAGATTGGAACGGAACCTTGACACTTGAACTGTTAATATGGTCAACCCCAACTTTGTTTATCAAGCCTAAGGCCATCTCTTCAGCAAAACCGTTTGCTGAGAACCACAAAGCTATCAACCGCTAATTTATGATGGAAACAAATATCCAAGTACAGTCTTTGTGGTATTCTGTGGGCCAATACCAGGGACCAGAAGTAACCAAGGGCCCACTTCCTGTGCCATCATGTGTTTACAATACAACCAATACAGCAAAATTATAGTTACCCATAAGTTTTACCCATTTCCCAGGGTGAGTTTAAACTGAAAAAAATACAAAAATGTCTTCCATAATTGGCTATGTTTATTTAGTTAAATCCCCCGAAACAGTGTTATCTGTATGTGTATTTATATACACACACACACACACACATATATATATATATATATATATATATATATATATATATGTACCTGTATGACAAGATCAACTGACTTTATAGACTGAATTGACATAAGACTCAAGTCTCTTTAACTTAATCTTTGTAGATATAGCTGATATCGTTACACCACCATGATGCTTTTCCTTTGCCTTGTTGTCCAATTTGACGTGTCGCCACCAAGCAAGGGCCACTGGTGTATTGTAACACACTGTTAACGCATTAATTAAGTGAATTAATATAACGTTATTTATATTTACTGTCTTGTCTCTCCTTGAATGAACATTTACATTCTGTATTTGATTGGGGTTTAACCCTTGACAATCTTGTCGCTTGATTCATAACCGATATATATCGAGATAACTTGAATACTTTTAAAATCTAGGCATCAATAAATTATGATAACATATGCTCATGTAATATCACCAATGTAACTTTAGAAAAATAGACAGAATTAGCTGAATACCTGTAACTCCTTCGATAGGCATGTCGATTTAATGGCTATATAAAATAATCGTATTTTTTATAATTATAGACTGTTGATTCCTGTAAGCATTCATCTCTGAAATGTCGCCTTAATTCCAAAATTTTCATATTGGTGTCGCATAAATTCCTGTTTGTATGTATCTCTTAAATGTTGCCTAAGTTTCAATATATCTTGAATCGTTGGTTACGCAGATGCAATATGTATCTCGGTGACCCGATTGCTAGATATCCAAAACTTTGTTCTATATTATATGCAAGCAATCTCTAATTGTGTAATTAGATATATCTTTCATTCTCAGCAGTGTTGATTTAATCTTTTAATGAATATATACAGAGAAAACCTTAATAAATTTCAAATATAAGCACCAGTAAGTTATATCATATGAATATTTTATAACTATGCAGTATCCATGCCAATGTAAGCTTAGACAGTAATCTTTAAGTATAGCCCTGTAGATAATGCTGGAATTGTTATTTAAAACACCTCCGTAGACATATAACAATCGTATCTGTGATCATGTCGCCTGAATTCCTATACCGACGGTCCAGAAAGCGATACATATCTCATTATATCCCTGTGAATATGGCTGGAATCTTTATTAAAAACTCTAATTAAGTTGGTTAGAATTTCATTGCGGATACAAGTCTTGTCGCCTTGATTCATATTGGTTCCCTCGTCACCCTTTCTCTCATGTGTCTATCTCTTTCTTTCATCATTTTTTTCTCTCTCTTTCTAACATGCTTTCCTTTTTCTCTCTTTCCCTACTTCTTACTGCGTCACTTCGGTCTTTCATTCTTCCTATCTTACTGACAAACTGTGGATGGACAGTAGACCCCTGACTGCGTGACAGGGTACAAACAAATCAGACTTAAGTATCTCATCATTGGCCGTACTCCTATCTTTGTTACTTCTCAGTTATAACTTTACAGTAACTTAGTTTGATAAAGCAGTGTATGTATCGAGCCATGCTCCATAACGATCACTTTTTGCACATACAGATATATTTATACGTCTGTTGTCTCAATTAAGTCAGAATTATAGTAGGTAATAAAAAAAACAAAAGATTTATTATTTATAAGTGCAAAACCTAATTCATAAAAAAGGAGGTGATGGTTCAGTCCTGTACATGTGCACAGAGAGCCAACGCTAAAAAAGGTGCTAAAGGTACATTGAAGGTGCTGATGGTTTTTCATGCTGTCAGAAACATACATGCAATGAGAATTGGCCCTTGGTACTGCTTGTCTTCATCAAAAACTAAATTTATTTTTTATCTGGCATTGGCCGATTATTTTTTTTCAGTCAATATTTTACACTTCGTAATATCATTTTCCGAATTAATATTCGCTTAATCAAAGTTTTTTTTTATTATATTCTTGGTTGGTGGACGTATCATGCGGAGTCCCCCCCCCCCCCCCCAAAAAAAAAAAATCAGTCTATAGATAAATAGAAAATATTCTTTGCGCAGGTTCTCTCCCTTTGTCTCATATAAATTAAAATATTAATTTATCTTAAAATTTGTTTTGATGGTAAAAGAGAACTTATATTAAATTACCTGGGAGGTAAGGAAGCTCATTAAAAACTAAAACTTGCCCAGAGGTGCACGTTTTCTGTGTGACAACACAAATCACACTCTTTTTATTGTATTTAAGAGTATCATTAAAATGCAAAAAAAATTTCTTGGAAGGTAAAACAGTTATTCTTATTATGTGCGGTTGGCGGTACACTCACACACACATGAACTCCAATGGGATAGATCATAATCACAAAGAAAATCCGTTCTGCGGAAGGATGTTTGTTTTCATATGATCACATTGGAAACCTTACATTAGATCCTCGTTACCCATATCCTCCGAGCTATTGGCTCCTACAGATCCCCGGAACTATTTAAAAAAATATTTTAAAATCTGGTACCTGAATAACTCATCTATTGATCATCATGATTCTTTGCAGAATCTTTGCATCATGATTCATCAGTTCCTGCAGACGGGTGGTCCCACATGTATTTTTATTTTTATTTTTACTCATTTTTCCTGTTTTTTAGACCTTGAATGATGCAGCCGTCCGATACAAGGGCTCAAACCGAAACCGCTTTACCAGAATCTTTTAACACTCTCTAAGTCAGATGGGCACAAATGGTAACAGCTCGGTGTAGAATTAAATAACTGTACTCCATGCCTAACGTTTATTGGCAAACTTCATGATTTAGACCAGTCTGGGAGCCATGTTTCCTATTGTGCAAGGTTCCTTGAATTCATGGCCCATTGAAGGTTCCTGAGCGCCATGGCCCATAGGCCACAAGTCGACGCTGACCATGGAAGTGTAAGAAATATCTCCTTTAAATCATGACATCGTCTGTGTAGGCTAATGATTTATAACTATAACGTTAAAGAGACTGTACACAGGATCGTTGTATGTCTTGGACTTTTTGTTGGTACTAATGTATTTTATTTAAAAAAAAAACTCACACAACTGGTCGCCTAAGTTTGAGATCGTACTCTGTACTCTGTAAAGATTATTTTGATACAATCAAAAGAATGGCACTGTAAAATTTTAGTATCTTAAAGAATAATCTTAATTGAAAAAATATACCACTATATTATCGGACATTGGCGTATTTAGCCACAGCTACTCGGTCCACTCAGGTTGATGAACAGCTAGGATAACTGCTAAAATAATACCTCTACTAAGAACGAAAGGTGGCACTTCCCTGGCCTTTAGCGTTAGTGTTTTTCTTATCAAAGGTTTGTTGATATAAGACCGTACCTGTTTGTGTATCCACGTACTTCTATAGATTATTTGAAATGAGGTGAAACCACCAGATAACGCAGATGTGCAAGATTAAAAACATGAAAAATGGAAATAAAATACATGATAAGGTTTATGTATGCTTATAAAAAAGTCAATAAAATAAACAAAAAGGTCAAATTATGCCCCTCAGCGTTCTTGCATCATCGACATATTATAACATTAAGACTACGTAAGCGTAGTCATGTATCCGTTGCCAGCAATACGAATACCAGGCCAGCGAGGTGTGCAGGTAGCCAATGTTGTCACATTTCGTATGAGTAACAGCTAACCAGCCCGCCTCGCGTCCTGTGTGGACAAGGAACTTTGCCAACCATGTGTCGGGCAATTTTCTCCTAGCCTGGTGCTTGTTACCACCACATGGTCCATTCCTTGCTGTGGTGTGGTTGCTTCTGTGTCTCAATGGCCCAAAGGGCCATGCCAACGGGTGCATCAGCACCTGGTATTGCCTCCCTAGAACGACAGGTCAAGGGGTAGGGACCAGACGATTATATGGACCATCCCTCCTCGGGAAATAGAGGTTGGCTTAAGGCCAACACCCCTATGCTGTAAAAACAAAATATGTTACAGAAACATTGATGATTTACCCAAGTTTACAAGACAAGGGAGAGGAAGGGCCTTGTGATAGAAGGTTTATGACGTTTTGTAGTGAAAGCCGAAAGGAAGCAGCTACAACTCCTACGCCTCTTCTGACACCTAAAGTCATTACAAAAATTGCCACCTGGAATGTTAGGACAATGTATAAAGCTAGTAAAGCATGCCAAATTGCTGCAGAGATGAAAAATTATGAGATATCGGTGTTTGGTTTATGTGAGACGAGGTGGATACAGTCAGGACAGACGAGATTGGTATCAGGAGATGGTTCTTTATTCAGGACACGAGGAAGAAGATGCCCCCCACACAGAAGGAGTTGCTCTGATGCTGTCTAAAGAGGCACAGAAAGCACTTATTTGCTGGGCTGTGAGCTCCAGAATCATGACAGCCCAGTTCAAAACCAAGAAGAAGAATATTAAAATTAGGATAATACAGTGTTATGCTCCAACAAATGATACTGATCTTGAAAAAAAGAACAATTTTACAACTTGTTACAGAATACTTTTAACCAACAAAAAGAAAAAGATCTAAATATCTTCATAGAAGATTTCGATGCAACGATAGGAAATAACAATTCCGGACATGATCAGGTGATGGGTAGACATGGACTTGGCCAAATGAATGAAAATGGTGAGATATTTGCAGACTTCTGTGCTCTTAATCATTTTGTCATTGGAGGCAGTATATTCCAACACAAAGCAATACATAAAGCAACGTGGAGATCCCCGGACCTTAATACAGAAAACCAGATAGATCATATTTGTATTGGAAAAAATGTTCAGAAGATCCCTACAGGATGTAAGAGCGAAAAGAGGAGCAGATGTAGGTTCAGACCGACACCTTGTTTTGGCTTAAATGAAGCTCCGACTTAAAAACACATACGAATGTGAACAACGCAAGGACCAGATACAATGTAGATTTATTTAAAGACAGGAATATCCTACAATAGTACCAAATCATTCTGTCAAACAGGTTCCAACTTCTACAAGAAATTCATGATGAAAATCATACAGGCTTTGAGAAACAGTGGCAACATGCAAAAGACATTAGGACAAGTTCATGTGAAGCGACAGTTGGCAAGAAAAAACACAGCATTAAGACTGGATGTCAGCAGCTACCCTACAGAAAATCCTAAAAAGGAAAGATAAGAAGGCAATCATGAACAACAGTAAAACCAGGGCAACAAAAGCCAATCTTCAGGAACAATACAGTAAAGCACACAAAGAGGTTAAGAAAAGCATAAAAGCAGATAAGAGAAACTTTATAGCAGATTTGGCATTAACAGCAGAAATAGTAGCAACACAAAGGAACCTAAAGACAGTGTATGAAATCACTAAGAAACTAACAGGCAGATACCAACAAACTCACAGGCCAATTAGAGACAAAGAAGGTAAAACGCTTACTGACATCAAGGATCAGCTAAGAAGATGGACAGAACATTTTAAAAAATTGCTAAATAGACCAGCCCCAGAAAACCCACCAAACATAATGTCTGCTGAAAGAGCTTTGACTGTAAACTGTGAAAATCCTAATAGGTCAGAAATCAAAAATGCAATAATGAAATTGAAGAGTTGAAAAGCAGCAGTTATAGACAATGTAACAGCAGAGGCCCTTAAAGCAGACGTAAAAACTTCAACTGAAATTATGTACCATCTTTTTGACAAAATTTGGAAAGAGGAGGATACACCAAAAGACTGGAAAAGAGGACTACTTGTATAACTTCCCAAGAAGGGGGACCTGAAAGAATGCAAGAATTACCGAGGTATAATGTTGCTGTCTATTCCAGGGAAAGTCCTAAATAGAATATTACTAGAAAGGATGAAAACAGCAGTTGCGTTGACAAACAAACTTTATGGACAATAATGAGACACTATGGAATACCAGAAAAATTCATCTCACTGATAAAGAACACCTGCTCTGTAACTACATGTAGAGTGATACATGAAGGACAGCTTTCGGAAAGTTTTGCAGTAAAAAACTGGTGTGAGACAAGGTTGCTTATTCTCTCCATTCCTTTTCTTACTTGTAATTGACTGGATTATGAGGACCATCACTCATGGACAAAGAAATGGCTTACAAAGGACTCCATGGACACAGTTGGAAGATTTAGATTTTGCAGATGATCTTACTTTACTGTCACATAATCATGAACAAATGCAAGCAAAAACAAATCTTCTAAAGAAATATCAGCCCAAACAGGCCTGAGAATAAATCGTCTGAAAATCAAAGTCATGAAAGCACCCAACACCAACAAATCAATTGAAATAGGAGGAACACCTTTAGATGAAGTCAGCACCTTTTTATATTTTGGTAGTAAAATAAGCATTCAAGGAGGTTCCGATGAAGATGTCATAGCAAGAGTGGGGAAGCAAGGTCTGCTTTCTTGTCACTGAAGAACATTTGGAATTCAAAGAAAATAAAAATAGGCACAAAACTCAAAATATTTAACTCCAATGTAAAATCCGTGCTCCTTTATGGCTCAGAAACCTGGAGAATGACAAAGACAACTCTCAACAAATTACAAACTTTCTTAAATATTTGTTTGCGAAAAATTTTGAACATTCGTTGGCCAGACACCATCAGTAACGAAGAGCTGTGGTCAAGAACCAGCCAAAACCCAATCGCAAAACAGACCCTTAGGAGAAAGTGGGGTTGGATAGGTCATACATTGAGGAAACCCAAGAACAACATCACAAGGCAAGCCCTTACCTGGAACCCTGAGGGAAAAACAAGTAGAGGAAGGCCAAGAAACAACTGGAGAAGAGATGCAGAAAATTAAGCAAGGAGAATTGGTTACACCTGGCGAGAACTAGAAAAGGCAGCCAAAAGTCGAGTACACTGGAGGGAGATCGTCAATGGCCTATGCTCCTCATGGGGCTAAGGGCTTAATGTAAAAAATGTTGCCTATTCAAACGGTTGCCAAGGCGATGAGCTGTCACTCAAAGCAAACTGCAACAACATTGGCTCAATCCATTCCTCGCTTTGCTGCTATCCATTTTGCTGGCAACACGTCCAGATAATAATGTATATTACTTGTTGCATCAGTTGTGTGTCGCGTTTCGGGGATTGTTTACGCTCAGTCAAGAGGACCACAAATATTCATGGAATCAGTTTCTTGTCTAGCTCAGACACAATGGCCTCTTCCACCCATAACAAGATCTGCCAATAGCATTAATATTTCATATAAATCATGTAACGATTTCAGTCAACAATAGAGGATGTTTCTTCAAGCAGCTTGGCTGATCTGATTGGCCAAACATTCAAAACTCCCTTCACGCGTAATAATTCAGAAAACTACGCCAAAAATAACAGCGCTTGAGTAGTAGGTGGTAGGCCTATAGGTAAAGCGCTGTGTGAAGAGCGTAATCAAACATGTATTGTTAACCACGTTGTTTGTAAAATGAAAATAAACTGATAATAAACCAATATATAGTTCTGTCGTAATTCCTGAAACAGCACTGCTAAGGATACACAATGGTGAACTTTTAAGGTGAACTGTAACAATACTTTCGATACCTGATGAAATAAACATATTGATTACAGATGGCTTTATTAACAATAATGCAATATCAATCTTAATATTTTTTTGAATATTTGGATAAAAAGCTTAAAAAAGAAAAAGGTTTGTTGGTTAGGCGGGAAGCCTCAGCAATCCAGGTTTTGCTATGCACACGCCCCGCATCTTTTTCAGATGTATGAAGTCATAGTTACCTTACCAAGCAAGGCCACCATCTCGATGCATCTTAGACAAGTCCACTATGAGCATGCTGAGTAGTGTTTCCGCAAATTACCATCAAAATATTGTTGTGTATAATATTTATGTTGCCACCTATTACCCCTATCGAATCTTGATCAAGCAAACTGATCTGATCTGTTTTTTTTATTCTTTAATTTCAGAAAGCCTATTGTTAATATATTGCATTGTAT
Organism: Sipunculus nudus; assembly: GCA_026874595.1. Lineage (NCBI taxonomy): Eukaryota > Metazoa > Annelida > Sipuncula > Golfingiida > Sipunculidae > Sipunculus > Sipunculus nudus. Next base: position 54,722,699 of record CM049322.1, on the reverse strand, counting down.
TGGTTCCTAATAAACAATTGCTTAAGTTCAGTCAACAAAAACTACTTTTTTTAAATAATCAACATTTTATAATATAAATGCATTCGTACATGCATTAACCACACAGTATATCACCATATAATTTGCCATAATGCAATGAAAAAGATAGATGGCACAAGAATAAAAAATAACCCATACAATAACTATTTTGTGTAGTTATCATAAGATTTCTATAAAAACGTGCATTAGAGACTATATACATACATTTTACAGAGAACATATACAAAAATCCTATACTTTTGCAATGTTGAGAATTGTCTCGATAACTAAAAGAAATCTTCTTCCTTTTTTCTTTATGTGTTATGTATTGTTCAATATTTAATATATGCTCGCATCTTTGAAATGAAAATATTCAAATCTAGAATTTCCCCACTTATTCTATTCGTATATATAAGAAATATTTTCCTTATAATATTATTAAATTGATTAAATCCCGATTATTCGTATCAATTCTTCCAATTATTACGATTTTTCATTCAACTGATTAAAGGTATCGGACTGTGTATCAAAACTTCAAATTTTTCCAAAATTCATTTACTTACTTTACACTCATGCATCAAAAGTTCTATTGTCTCCTTGTTGTCTGTGCAATAAGAAAATAAATCATCTTGATTTATGCTACACTTAAGAAGCCAAACATTTACTGAAAGAGATCTACTCAGTATTTTAAACTGCAATTCTTATTATTTTTTTTTTTTTGTCTTTGGTAGCTTGTTTGGCTAACTTAAAAATAAATGATCACTGGCGCTCTTTAACCTCATACTCTTTGGAATAAAATTCTTTACCCCAGTGATTGACTATGACTGTTTTCTGTATAACTGTTTCATATATTAAGTTAAAGGTTATTTTACTCAATAATTAAATGGTTATCTCGAATTACACACACTTTCATCTTCTTCACAACTGATAACTATTTCTTTAAGAATTTTGAAAATTTGCTCTTACTCTTCCATATACTATACCTGTTTTATACAGAATGTTGTTGTATATTAAATTTCTTCCTACCAATATATTTTATTGTTCCTTTCAATGTCGGAATGTTTAATTTCTCGAATACTTTCCCACACAAACATCATGTCTTTACATATCAAGGTATATTTTCTGTAAGTTTTTTTTCAGAGTAATAACGTTTCATAAGTAGTACCAGACCACCATAAGCTATACATAAATAGTCAATTAGCCTCAAAATATCTTTGTTTTTGCCTGATATGTATCTCTTTAATCAAACAATTTTCTGTGCATCAAACACATATTGAGCGTTAAGCACCTGTTGACCCCCTTCTTCAGAATTTGAATTCAAAATTTCTTATATATTATATCCTTTGGCCTACCTTTCCAAATAAAGGAATGTAAAAAAAATATTTATTTCTTTGATATAACATCATGGAACATCTATCACAGATAGTCTCAATAAAAATAAACCTAATATTAGAAGTTCATATACCTGTTAGAGGTTTATCTTTCCTGTTTCGGTTTGAACCAATCCACATTATTTCTGTTTTATTTTGGTTGATATTTAGGTCATATACCACACTGATTGTTTTAGAATTTGAAATACTTTAGTATACACAATAGGAAGGCAAAAAAATATATTTCACAAAACGTCTTTTCATAAGTCTTGTTGCTTGACTCTGCCGAAGCAATGTCGCGATTGGTTCTTGTCGTGTTGGTAAACGACCTTGCCCTTTGAAGCCACAACAGTGGCGCCCCCTCTTTGTTAATGTCGTATCATCTGAATAAGCCTCCTGTGTTTGTTTCTGTGCACTATTGATCAACTTTACCATTAATGAACTGCTGGCCGCACCAGATGTGGATTTTGTTTCCTATGAGTACTCCGCATTTGGGACCTTAACTCTTGTTTTAGCTTATAATCCATGACCATTAAGTCCTCTACAAAACAGGTACCACCTTTAATCGCCCGCTTGCCGTTTCTGAGTGCTTGGCCTCTGATTGGCCTTTCATGGAACTTTATTATGATGTCCCTGGGGTTTTCCTCTGTATGTCCCTTTCTGTGAGTTTCAATTCTCGTTTTTTTTTTCATCTCTACTGAGTTTGCTCAACAAATCTTGGTCTGAAATAAATTTACCCACCACATCTTGGCCTTTTTCTAAACACGCTTCTTCCCTGACTCCTAACAGTCTTAAATTCCACTTTTGCTGTTCAAGTGGCTTTATTAGATAATAACTAATTGTAATGTAGTGCAGGTCATGGAGTTGTGTTAATCATTTTTCACATTTTATAAGTGGGTGAGAAACTAGAGCGCATGCATATTTATACATATTTTGAAGCTCCATGATCTGTTCCTTACGTTGAACGTCTCCGGGTGAGGGATATAAATCCAGACTGGTTATCAAGATGACCCCATAAATCATTAATCATACACGCAGGCCCGCTGCACGATGCTTTGAGGCAGCGGAATACGTTTATAAACCTTTATATAGAACACCTGTATCCTGAGTAGTGGCTTGTGTTGCGCTGTTGGAAGGTATAAAACATACCTTGGGCAGTGGAATATATAACCTTAGTTGATCTTGCAATATAAACACTAAACCTTCAATATTGGGATTTTTATATTACAATAACTTTACAAGTAACCCCATTTGACAATTTAAGAGTTCATTTGAAAGGGAACAATGGAAAAATTATTTGATATATAAAGTATTGGTGTATAGCGTATATTTTTACGTGAAACAAATGTACTAATTAAATAAATATGTAACAAAAATACAATAGTTTCAGCTGAGCAAACTTATAGCCATTTGAGGGATAATTGATGTTCAGCAACATCCCAAAAACACTTCTAAAAGTACTAATAAGAAATTAAATTTACAAACATTTCATTTTATTTATTCTATCTTTTTTATTTTATTTGATGGTAGATTTAATAAACAGATAAGTCTTCAGATCATTTTATTGATGACTTTGCTGAATCCGGATAAGATGCTCAATCCCCAACAAAATTTAATTGATTCTTTCTTTTAACATTCCTAATAAATGTCCTGAACATTTCATGAGACTTTGGTCATGATTACGGTAGTTATTTTGTGAACAAACGTCAGACCTGTTACCAACTTTGTTTTGTATTAATATGCATATTTGTAATTAAAAGAGCAAGCAAGCATGACTCCATCAGAGAGAAATATCACCTTGTATTTGAAACCTTACTCACTCCTGGTCGCATTATACGCATGTCTTGTGAATTTTCCCCTGAAAACCTTTATTTTTCTATAAAACCCATAGGTAAACACAACAACACAATATTTTTTTTAATATATCTTGCCCATAACGTCAAAGAATTACGCAACATTGACCTAATTTCTGTTATGTCCAAAGGAAACCTATAATGAAAAGTAAGGCCAAATATGAATACAACAAAACAAGTTACTTTGATATTAATTAGTCTTGAAGTGTAACAAAAGGAACTAAATTGAAAGGAAGGTTTTTCCTTAATTTCTTTAATAAAAATTCGCACCTACCTGCATCAAAATGCTATTATACGGACATCTAAATATATGCCAAATATCAGATTCGTAGGTTCAACACGTGACAGTCGAACAGACGGGCAGACAGAGGACGAACGCTGACCTATCACTATAGCTCAATTGACATATAATCAGCTAAGCTTAAAAGTGACACTACAATGTAATATAGTATCTATCTTTGTGTCATAGGTTATCATTTAAAATTAACTTAATGACAAATGAGTGACATTTCACACGACTTTCGGACTTTTTTGTAACCATAAATTCATACTGGGATGGAAAAAAAATGACAGAAAATCAAGAAAACTGCTAGCCCGATTTAACAAGACACAATATGATTAAGAACTGCCATATTCAGTCCGATAGCAAACTACCAGCCATAATGACTGTTAATGTAATATATAACCTACCACCCGGTAGCGATTAATGATATCGAAGTCATCGTTGTTGAAATTATGGTCTTTTCGTGATTTTTAGACCAAAAAGCCATCAGCAGTGAACCTCTAGGGTCATATCTCCCACCATAGGTGATGAGATACACATTCCTAGTCATCTTGACCTCACCCGCACCTCTTTTTATACAGTGTAATTTGCTTTCGCAGCTCAGTTACAGTAAAATTATATAGACCAAAATGAGTACAAATGCTGGCCAGATAACTCTACAATCAGATGTTTTATTCTTCTAATTAATATTTGCCGTGGTATAGCCTATAGCCCTTCATTTACATAAATTATTTTACTACTGTGTAAACAGATTAAAGCACTTATTTATAAAGGAAGACAGAAATTTACATATATAGGATTTGCCGGTTTTTGACCACTTTACGAGTGATTTGCTACTCGCCTATTAGGCAATTACGAGTCGCGAACGTGCAAAAACGAGTCGCAACCAGTCGTCAAGATCTAAATAATGCTCGTCGTGTGGTCATGTGACTCATCATTTCGTATTTACGAGTCATAAACGTGTAAATACGAGTAATAAATAGTGCCGTGAAGTGGTTATAATAGCGACTTGCTAGAAGAGTTTTCAGTACACAGAAGAATCGCCAGTATACAGAATAGAGTACGTGCATGATTCTTAACAAGAAAAAAATATGATATTGTAGATTGCATTGTGATCAACGGCGAGTCGTTATGTATTATTTGAGAGTTATCAAGATACAAGGCAAAAAAAAAAATAGAAAAAGATCAATTCCAATTGAGTTAAATCAATTTATTATGTTTTAGTTTAGCTCACAATTCTGAAAGTTGCCCATCATTTGAATAAAAGAGACTTCATGATGATCAATATGCTGCGGGAATGTGTGTAATTACAAGTGATAACTGTTATATTAACTTGAATCAGGTCCTATTACTCTTACTATTAACATATTATGTAGTTTACATTGTTTATACTTTGCAAAACAAACATGTACACCTGTAGATAAGTGGACTAAGTTACAGCTCGAATATTGGGTATGTGAATTTTCTTCGCCGACCAATCCTTTCGTGCAACTGTTTCTGACATATTACTGAAACCATATACAGGAATTGTTTAAAAATATCCGTCAATGAGATAAATAGGGATGAATATTTACAGTAAACGATATAGAACGTAAAATTTCTGTTATAAATCGGGTCCAATATTTAATGAAGTGTAATTTTTATGAATATTTATACTGATCACTCTATGCATAAGGCTATAAGCAGAGAGACAAGGTATAATTCAATGAGGTAACTTCCTACATATGGATAAAGGCCCCTTTTGATTTCTCGTGTATATGAAGTAATTTTTCTTTTACTAGATTAGTTATAATATATAAATAATTATAATGTAAACATTCCTTTCGTCTAATGGATAAAAAAAGTACTCATAAGTGTACAGGCACCTGGATACTACCAGATCTCCTGCTCAATCACGCGTTTATGATTTAGTGTACCAGCAGTTTCAGTATTTATATATACGTGCGCAGGTAATGTTAACATGTCATAATAACATATAGTTCAAGATTTTTAAAGTAACATTAACGGTAATATAGATATACACATGCGTAATAAGAGTAACGATGGTGTAGCTATGTTACTGTATACTTTTGCTAGACCTATGTGCTTGAACAACCTTTCACAGCTAATGATCAGTGGTCCTGACTACTCAAGGAACAGGACTGACCACGTAAAGCCATGAGGTAACAAACTATTTCAAATAGACTCTCCTCGTTTTTGAGTTTTGAGTACTTAACACTGTAAACATGCTTTATATGGCACATAAGTGTTTATTCAAATGCTTATTTGTTGACCTTTCTGTTAATGTTAGGCGAAATAATACTTATCATCATGCGTATGTTGTAAATCATATATATATATATGAATTCGAGGGCTGGAGCCGTTCATCAGTTCATCAATTCAGATCAATCCCACCCAGTCTTTTAACTTCAATTCAAATTAAATTTCAACACTTCTTATTTTCATACATTTCAATTCAATTCCACTCTAATTAAGAAGTGATCCTTGCAGACCTGGTTTTGAATATATCCATTGCACTGAATGGCTTTATTCATTATTTGGACGAACTTGTTCCCAATTTCATTTCCATATTTCGAATTGCCAAAAAAAAAACAGCAGTGTGGCGTATTAAATTAGATGGCGGCATGTACATAACCTGAGTTTGCATCCGTCTCAAAGCTGCGTCTGCTTGTTCGTTTATCTTGGAGTTAATTTTCAAAACAGATATGTCCCCTTTGCTAGTGTCTGTATTATATCCTTCACTACAGCTGGTATGTCCTACACGGTATAGAAACCTACCAACCAAAAACTTGTATGGTATTCATAAATCACAGTGTGTGCATTTTTGGAAACTGCGGAACAAAAACGTCAAAAGCTGTCCGTGGAGACTCCGAGGCGAGATAACCTGGAACCCAAGGCAAACTCCTTGTGACAGAAAATAGTGAATAAGCCGGGTGTAAGCCTTGCATGTCTTATGCTGACTTTTCGGCAGACACCCTCAGAGAATTGGGTGGACTTGTTCTTGTCAGAGGCATAGGATGTATTACGATATAGTGGCATGGTAAACTTGGAAAAAAATTCCAACTGAAGCAGGTGTCGGATATTCCATTTAACGAGGAGCTTCATGCTTGAAGGGGCGTTCTACCGACTCTAGCACTGCCGTTATCAAATCTCCAAGAGTTTCATTTGTTCAGGCAATGATATCACAAATAGATAACAAGAGTATTCAGTGGATCCGTTGAATGGTTAATAAAATAACAGTAAAAGCAAATATACATATATCTGCAGGATTTAGGAATTGAGACCTGCTCACAAATAGAAAATTGCATGAGTAGGAAAAGCACTGCATGTATATAACCCCATGGGGTCTTTGTGTGCTTTATGGTCACTGATGGGTACTAATTGCTCACATCAGGGGTCAAGGGGGAGCGATCAGCATCACAGCCTTGCGAGGAAGTCGATGGCCTCGCCGGGCCGCTTGCGTAATCCAGCCGGAACTGCATGGACCAGTGCCAACTGTCACCGGAATGGACATTAAAGCAGGCTTTCCATTTATACGCTGATAAACGGGTACCAATACGGGTGCCAATATGACCAGGATATGAATACGTTTAGTGTTTTCACTTAACTATGTTCGTCAAAGAAGTAAACTGGACCTAAACACAGTATAAAAAGCCAAATTTAAGCGTATTTGTTTTATATATATATATATATATATATATATATATATATATATATCTTTCTCTCTCTCTGTCTCTATTATTTTTATCTTATTGAAAGATGAAAATCAAAATAAAAATTTTTGATGGGGGGGGGGGGTTGGTACAATTGACGCGGGCGGTGCCTGAGAATCATGCCTTTTTTGGCCTTAAATTGTGCAAGTACAATGCAATCTCTCATTACACTTAATAATTAGACTTACTGTAAAGTAATTACTGGGTATGGTTAACTTAAAGTTGAATTGAACTTGGAGCGTAATATGGTGAATTTATTATAAACTGAATCACTTAACAACTGGAGAATGCAATGACGGCACGCATATACAAAAGGAGGACAACGGGGCCTACCTTATGACCTGTAGCCACAAGAGTTAGGAATTGGGACCTGCTCACAAATGAGGAACATCCTAGGGCAGAAAACACGCTGTATATATAACAATATGGGTTATTAGTGTGCGTTATTGGTCACTAACCCACAGCAGGGTGAAGGGGTCAGCATCACCGCGCAGACATTTGGCTGGTGGCATCGCCTGCCAGCTTACGTAATCGGACCAGAGCTGCAGGGACCAGAGCTTACGATTAACCAGCCGGACATAACGGATACGCCTGTTATACTGACAATAACACATGATGGGTATACGGAGAGCTTTACTAACTATAAAAGCCATAACAAAATAAGTATAAAAGCGCGCTGATGACAGACTGGATCGCGCTGAAAGATAATTATTATAAAGTCAAGTGACTGTAGTTACTTGTCTAGTCCCAAATCCAAACGTTGAACGGTAGGTAGAGAGAGAGAGAGTAGCTAGAAAAATATAAAAGTCACAAATATTGCACCACTTACGCATCGAAGATAAGATAACCGGTTGTGAACTACCAATATATGCAGTATATGCCGAAGATTTCCAGTCTCCAATAATTCTAATAACATCAGCGCTTACACCAGACGCGAAAGCCAACAAGGCACCACCCCGACGGAAGCTGTGTCAAGCGGGGTAGTAACCACGCGATTTGCCATTATTTGACAGATTCTCAACACAAATTTTGCTGGAGATAGTGGCTGCAAACTGCCGTTTGTTGTAATTTCAAGAAAAGCCGGTCCTTCCCTCGTTGTGCCGGCCGTCTAAGAGAAAGCGTTGAACACTGCCTGCACTGGACAGAGGGGATTTCCCTGTAATTGCGGTTAGGGGATTTTCCATACTCTGCTCCTGAACTGAATTGCTTTTGTTCACGGAATACGAACCAGCAAACCATGGTTGAAAACCATAGGATGAAAAGTGATGTCCTGTTTGGTGAGGTGTTTGTGCTTTTTAAACGTATTACTGGTCGTCAGCATGTTACCTCGACGAAGCATCGAGGATAACATAAGTAAAGCAGCAGCCCACACATTGGCATATGTAATGGTTGACATGTCAAGAGAACATAGGCCCAAGATATTATGGATCAACATGCAATTTCCTGCACGGAGTATCACCGTGGCACCGGCGCCAGCCTTTAAGTAACGAAGAAAGCTGAAAATTGTTTTATAGGGGATTAGGCAAATTAAATTTCAAATGCATGATTCGTACAGGATTCAAAAACAGACAGACGGTTGTGTACTTCTGTGTTCCATCTAGTAAGGCCGCGTTACGACAGATAAGGTGTGTGCTTGCTGGAAGGGGTCGCGACCCATGTGTGCACAAAAAACGATATATGTGCGTCAATGTGACAGGTAGACGCGTTTAGTTTAAACAGCGTAAGTATTTTCCAGAGAGTGAAGTACCTCGTCGTTAAGCGTCCTCTGCAACGCTACTGAAATACACACATGATAGCGTTAAAAAAACACGGTTCTGGATAGCAGACTGAACAGACGGGGTAAACACCCCGGCCCATGGAGCCTCGAGATTGCATCAGTGACGCCGTTCCATTGTCCGGGAAAATAAATGACTTGAATAAGGAAGTTGTAAATAGAAGATTACCAGAAATTATTTTGTAAGGAATTCATGACCACTGCGTCTTTTGCACTACCTTTATTTATAAGACCTTTATTTATAGAGACCGCACACTTATTCTCACTGTCGACAAATACTTCTTTATTGTCCAATAGGGGGTCCATCTCCGCACTGCAGGTTCAAGGGCCAGGACCTCTTTATAATTAATGCACAAATCGCTTGCCACGGGCAACTCGCTCTCCCACCTCGTATAAACAAAATCTCCCATGAAAAAGGCACCGACGGCTTCGCGGCACGCGTCAATGGAGACAGGCGCAGCAGGGCGGTTATCCACCATCGTAGTCTTCCCATTAAGACTGAAGGTATGAAGTTAAGCCACCAAATAATGTCAAACTTCATTTCATTAGTCACGCGCGTTCCGTGCCATGGTTTTCGCAAAGATTTAATTTTGTCCCAGAGTTCGTCGTAAATGATAACGACCTCCTTACACACACTGTGTGGCCCAGTTCAATTGCCCACCGAAACGCATCAGTGATTTCTTTGACAAGTTGACTCTGCGGTAAATATGATGCGATTCCCTTAACTTGTCTTTGGAAGGGAGACTGTCATACAGCAACTGTCCAGGTGCAATTCCAAAAACGTTAGACACTGGGTTGGCCCTTCCACCTTTTTGTAATTGATCCTGAACCCCAAAAAGCGAAGAACACGCATGAGTTGATTCATTGTTCGCATGCACTGGTCGTAGGATTTTTCAGCAGTACAAAAATCTTCCAGATAGGCCACAATATTCGGGAAACCCTGGTTGGAAAGAATACGCCTTACAGCTTGTGTGAGTGTATTGAAAATGTAAGCAAATTTGCGAGCACCAAAGGGTAAGCGTTTATCAATCATGTATGTGGGTTTGAAATTCCCTGAAAATGTCTATTTCTGGCCTGTGGCAGCATAACCCTCTGGGTAAATTTTAACCACGCGGTAAGCATTGGAGAGATCTACTTTAGCAAGGAACAAACCTCCCGTGACTAGATTTATAGCGTCATGAACTGACTGATATTTGAAGGGGTCTTTATACACAAAGTCATTAAGCGCCTCCCAAGGTGGTCTGCTACAGTCATGAAATATACGAAAGTTTGAAGACCCCTTCTTAGGAACAGTCCCAAATGCTGAGAAAATTGGTGGTGCTTTATTCACAATGTGATATTGGCCGTTGTCCAGTTCTTCTTTTTTGGGGGCTTCAACCCGATTTGCAATAGAGGGCGCAGTTGCGGATTTATAATTATCAATCTCAACGGCTTTGTTAACATCAACGGGCACGTCGAGGATATGAAACCCTTTGCGTACCCCACTCAAAGATAAGGTCTGTCTGGGTCCTGATTTGACAACAACTGCTCCCAAGCTACTAACCCTAACGATCCCTGGGTATTTACATATCGTGTTTTGAGACAGAAAATCGTGCATCTGCACCAGCACCCTTATTGTCATCATTTACATGCAGAAATTTACACGAATCACCAAAAGGGCAATTTCCATTCCGAATTTTAAACAATCTACACTCGGGTTTTCTCTGTTTCTGTACACTACCTGGGTATTTGGAACTGCCTGAACGACTCTGATATAATGGCTTACGATGAGTGTGTTTAGCCTCCCCGAGTAGTTGTAGTTTCATGTTCGCTGTGAGGGCGCCCCATTTAAAACCATGCTCTGCTTGACGTTTCCTGTACTGATAATCAAAGTCTTATAATGAATCCTTATTAGATCATAGATTTGTGTTGTAAAAGCCAGATAATAATCAATGTCTGGTACATGAAGATCGCCAGTATGGAGAAGATGCGACATAAGGCGACAGTTTGCTGCAGACCATTCTTCTATGGTAATACCACTGTATGGGTGATCATCATCAGCTCTACCCAATGTGCCGCTTTGATCATACAAAGCCTTACCCCTTCTACGCTCCTAATACCGTTTTCTAATACGTTCTGGTAAAAACTCTGAGATATGCACGACATTGTTTTTACTTGCTTTAACATTCAGAATTGATCTTTGATCTTAAGGGTCTTTACGTGCCTCGCTGTATGACCAAGGATTATTGCTTGCATTAGGAATATCTTTTGCAGTGGGTATATATGCGTCTTGAGCAAAGAAATCATCAAAGACCTTACCTGCCGATTTTAAATTGGCATTCTGTTCCCTGATGTCGTGAATTGTCAGGCTTGCAGGTCCCCTTACAGAATGGCTTTCCACAGGGTTACATACGCTTTCATGGATTTTTTCCACACTGCTATTATCTAAACGCGTTATAGCAGCCATAAAAAGTTTCCTTTGGCCCAGCGTAAGGGACATGTCTAAGACGTCCTTTTCATTTAGTAATCCTAGCGCGTCCACGGACGTAAGGTCTTCCTTACGCAAAACCGCGATGGTCTTCTTGGTAAACCCAACAATGGCAGCCAATGCGCCCAAATCAAAATTGTCCGACTGTTTTTGGTTGGTTTTGAAGACATCCTTTTCTTCGTCTGCCAGCATGTGATGCTGTGTGTGGTATGCGTATAAAACAAGTGACGACTAGAAATAATAAACAGTAGAATGATTGAATATAAAAAGGGCGTAGAAAATTCCACTACACTTAAAGCGGTTGACAAGCGCTAAGTGCTAAATGCTAGCAATGCATGAAGACGTTGCCTAGATAACTGGGGTGCGTGCGCAACTGCCCGCAAATAACGCAGGTGCGTTACGCCCGGGTGCACAGAAACAGTATAAACACAATTTAAGCCAAGTATAAATTATCCGAAAATATAAACGGCAAATCATATCACTCTTAATAGATCAAAAGGCTTGACAGGAATTCTTGTAGTCCTAGTATAAATATAGTACTCACTATGTTTTCAGGATACAATTCACACAAACTACAGCACTCGATGGGATTCACATCCTCACATCCATATAATATGTTCTCTATATGAATAAAGTCTTGTCTTCGTTATATGAAAATGTTGTAATATATGAAAAAAATAAAACAAAGACGAAGCGACAGACGAAACTTAAAACATTATTGATTGTTTCACCACCAGTCATAGGCCTATGTACAAAATATACTAGTAACTGAATTTTTTGTTATGCAGGGTTATTTTTCAGCGCATGCAGTTATATTCCATATTTGTAAAAAGGCTCTAATCCTTAATTCACCAGATATATATGTCTTGTCAGGTGGCCTCCGTATACTTAATTATATGCCTATTAAGTTGCATTATACTTCCCGATTAGTTGTTTAGCGTCTCAAACATCTCAAATCGAAATGATTAAAATTAATGAGTAACCCCATAAATATATGATCTAACCTCAAACCATTGCAGTTGAATTCATTGTTCTCTGCTCGTTCCTTGTGTCCTGTAGCCAATTTTTTTTATTCAGCAATGAAGTAAGCTTCGGCTGAACCTCTCTCCGACGAAATGCCTTGTTATTCATTTTACAAGACAATGGCTTTACTCAGTGTGCGGAGTGCGTGTTGAGAGATCTGATATATATATCTTCTACCTACCGGTGCGGTGATGTAGCTGTCAGATCCGGTATACCACCGGGAACCGGCAAAAATTGGGACATGTAGCGATTCTTTATGCCAGAAATATATGAAACCCTCATGCCGGATACGTGCACATGAGATCTCACATTAATTACGATTGATTTTTATCTGGTTACATACAGCATGCTGGTTCCGCATTTTGTGCATATATGGAACCTTTTATATAGCTTGAATTTCATATTAATTATAGGAAAAACATGCAGAAACCATGAAACAGCGAATCCTCTATATTAATAAACTCTACAAAAAAGTCAAGTCATTGAAAGCTTATATTTCACTAAGAAGTATACAAGTCAAAAGTAAAATATCCACGCTTGCAATGCTAGCTTATATTATAATCATGATAATGCTATATAAGCGAGTAAAACACGTGTGCCCAAAGAGCTCTAAAATTTACCATAGGCTACATAGCAATTAAAGGGGGGAAAAACTCTTAATTTTAAAATCAGTCCTTAAATGGTTTCTAATGTAATTATGTAGTTCCCATTTGCCAATAAGCTTAAGAATTTGTTAAGCGACTAGCAAATGACCACTTGACGACTCGCAAAATCTTTTAGCGATTCGCAAATGACCACTTCACGACTCGCAAAATCATTTAGCGACTCGCAAATGACCACTTCACGACTCGCAAAATCATTTAGCGACTCGCAAATGACCACTTCACGACTCGCAAAATCATTTAGCGACTCGCAAATGACCACAACTCGCAAAGCGCTCGTAAAAGGGTATTTTTTTGGCAAATCATAAAGCTCGAAATTTAAATAATTATTTGCCCACACGCCTGTCCTACAAGTTCAATGAGTTTTTTTCTTTTTCACAATTGTTTGAATTTTTATTATTTTTTTGAGTCGGGAATTATTTGTATTTGGTCACAGCTGGCTGCTGTGAAGTATTAATCTGAGCACAATATTTTGGTTCAGCAATATATAGATATAGATTACATTCAAATTTAAATCAATTTAACAGTATTGGCATTAAGAAACTGATTTAGCGTGAGATTACTCAGTAGACCATTTATGAGACCTTAATCAGCCGTTTAAAAGAAATGCTTTTATTTAGATTTACGTTTATGTTTGTAAGGACGTTGTAGGGGGCATAGTGGTCGTTAGTTAGCATGAGCTGTCTAATGCTCGTCAAAACGGCATTGTAGCTGAAATCTCATACACAAAATGTCCAGACAATCCTAGTAAATTGAAATTTCTGAGGGTTACACAATGGCTGTTCACGTATATTTAAAAGAAATACCTAAAAAAAAAAATTGTTGTCACATTTACCGGCCGCCTCATATTCTGGGTGCAGTACACTGTCATAACGACGCTAATCAGATTGGCAGAGTAGCAACTGCACAGTTTATATTTAACAACCTTTTTCAACCTAACCTAACACAATAATAAATGCTGCAAGGTGATATAAAGTTTAACAGCAAATGAAGATAATCTTACCTTCTCCTAATTAGATTACATATGCTGTCGGGATGCACGTGAGCAGCTATAAACGACATCGGGGGAGTATTTAGCTTTGAACAATTTAACATGTAAGTTTGAACTTAAATAAAAAAAATCACCCAAAAAAAGCGCCTTGCTTTGTACATGACTCTGCTTCCTTGTGGCCGCTGTCCACGGCAGGTTTTTCACATTGTTGAGAAGACAACTCCATTGTTACTGACCCTATATTTGTAGGTTTTATGTGTTTTTTTATATTAGCTGTATGTGATGTGCTCGTGTGTTTTATGTGTCCTATATCAAATGTGTGTCTTTTTAGCGTGTTGCATGTGTCATACTAAAGCAATTGTAAGCATATCTTGTGTGGTTTATGTGTCGTATTATATCAATTGTGTGTTTTTCTTGTGTCTGATGTGTTATATTATACCAGTTTTTTTTCTTTCTTTTTTTTTATTTGTCATATTATACCTCTTGTGTCGTTCTTGTGTTTTTAAACGCATTTTATATTGGCGGACTGCTCTTTCGGTTACATTCCGTTATTTGGTCTGGTCTCAGATAAAAACTTAAACATTAAAAAATTAGTAAGAGACCCCAATGCAAAATATATATCTTCTTTTTTTGTTATTTGTTCTGTGTAAAGTTTAACCATTAAAAAAGATCTGTATATCATATATTAAAACGATAAGAGTTAGAGGACTGGCAGGCATGGATAAAAGGCTAGATCCAGATACGATTTCCAATTTAATTTTATCAATCCAAAATTAAAGTTTTTTTTTCAAATTTAGGTCTTTCACCGGATATACATTCCATCGTTTAACAATTGTAATATAATTTTTAAATCTATTAATATAGTGTCGACATATGTATATGTGCAATATTTATATAATTAGTGTATATATATATATATATATATATATATATATATATATATATATATATAGTATAGTAATCTTGATTTCATAATATGTTTGACAGAACTGATTTGTAGGCTGTGCTCACTCGACAGGTAGACCTCTTCTTACAATGTGTACCTGACGAGTGAGCACATCTTACGAAACAGTCCTTTCATACATAATATAAAATCGACCTTACTGTACATAGTAATTTTGTTAATGCTCCCCTGCACGCTATAGCACTTTCACAGTGATGTGTTTAACTTTAACGTATTACATTGATTAAACATATATATATATATATATATATATATATATATATTAAATTATATTATATATAGTCATCCTTTCAAGTAACTGTTGATCATTTAATCTTTTTCTTCCCAGTTTATTTTTACTTTGTTTCTGTCATTTTTTTTATCACTTTGTTTCACCTTTAACATGTTATCTTTCCTCTTTTAACATGTTAACTGCACCTATTTCTCCAGTATCATTTCTATTTATTCTTTAAACTATTATCATTATAATTATTACTATTATTTTTATTTCTCATCCTGTTTCTGATTACTTTATCATTTGTATTATTTTCGGAAGCATAGTTTCTTTTAATCTTTTGACTGTTCAATATGTATTACTTATATTATATTCAATAGAATAACTCCTTTGCTTCCATATTTCTACTCTCTGAATTACTTTACTTTATCCATCTTTAAATTATCTGTTTACACTTTATAGTATTTATATGTTATTATTGCTAATGTTATTGTTATTATTTCTATTGTTATTATTATCATCATTTTTAGTTTTATTATTATTAATATTATTATTATTATTATTGTTGTTATTATTATTATTGTTGCTGTTTTTTGCATAATCATCACGTGGTTTAATTTGCTTTATTTAGCCTTCCCCTAACAAAAAAATCAGATTTGCAGCAGATAGCCAGAGCAGTGTTTTTAGCATGTCTGCAGCAGTTTTTCAGTATATTTACACCATATGCCGTATATGTGCTCAAAGACATATGGATTATATGCTGAAAGTCTGCTCCCCAACTGACCATGTATAATCTTGTATTGTGAAGCAGATTTGGATCAGTAATTCAACACAAAATGAGCAGTTTCAATTATTTTAATTAGTGCTCCAATGGAGCAGGCCAATTTGCATATTAGAAGCAGGTTTTCAGCAGTGGTTCAACAGAACCTGAGCAGTTTGCTCTCCTTGAGCAGACCTATGTGCCCCCTGGAGCAGTGCTGTGTGCTCTGCTGCAGCAGTGCTCGCTTGGAGCAGACCTGTGTGCTCTTCTACAGCAGTGATGTCTTTGAGCAGACCTGTGAGCTCTCCTGCAGCAGTGCACTCTTGCTGCAGTGCTGTGTGCTGTCCTTGAGCAGATCTTTGTGCTCTTTTGGGGCAGACCTGTGTGCTCTCCTTGAGCAGTGCTATCCTAGAGCACACCCTTGTAAATAGTCCACATCACATTCACTCCTAATTTTCTTTTTAGTGCATTTTCTTGATTAGTGTCCACGCATGAGCCTTCTCTTTTACACAAATATCAGAAGGAATGAAAAAACACATATCTTTCCATGTGTAACAGTATAATAGACCTTTATTAATGATATACACTCAAAATTGCGTAAAAATGTCCCTAGTGAGAGGGGGATACACATGTTGTCAGTTTTCACTCTTCCAGGTGTTCCTCTGCCATACATAAAACAGAAACCTAATAACAGTTCAATTATTCTATAACAAGTGACCACATATATATGTGTATGTGTGTGTATGTGTGAACAATTAAATTTATGATGGGTTCCTGGACAGAAGTGTGCCAAGGACACAATGTTTTGAGTAAAACAACAGGTTAAATTATATGGTTATAATTATACAGGTTAAAAACAAGTGTCCATATATAGATATATAAATATATATGTGTATATATATATATATATATGTATATATATATATATGTGTGTATGTGTTTATATATCTATGTATATAATTTATGACAAGGTTCTTTACGGACAAGTGACAAGGACACAACTTTTTTGAAGATACTGATTATGTTGTTAGAATGTACAGGTATAGTGTACATAGGTGGCGAAACCGAGCGGCCTGGGGAAAAGTTTGGGGTGACCCTGAATTCAACCCCCAATAATATGATGGGAAAAGGAGTAGCGGTACTCCTCCATGGAAAGGTAATATATTCTCCCTTACAAAATTACCTGATAGACTAATAGACTATCCCCTCAGCATATTAACCTCAACCACCATATCAACCTGGATATTAGGGTGGACATAAATGAGAAAAAAAAGCTTGACTCTAAATAGTCTTAATTTGTGCCTTAAAACTTGATCGATTAAGCTTAATTTAAAGTTTAATTATATAAATTACCTGCAGAATTTTCTGTTTTATCATTTTCATGCTAATTTAAACAGGCAAAGTCAATAAGTTATGTGTTTTTTATGTATTTTTATTTATAATTTTATGTATTTATTTATTTTTTTTGTAATGAATTGCAAGTCAACAACAAATTCCTGGAACTGAAGGCTAATTAATGTTATCTTATCTTATCTTATAAAATGCATGACTGCAAAACTTTTAGTTTCTAGCCCTGATATCCTGTTTTTGTTTTTTTTATACAAACAGAAAGAAAGTCTTCTTTTTTAACCGCCATTTTGTATAATTCGGATCACATGATTGAAAACCTGAATAATATTTAGAACGGTAGGTCCTGTGGCCCTTTTTAAAATAAAATAAATACTGTAGTCGCTCATGTAGCAAAATCCCAATCCCGTAGAAATTGAACGCACTAATTGAGATAGCACTTGTTTTCACTTCATTTAAGTGTAAGCTGATGGAAAATGTTAGGTAACAAATTTTATCAACCCACTGACCCTCAAAAAATTCAAGATGGCCGCCCTCATAATAAAAAGGGCTAGCTACTGCTTTGATATTGTAACTATCGCATCAAAATGAATAATATTAGATCGATTTATAAATGTTGAATGTGTATTGGCAATACCAACTACACCAGAAGCTGTCCAAAGGTTAGAGAGGGTATTCTAGGTCAAGGTCAAACTAATTTACCAAGCTTCGATCTTAAGATAACATTAAACATCTCGGGTACTAAGCTGTCATGTATAATGTAATATGATTTTCAACTAGTCAAAAGTATTAATAATTGTCTCGGCAGAATAATATATCATTGGGACGATAATAAAATTCATTACACTATGATAATGTCATCTGGTTTTCAAATGGACCTCAAAGGTGCCCATTTACCTACATTTTGAAAGAGAATTTGTGATTTCTGGCTTCTCTTTGTATATATTAATGATCTAAAGGTAATTCTGGTTTTTGAAAGTTCTTATAATACCTTCGTGAAAGATGTATGAACTTGTTGATCAACAACATGTTTGTAAACACAGCAATGTTGACAAAAAAGGAAAAATGTAACCTAATATGGTATGTAGCGTATTTGCGGAGACACAAAAGATTATTTGTTGCAAAGCGCCATTTGCAAAACTCTCGCCTATACGAGTTGCTGTCCGACGCCATTGTTGAATTTGTTTTATTTTGGCGGCCTTCACATATTATAAACACGATGATATCAACGTTTTTGGTCTATTTAGAATAAAATCTTCAAGGGATTATCTTTAGGTTATAAATGTGATTTGGCCCCTTTAAAACATGAAATTGATGTACGTGTTACATATTTCACATATTGCTGATTCTCTGCAGATTTATTGCTTAGTATAAATCGTCAACAGTATTAAGGCGAAACAAACATTTTGAAATCAATTTGTGTGGGTAGTAAAAAAATGATTGAAATAGCCTTGGTGATCCTGTTACAGGAACAAACTATAGCCTGATAACTATACTAGACGCCTGGTACACTTCGAGGAGCATTAAAAACCTTTGTCCAGAAATTTTGTGTTTACCTGAATACAGGCAGGAAAAAGGGCAGCTATTATTGTAATTGTCACAAAATGATGGAAATAGTATAATGGAAAACTATGCTGCCCTGACAAAAGAAGACAACACATCTGCACGTGCACAGTGTCATACTGGTTAGATCCGTAAAAATGTAAAGTGTGTTCAGGTTAATGGCATCTGGCGAATTTAAGAATTCCGTAGGTTAATATCGGATAATTGGGACCAAGCACCTCAAGATTTAGTTACCACTACCACGGATGATAATATCAGGAATAACTGTCAGGTCTGCATCGACAAGAAGATGCGCGTGCTTAGAAAACCAGAATGCCACAGCAGCTGGTTATAAAATACGCTTAGAACTTATTCGAATAACACTGAGATGGGCAGTGGAATATGTAATATAAGGATAACTGTTTCAAGCCACCATATATATGTATGCAGGTAAAGTCAATATGGATTGTTCTTTAACATGGTTGAAATTATGTATTATACTTAAATCCTAAGGCCCAGCAATGCCTGAAAGACAGTCAGTGGGAACATCGGAAATACTAATTTTTCTGCTACATTCCTATTTTATAAATTCTTTGGTGAAACCGTTGACCATGCAACTACGGAGGCCGACGATGCTGTGTTAGAGATTAAGTGTTAAATTAGGCAATCTGCGCCGCTCTTCTTGAATTCGAGAAACAATGAAAGATCGCTAGTGAAGGTTCCCTCCTTAATTTAGTAACACTCAAAATCATACTGCATTATCATACTCTTTATTACATACCTTTCATACACGTTGGTTATGTCGTTGGTAATATCGGAGGTTTGAAGACATGTAAATTCAAAAATATGTTGAATCAATTGCAATTCATGAATCAAAACACCTGTGATAACATGGCAGTATAATCGCATGATTAAAGCCTCGAACGTTTTTTTCCAAACGTTTCTCTGTGCACACGATATGAAAACCTTGATATGAATAATGTCTCCTGTATAGGCAGAAAGTTTTAAATATGCAATTTAAAGAGAAATATTTTGAGACACTAATCACATCAGAAATATTAGGATTTTCTGCTCCACAAATATTATTCGATTAAATGTCTTGGATAATGTGGTTAAACCTTAGTGGGGCTTAGCTTTAATTTTTATATTTTTACAAGTTAAAACTTAGGAAATAAACTGAATAGCCTATTCAATTGTATGTTACATGTTGATTCATGTGTTTCCAAGTTAACCAGTAACAAATTTGACAAAAAAGTTAATTTTCGTGGTAAAATAATTGAAGTGGAAGACTATGTTTAACTTTGCAAATTTAATTACGTCAGTAGTCTAGGAAGAGCTCATGTAAGAGTAACAGGCGACACCAGCCTAGACTTGGCGCCCTGCATCACGCAGAATGCAATTAAGAAAAGACCCCCTTCTTAAGTATACAAATATTTAGATGTTATCTTGACGGAGCAAATCACACATACGTCAATAAATAATTTAATTGCCGGTCTGCATCCTTGACTGCCGTGTTTTCCCCTCGACAAACACTGTATATCTTACACAGTATCAAAATGACGAAATGAGGTGTTCTTGGTGGATTCAATAATACCAACAACGATAGTGTGAACGTCCACAATTGGCTGAAAGACGTACGTTTAGGGAAAAAGTGGGAGCTGTCAGACAGAGACGAGCCGATTGAAGGTCGGGAACTCCTGGCAAAATTTTCCAGTGTCATGTATGGGGCACAATTCCGAATCTCTGACGATTTTAAAAACTATTATCAATGGGAAGCCGGATATATAAAAAAAAACTAAATCTGATACAAGGGCAATTCCGAGAATAAATCCTCCAGGACCCGCTGCAAGGCCGACTGAGGGTGGATCCAGCCTTGCTTCAATTTCAATCAAGGGCCGGGGCAACTTAACGCTGCCAAGCGCCCGAGGTACTCGCCGGGAAAAGGTGTGAAGCATGCTAGATCAGAAGAAAAGGGCTCTATATCTGTGAGTAAATTGACTGCTAAAAGGAAAAGTTATTTTAAATTTTAAGAAATTGTCACGTAATTTGAATATACCTTATTATCGCCCATGTTAACACGGTTGTTGTGCTTTATCTAATGCGAGGCCTTGTGCAAAGTTGTTGCCTTTTTTTTAAGCTGGGAATGTGCCCTTTAGTTCCAGGGACACCTGTGAACACCAACCACTCCTGCCAAATTGCCTGGCAGTCAGCCAGTAAATTAGGTGTGCGTCATGGGGTGTGTCCATCATCCCCATTGTTTGTTAACAAATTACAGTGGCCACTCCGATTTATATAATCATTTAAAGTTGTGACATTTTGCCTTATTTAACCTATATTATTACACATATTATTTTAATAAAGCATAAATACTATGAATATTGTGTTAAAAGATCTTATTACAAGTTATGTTAGTATATATATATGTATTTTTAATTTACAAATGAAATGGTTATCTTTCAGTTGTCCTGGAAATCAGTGAAAATGGCATATTGTTTCAAATTCAGGTTTGAATGTATCCACAAAAATGTTGGTGTCCAGTGCTCACTGACTGGTGAAGCTCGGGTTGGCCAAAATACAGAAGATAGCGGCATCTTCAGTGATGAAGAAGAAGCAGATGATAATGAGGATGATGATGAAACACCACCAGTTTATGCAGATGATGAATACTTCCCTTCTGATGTTGAAGATTATGACACCGATTCATCCTTTGTCAACTTATTGTTAAATATTTAATCTTTATGGATTTGATATTTATTATAGATTATTCTTATATCAGTATATAAATATGCAGTAAAGAAAATGAGATAAGTTAATTCAATCTGTTCATGCTGACTGACTTTATTCAGGCACCGATCAAGAATAATTGCCTTGATGTCTGTCCATCAGTCCTTGAACCATCCATCATTCCTTTAAATCAAAATCCAACGTTGCTCCATGCACATACATGTACCTTAAGATCCTCTTAATGCCTCATCTAAATAATCTTTAAAAAAATTTCCTGAATAAAGGTCCCATTCAGGTTATTTCGGGTGATAAGTTTCAGGCCAATGTGGCATCCAATATGGCAACAGGGCTTGTATTTGAGGATATTTTGACTGCGTAGCCCTTTTTAAGGACCTTTATGGTCAAAAATCATTAGCTTATATGAAGAAATACACCAATATCAAGTGCCAAAATTTATTGTATTCCACTCACAACTGATGGAGTTGTTTAGCATCTGTCCAAACAACCCATCTTGTACACACGATCAGGTGATTCCCTGTTAAGGGAACAACAGTCCAGGTAAGCGAATTATGCAACAACTGTAACCTGCACAAGAAGTGGTGGAATCAAACTTATATTCGCCAGATGCCTACTGGAAAACATGAGCTCATAAACAACATTGTGCTCATGGACTTGAAGGCTCCATCTCTGCATCTTGTAATTGTAAATACTTGATCACTGCTATTATACAGGGTATACGTGCAATTTGACTGCAAGCAATGATTTATTATGCTGTAATAATTGTGTTGTAAGAACTTGTGCACTGAAATTATGAAGTTCATTATTACATCTTATCAACTAAGAAATCATCAATGTGCTCAAGGATGTACACCCATCAGTTTAATCTAGGGCATCTGAACCCTTTATAAAGTTATGTCCCATTATGTGACAGAAATGCCTGCTTAATCCTTTTCACTTCTCATGCTGGTAGTGGAATCCTGATGTGTCTTCCAAGGAATCCCCAATTCCATCAAACCTGCTGAATTTGGTGTATCTCTATTGCCTATAAAAAAACATGCTGTGTATCATAAGTAATGTCAATATCACAAAGGATGTTTAAAGAAAAAATGAAAAGTGTCTGATTGGGGATGCAAATTCCGAGTGGAAGATCATGTTCAGAGGTGGTGTTCTGATATGTAAATTAACCCGTGTTATTCCTTGGAACTTTTTTTCCACTGAGATTATTTTGGAAATTACCCCTTGACATTGGGAAATTGCTGCCCTTGTCTATAAACACAATGAACAACAAAAGAGGTCTGCCTTGCTGTATGAACATTTACTGACACCTTTGACGGAAATGGCATGTGGAGTGACATCGTGACTACACTCCAAAGATGGCCATGTATAGGTTCATCTGGTCACATATGTCCTGGTGTAAACATATAAGGTATAAAACTCCAAAAACCATTCACCCCAGAGATTTTTATCAACATATTAGATGGAGACACATCGATAATGATATCGGCCACCAGCTCTTATTTATTTTGATAACTCAGATTCACATCAATCCGAAGTAAAGAATGAGCATTAGTTAGCTCACCAGTTCGGATAGGAAAAGCTGAATAATTCTGCATAACCATTCACATTGGCAACGATAATACCTATACCTACAAACAGTGAATTATGTTACTCTCGTGCTTGGACATTTTAACTGTGCTTCAATAATCCGAAGGGATCAGCACTCAATAACGTATGAGTTCCCAAGAGGATTCAATGATTGGAAGAGCAAGCCGCTGGTATGAACTTTTTCCCTTCAAAAAGCCATGAGGCAATTTAACATATTGTTTGACAATTTTCTTTCCGAGAATCTACTTAAACTTTATACCTTATTAAATATGGCCTCCCTTGATTGGTGTCTTACGTCTATATGCATATACTTGCTTTGATTATTTACCAAATGCCCCATGGGCTAAATTAAATGTTGAATATCGCAGTGCTTTGTCTGGGAAAGTCCATAGCCGAAAGTTTCAATTTATTGAAGATATATCAATGATAATATGTTTTATGATAAAAATTGACATGTCTTTAATGTAATGTGATTAATTCTGGGTACGTTCGTTAAATGTTTTAAACATGGGCTGTAATGTCAGAATGCTGCTATCGTTACAGATCAATTAACTTTTTTTTAGATTTAATTTTTTTTTCTTTGCCTTATCAATAACCAAAACACGTTTTCCTCTCCGGAGAAAGTGCTTTAACCCTACCTGGGCCACTACATCCCCTACCAAAATAAATCTCTACTCCTTTGGTAGAGCATATATGTCGGGTAACACTGTGTGAGACAATTCCCTCTATAAAAGTATATGGGATCAAGTGCACCAACGTTCCTTACTTAAGCAGTTAACACGTGTTGAGTAATGGTGTACATGAAGGGTGCTCCTGGCTCACAATTGACGTTGATCAGAATACTGACTGTCAGGTATATAATTCCCATGCTTCCAATGCGTCACGCGGGCGGCTAGATGGCAAACATCGCATCCCTATATGTGACTTATTACAAAATATACTGGCGCGCGGCAGGAGTGCGTCACGCGGGCGGCCATGCGCCGAGTTTCTGCGATCAATCCTGGAGCGATTGTGCCACTTGGCGCGCGCGTACCGCGTCCGGATTTCTTATGAATATATATAGTATCTGATGAAAATCTATTAAAATGCATTTAATTTACACCTTATTTATTTGTATACTTCAATATATTGTAAAGTAGTTAAGTAAATAACATATTAAGCAACTTTAATTAGACATAATTGGCATGTTTATATTTATTTTGTGATATGTAAATTATATGTAATTATTGTTAACCGAGTGATATCAGTACTACTTTACGCTATAAATATATTTCTCAGAATAACCTATAAGATGCCACAAAAAAAAGTCTCGATATTCGACAAAATATGCTGCATGCCGCCCTTGCCAGTCTGTTTTGGAAATGCCGCGTTCCTGCCGTGTGAACGCTTGCCGCTCGCTTGCCGCCCGCCTGCCGCCCGCGCCAGGGTGTTTAGCTCTTACTTCACGCTTACCGCCCGCTTGCCGCAAACCTGCCACCGGCGCCAGTGTATTTAGGCCTCACTTCACGCTTGCCGCCCGCCTGCCGCCCCTTCCAGTGTGTTTTGGCTTATCTTCACTCTAACCGCCCGCCTGCCGCAAGCCTGACGCCAGCACCAGTCTTTTTCGGCCTTACTTAACGCTTACCACCCGCTTGCCGCAAGCCTGCCGCCGCACCAGTGTTTTTGGCCTTACATCACGCTTACCGCCCGCTTGCCGAAAGCCTGCCGCCCGCGCTAGTGTGTTTTGGCTTTACTTCCCACTTACCGCCCGCTTGCCGCAAGCCTGCCGCCCGCACCAGTGTGTTTTGGCCTTACTTCAGGCTTACCGCCCTCTTGCCGCTAGCCTGCCGCCCGTGCAAGTGTGTTTTTGCCTTACTTCACGCTTGCCGCAAGCCTGCCGCAAGCCTTCCGCCAGCACCAGTGTGTTGTGGCTTTACTTCAGGCTTACCGCTCTCTTGCCGCTAGCCTGCCGCCCGCGCTAGTGTGTTTAGGCCTTACTTCACGCATGCCGCAAGCCTGCCGCCCGCACCATTGTGTTTTAGCCTTATAATTTTCACTTACTTGCAACAAAAGAATGGTATAGAATTACATTCACTCAGCGAACAAAAGACCAAACTTAGACAAATATACTCCAAGGCACGCATTTTTCATCTTACATCGGGTATATAAACATGGGATCGATACATATATATATATATATATATATATATATATATGAGTGCATCTAGAGTCTGAGTGATTGAACACCTAATGTATAATATAATGAAAAACACACATTCGGCACAAAATTTAAACTGAAACGGACAAATCTGGAGACATTTTTATATGATTCTTTGAACAGCTGATTAAATGCATGTTTCTGGAAAATCTCACTGTCGAATTATTCCTTGTGTTTAGCTAAAACATTTTTTGTTCAAATTCCTCTGTGTCGTAGAGTTAGCTTCAGTTTACATCAGTAATGTACAGCAACCCAGTCCGATTGTAAGAAACAAGCCGTTCAAAATGATGTCTACCGTTCACAAAATTTTTGACACGCCACTTCAGCTACCTCTATAAATATATATATATATATCTATATATATATATATATATATATATATATATATATATATATATTTATATATACTAAACGTTAAGCACGCTGGAGCATCGTGTTATTACTCAGCGTGCTTAACGTTTAGTTAACCTGCTCTACCTTAGCTGTATCGAGCACTATATTGCAAGCACTGGAACCTATTTAGGATGATATATATATATATATATATATATATATATATATACCTCTATCTCTGTACACCTATATCTCTCTCTATATATATCTCTCTCTCTTTCTCTCTCTCACTCTAAAGAGAGCTAGAGAGAGAGATTGAGAGAGAGAGCTAGAGAGAAAGAGCTAGATCTAAAATAAACTAAACCCTTTCCCATTAGAAATGTTGAGTAATTTCAGATTATGGGAACCTTATTACATGAACTATGATATTAATATCTGCAATAGTTATTAACGGTAAGATTTGTGATACCCTCCACAAAGAATCATGTATAAAGTATAGTCATTTATTACATATGATATACGATTTTATATTTCTATTTCCCATACATAAAACTGCTGCCACAGTACCCATGTGACTTAGTGCTCATTACCATAGACATGGAAGACGTGACTTGGTACGAATGCACTTCCCGAACGTTTATCACATTTGTTGAACCGCACATCCTTCATGTCAAAAGTAATCACAAATCGTATATATTACAAACTGGTATCCCTTTCAGATTATTTTGTTTGTCAGTCTTTATAATTTTAGGTTTGCCATTTTGTCTGATGGTCATCCATATTTTATAAACAGTCAAAATAAGCAAAATTAATAAATTTCTTAAAATATTTCAATGTTATTGTTTATTCGCCTTGTGTTACCGTAAGGTATTTATCAATTACCGTTTTTTGTTTGGCGCTTACTGTCATTAACGCCATCTTTGATTTTTCCGCAAAAACAAAGGTTTCTCCTGGAAGGCTTAATAATCCCGGCTTAATTCATAGTCTATGGGGCACCGGTTACCATATTTTGAAATCAAATTGTAATCATGCCGGAAACAGGCTTAATATTTCTTTATTATATGATTTATTTTAAATATTTTTTTGTATGTTGATGTGAAAATAGGCGATAAGGTGGCATCACCTTGATTTGTTATCCTTGTACAACCCTTTAAAATTGTGTGTAAAAAAATTTCAATCTTGCCACATCTATGGTTTGTTCCTCCCTGACTAGTATGTAAATGAACTGATGGTCAAAATTAAGAGTTGGAAGCAATTTTGAAAAGATATTATCAAAGTCAGTATAAATACCAGTCATTTAAGATCTGGCACAGCACCCGATGAAAGCATCACGTGGATATTGTTAGACGTTTTATGCAGAACTATATATATATAAATACACTGAAACAATTTCAATTCTTTAGATATCCAAAAATACTGAGGTTTCGCTTTTCATCGTTTATAAAGCTTAATGCTCATCTAGAAAACAAATAAAACATATAAAGTTGAATGGCATACAGTACAGCGAATACTTAAGCTTAAGCAATTATTCATGCCGGATTCGGACGATCCACGCCATTTATTGATATTTTCAGTGAATTGTGTCCTACAAATTGGCTCCGTATATATATATATATATATATATATATATATATATATATATAAATATATTATGCGGTGCAAGGATCTTTGCAATATTATATATATATATCACCAGCGAGGGTCCAGCTAATAAATTCTAGCCCATTCTGATGACCAGTGCCTACGGCCCTAGTCGTACCTGTGCCACATTTACATAAATATCAAGTATTTCGAGTTTTCAGAATATTACTTTAATACATCATTTATTGTTGCACAGGAAAAATACTTTTTTACCAATGTTGGTAACATTTGTACATACTATTGAATGGCAGTAAAGTTATTCGTCCCCAGTGCTTGGACATGTCTGGAGTTCCCTAATGCATTAACATGACAGGTTTTATATGATTAAACTGCACTCATGTACACAATCTCTTAAGATTAGTCTAGATCAATTTGTATTAAGTGAAGATAAGATTGACTTCTAACACTGCTATGTTGATTGTCCATTTTCAAAGAAATCCACAGCCACTGTATTAGTTTTAAATCATATTATTCCCATTATTTTTTGTACACCATCGACTGCGACGCGTGACTTAGTGTCAATCCGTACATATCTTACTATAACGTTTCCACAATTGATACTTGCCATTAACTCACTGCAAGAGGATTATTCTGTTTCTAGTTTTAAATATAGCCAATTCAATCATATAATGACGTCTCTGGTCCCTATTATCTCTACTGCTGAGACAACAAAAATTATTTCCCACAAAATTATCATCACATTACATGGAGACACAGACTTCTATGGTCTTCGTGAAATAAATAGAAAAAAATATGGGCTTATTTTAGTAGGGCTACGTTTGCTGGTTTGCTCCTGACCACATGACAACAAATATTTATTTCATTGGGTCCGTTTGCTAATATCAAGATAATCAGATGTGTATCATTCCCTGGAGCACTGACACGAAACGATCTTTCATAAATATTCATAGGCCTGTTCATTACCTATTCTGCCGTACTCTGATATATTATAGTCCGTTCTCTTTGACTGACCAGTCAGCGATCGACATTTGTCGTTGACATATCTCTGCTTTGAGGTCCTCGCGGCTACCATGATGAAGGTCTCAGCTTCATGCATTCTTCTGGCATTCATTTTCGTCTCAACGGAAGCTTTCTGGAACCGTAAGTACAATATCTTAACATGTCTATGTTAGTCAAGCATCGAACGCATTTATGTCCTGATAACTTTCATGGTATTTTATATTATAAAGTGCTAAATAATATTTGTTATTCATAAATGTGTGTACAGAGAGCATTGGTGAAAGAAAATATCACGCAAAATGCAAATAAACCATTTATATTTGTAACACATAAATGTATGTACAAAGGGCAATAGAGAGAGGTAAAAGTGAATGAAGGAAAATTAGCATTTTTCTTTATATTTACGATACATGTATCAAGCAATACCTATGTATACTGGACTTAATTCTGGTTTTCAACGAGATTTAAGTGATCGCTTTTTATAAAGGTCTACATATCAACAAAAGGTAAAAAAAAAGTTTACTACTA
This sequence comes from Sipunculus nudus, assembly GCA_026874595.1. NCBI lineage: Eukaryota > Metazoa > Annelida > Sipuncula > Golfingiida > Sipunculidae > Sipunculus > Sipunculus nudus. The sequence goes on along the minus strand of CM049322.1, from coordinate 54,693,730 downwards.
GGTTTTTTGTATACCCACCTTTTATGAGCATACACATTTATATACTAAAAACAAACTGTGTTATTGTCCATTTAGTTCACCATTCAGAAAATTATAGCAATTCAATTAGTGCAAGTGACGGTGGGTAGGTTACTTAATTAGTAGTTGTTGTTATGGGACCATAAGCTCATCGGATTCTGACAGTGATGGACGTAATATCTGGCATTTCATTTCAGTCAGCCAACTAGGGCAAACAACTCTTCCCGAGAATTTTGGCCATTTTCTCAAGACAGTATTTTGGTGCATAACACCTTTTTCAGTTGGATTTTTCTCAAAAACTGTCCGACAAAAAATATAAAAGTTTGCACAAATATTTTGAAACATAATCTAAACTGTTTTATTTTTCTCATTTCGTTATTTTATCTTTAAAAAGCAGTTATAGCCAATTTAAATCAAAGACTCATCAACGAATTTATGTCGAAGGAAAGATGACAGATTTGGAGATATTTGTGTATGTTTTGAGATGATGTTATTTTATTGTGTAAGATATATAGCCAAGCCTTTTAAATCAAGTATTACCTGTACAATTCAAAACCCTCAGACTGACAACAAAATAATTTTATATGGTCGGTCGGTCTAATATAATATAATATAACATATAAAGATATTTATTAAGATGTGTATATTTATATATAATATCAAAGATGGAAATCCAAATTCGACTTATCTGAAAAACAAAAACATGTTTGTTTTCTCCAGGATATCGATGTGGGTCAAGTACTTATAACCCGAATACCTCCATATGCTGTCGCGGAGTTGTACGCTGGAAATATGGATTGCGACCTGCCTGTTGCGGAACCCAAGTCTACAGCACCACGTCTTATATGTGTTGTAATGGCATTGTACGCTGGAAACATGGGCTGAGACCGTCCTGTTGAGGTGCCAATCGTAACTTAACCATTATGAACAACTCTTGAACTGGGAAAAAAATTTAAGCATTTGTATCCGAGTGTCAACTGTTTTATCAAAACTTAACTAATATGAATAAAGAAGTAAAAATGTTTGTTTATCAGTCTGATTTTTTAACATTATATCAGATTTTCAAGAAAGGAACAACAGGTGTGCCTTAAATCGATGTCTTTGCGTTACATGACATGATATAAGCATATGCAATATGTTCTTTACACGGTAATTTAAACATTTATCTGCTTTTCTTTGACTGACTGCACCCATTAACATTAAAGAGACTTTCAGCGGCTGTTTTAGAAATTTATTACATGTGCATGGTACCATCACACATTAAAAAAATATTATTCAAGAACTACATAGATGATAATTTGTTTTTTTTTTATAAATATAATGTACGATGTTAATCTATAGTTTTTCATACATGAATGGCTTTCTTTTTAAAGTAACACTATACAGAGATGTCTTAAGGAGCACTGCTGACGCAACAGACAAACACTCATATAGTATTGAAGTGTGAATATCGGCTTTGCACCATGTGTATGGGCAGGGATTTGTAACAAATACTAGTCTAAATATTATAGTTTCCATTCCTGAAAAGACATTTGTGTTAAAAGGTGTCATATTATCTAAATGAAACCGTATAGCGTTATTCTCTCGTTTCTTATGTTACTTTAACTGCAAATACATGAACCAATGTTCTTACTGACAATCTGCATCTGTCGAATCCAAAGCGTAGAGTTTCAGGTATTCAACTGATAACGGTATATATTTTTTTTTACTGAAGCAGCTCTTACAAAATCACACACACACACATAGATATACATATATATAGAGAGAGAGAGAGAAAGAGAGAGATCCACCTGAATAAAAAGATGTTGAGGCTAGGAGAGCTGGAATGATTAATACAACATTCAATATATACATACATAAATAAAATATATAGGGAAAGACAATGAAGACTTGGTGTATAACAAAATAAAGGCTCATCTGTCCACACACAACGAAAAAAACTAGACTGACACCGGAGACGAGCAAGAAAAGATAAACCGTAAAAAAATGAAAGTTTGGTAAATATATTGGGATCCAGAATTGAAAACAGCATAGGAAAAGACATCCGAGAAACTGACACGTTTTAAGACTTATATAGGCAGCTGCATCTGAAGAGGCACTTGATGGAAGCTTAACAACGAGAGAGATAGTGAGATAGAGAGCTACAGAGAGGAAGCGACAAGACCATGTTGCCAGTGTCTTTTTTTGTGAGGCACTGTAATAGTTATTCTTCATGTATTTAATTACTTTTTAACGGATGTCTACTGCATCTTTACAATCATTTAATTGTCTCAGTGTACAATGACTCTTAATAAACATCTGAATCTGCGTTCGGAAGCAATACTTTGTTATTTATGCCTTTCAGCAGTTATATGCAAACAGTTATTTAACTGACGGACAGTATGCCGCCCAGGGTGAAATTCATAACTCCTTTTGCGATATTTGGCATATATTAGAATATATTCGACAGTGCTGTTTATTATATTAATAGCTGAGAAAGAATACACTCATACCTAACGTTTGATCTATGTGTGACACAGTGCAATTAATACATTTCTACCAGACAAAATACCTAAAATACATAAACGTGACTTTGAAGTCTTATACATGCTTTCCTGGTATTCTCCGATATACGCTACCAAACAGCTGAACATGTAAAGTGATTATTCATTCTAAGGGAGCTCCACCTAAAAATATGTAATTAGCAAACAATATATTGTAGAATATCCGCTTTAATTTGTTTTTTTTTTTTTAGAAAATCAATGTAGAAAATTATCAACCCTGACCTACGAGATATAATATATATTAAATGTAGGACATAATATAGTGATTATATAGTTAGTCATAATATAGTGAGTGGACTTCATCTGAGATTCTAGGCCAAACTATCAACCAGCAAGCCGACAAAGAGGTACTGTTGCGTTTTCTTTGCTCAATGCGCGTGAAAACACGAGAGTTTTGTTTTGAACTATCGTGGCTGCTTCACCACGACAATTCATCTGCCAACAACGCCTTAAGCATCCGGCAGTTTAAGACCCAAAATAACATTCCCGTACTGGTACAATCGCTGTACTCTCCTGATCTTGCCTCAAGTGACTTTTTCCTTTTGCCAAGCTCAAGGGACCAAAAAGGGACCTTTATTAAGGCATTAAGATGACCAATACGACGGAGCTGGGCACATCCCAGATAAGTCCTAACAGTACAAAGGAGCATGGTAGAAAATGACGTAGAGTGCATTAGACTTTAGGGGATTACTCTGAAGGGGAAACTATGCAGTTTGTAGTTTGCCACTTATATTATTGTATTTCTTGGGCAAACACTTATTTTTCTTCTTTTCCTCTGTTTGTTCTCTCCTGCTCAAGCTGCCTAAAATAAGTCCATGAAGTTAATGTAAGGAATTTTAACGGAGATATTAGATCATAAAATAAAACGGTAAATTAGGGGGAAAATATCTTATTCACAGAGGTTAATTGTACTGACAATAGCTTTTAAATTCGCTGGTAATATAATAAAAAAAAAAAAAAAAACAACAGAAAATCTCAAATGTTTATTTAAAAATTCTTTGCATTCTGTAAATTAAGATCAACACAAATCAAAACCGGGGTGGCAGGTTCGGTATGCGCACCGTGAGCGCCCTGAAATGAACAAAAAGTTAACTTTTACTACGTGTCCCCCTCCTGGGACACCGAATACAGGATATACAATGGCAAATTTATTAAAAGAAATCCCTGCCTTTATTCATACATCTAGTGTAAGGAATTATATTAGATTATTTCGAATCATCACAATCCTCTACTCTTCCCTCTACCTACTACTCTGGCCCATCATTAATTGTTTATTAACATTTGTAGTATATACCGAAAAAGCTGGTTAGAAAGTGTTAAATGACAGCATATGCTTCAATCATGGGATTGGTTGTCTAGATGTGTCATTAATGTTTCTTACCACGATACACAGTATTTCTACCGTCACATATACTGACAATTGTTTTTGCTCATTATTCTCCCGAGGTAGTCGACAGAACGAGGTTACATAGTACTTATATAATGGTTATGTTAAGTCTCCCTCTGTCATCAAATGTCTTCAACCTTATATTGGAATATAGGCCATAATCTTTTCTTCTATACAATAATTATCATCCATTATCAAATGATACTTGTTATCTTATGTAAGTGAACTGGGTAGTTATTAGACGAAGATATAGGGAGATAAAAGTATACTTTAGGCCTCTGAGCAGAATACAAAGCAAACGAGCAGAAGCACTAGCGTCACAGAAATTCGCGCCATCGCGACAGTCTGTATGGGCTATTCTTCCACAGGGAGGGGGGAAATGTAGCTGTCAAAACAAGATTCTTGAAATCCAAGGGGCTCGAGATATATATATATATATAAATATATATATATATATATATATATATATATATATATATATATATATTGATTAGAAACACAGGTACGGTTGTTTTTACAAGGTTTGTCAAGCCAAAGGTAATTGCCTCTGCAATAGAAAGCATGATTACACACAGTTTCTTTAATGTTTTATAGTCATACATACTTATATATAATATATATGATACGCACATACGATACATTATGATACGCACAAATACCTACACATGAATATATATATATATATATATATAGAGAGAGAGAGAGAGAGAGAGAGGAAGAGAGCGATTATAGAAATATACATATACACGGACTCCCTTACACACACGGGTGTTTATACCTACATGGTCATGTAAAAAAAAATATATATATATTACTAAGCGATGGGTATATGGGGTGTGTCTTTTGAAGATATGTTCCTGTATTATGAAAGAATAATAAACTAATTTTGCCAGGTAAAACAAATAAAATGATTATAACATATGACAGTAATACGCAAATGAATTACACTAATACATAAATTACATTAACACATTAATTTCGTCTTATCTAACGTTATTAAGAATATGCGAACGCCTTTATAAGAGATTTAATATGTTGTGTCTGTTTTGCCGCTGTACCCTACAGGATGTAAATGTGACAGTTGATGATTCCGTAGGGATTTGCCCGTTTGTAGTGTTATACACACAGCTGACAGTATGAGATGCTCTTCCTGTTACTTAAAACAAATTTCTTATATTAACATGTTTTCATTTACCTGGTAATTTGATCACGTACGAACATTACACGAACCTGTAGGACAAAGATAGGAAAAAGAAAACGACATATCTAAGAAATTAACCTAATAAACGTCTCCGAGAACGTTTCTTTTTTATAGAATCGGCCATGTAATAACATTACATAGAAAATAGGTTTATATAAATAGTTTTATTTTTTTTAAATCATTAAAATGCATTTGGTACCTGATGGTTTTTAACCTAGGGGAAAGGATCTATCCACGAAATCGACCAAACATAAACTCCTCAATAACCATGAACTTATCCTCTGTGTTGTTCCCTCCATAGTTAACAGAATTTTTGTCACACATCAGAACTTAGGGACAAAAACACTTTCTTCAATGACCAAACCTTGAGAATATCGATAATTCATATTCTATTACATCTGAAGCCGCATATCACTACTCAGTAACAGAATTTTCTCCGAAATATTGTTTAGTGTAATAGGGCTTTGTGAGGTACCCGTCGTGTTTGTCAGGAGCATGTACTTAATCATTGGTCTGGATCGTTTTGTCACATCCTGTTTCACGCAAACAAGGTATCTCTTTTTGTTTGGTGTATAAATATCAGATTACACGGAAAGTGACTGGTTTAGTGACTAAATATAACGGTTGTAGCCACTGATCTGTGATCACATCTGATCGTGACGTCACAGAATCTAGGTCGCTGACCACGTGGTGCTCTGAAAGGCAAATCATGGGCTGTGGCAGGCACTCGACAATCTATTTTCAATACAATATCAGTCTGAGTTACGCTACATTTTCTCACTCTTTAGTAATAGCTAATCAAGAAGTCAGAGGTTTTCACATTAAGGTTTTCACGCGTCATTCTATATATTTGTAATATGCTTTTCAACAACAAGTGCAGTTCCATTCGTGTGACGTACATGGACTATTTTATTTACCTCATCAGCAGAAGAAATGTCAGACTTCCTAGTCCAGATCTGGACCTCTCTGTTGCTTTATACTAAACGTTTATGCCGAAAAGAGATTACAGCCTTCACTTTGGTTTCCCATAACAAATCACATTACAGAGTTGTTTTACTTAATATAGAATCTATATATATAAGTAAATTTGTCTTTAGATCTGTCTGTCAGCTGATCCAAGTTGAGATTGTTCATGGTAGCTTTATCTGATGACATAATTACTTATTCCTTTTTCTAAGTTAATTTGAGACTCTTGATTTGTAACAGATATACCTCCTTCACTTAATATTCAGTGAAATGTTTATATCATATAGTTCCTTATTCTTATGGTGATAATAATAATAATAATAATAATAATAATAATAAAAATAACAATGATAATATTATTATTATTAATGTCAATAATAATAAATAAAAATAATAACACTTGTATTGTTATATGAATATCCATAATATCAAAATAACTGGAAAGGAAAACCTCAGCAAATTTATATATTTTATTTTATTTTATTGTTATAATCAATTTTACTTAATTTATATTCCAATCATACATCCCATATTTTAACTGGTTGCAGCACTACCGACACTCATATATATACACGTATATGATGAGCAGCAAAATTTTTGCAAATTTGGTCAGCACTTGCAAGATTATGATATACATATTTAATTTTAAATTATCTGGCACTTTCAAATTGTGTAAAAGAGAAGAGACCTAATTAACAATTATAGTTGAGTGTTCTTGTATATAAAGAAGTATTAAATTAAGGGGAGACTGCACCTGTTAGCGTATTTTCATGCGATATAGGCTACTGTCTTTTAGAAACCATGGAAACTTCATCACTGAAATTATACTTATTTTCCTAGTTTATTTCAGCTTTATGGAAGACATGTCTTCTTAGATTCACAAGTGTCACCTCTGATAGAACCAAATATGATCTGTTGCAGTAAATACCCTTGTGCCTTTTGTTCCAATGGTTTAAGTGTAGCCTAATAATTCTTTATATCGGCAACCATGTTATTCATAAAACCATTACGTCATTTATTTCCTGTTTACTTGTGTGTACAGTTATAATTGTGACTCCTCACTGGTCGATGGGTGTGTTTCGTTCTACTGAGCCTTATTTTATCACGACCTGTTTTATTCCATTAAGGTTACCATTTGAGCCAAATCAGTCAAATGTGGAGATTAACTTACAGAAAAAATAATGTCCCATCTTCATAGATTCTGTATGATAAATGTTCAGACAAAAATACCACTAAACAGATATGCAGTCTTGCAACATATTGAGGATCTCATTAAACAACGTACATTTGACGATCCATAGATATGACGTCACAAACTACAGACAGACGAACCTCCTGCGTTTTATGATTAAACAAATATTGCCTTTTGAAATGCGCACCGTCGTCTTAAAGTAAATACATTTGTTCCATTTGTATTAAAATCATCGTTTAACGGCCGCATTCCAACATTCGATAAAACCTAATGTGGACGGGCAAACATTATTTGACAGATATATTGAGAAAATTAGGCGGATAGGTTTTTATTTAAATATAATCTTATATTTAATATTCTTTAAACTTATATTTTCATACGAGGATAAGATATATTCGTCTAATATATTCTCGGGGTCTCTCTCAGTCTGCCTGTCCAAGCCATTCGCTGTTTTATTATCTCTTTCCCTGTCTGTCCATCCCTGTATTTTCATTTCTGTGCGTGTTCATGTATGTGTTGTTTGGTATAAATGTTAGACCAATGAAGGTTTAAAAATTATACCTCGTTCTCTACAAAGGAAGAGATTACAGGAATTGTGATATTTCAGAAATAAAAATGAAAAAATAGGTATCCTTATCAGCCATAAAGAGCATGACAGACAAGAATTTTTACCAATTATGTCGGATAAAAAAAGTTCAGTCATGTCCTTGAAAACAATATATTTCCTGTAATTTAAAACAAATAAAATAAATGAGAGAGGAATGGTGTAAGCTTTATATTTGATAGAAAGAGTTACAATGGAGAATGAAACTATCGAGGTGATGTTCTAACATTTCTTTTTTTTTTAATATTCTAATCAATCAATGATAATTAGAGCAAAAATATATTTCGAAAGATTTTGAATTGTTCTGGAATACCCAGTGTAAAGTGAACCACTGTATGTATAGCTATACATCCTTAAGCGCTGCAAGGTTGACAGCAATGGCCAGATCATTGTTCCTTTTTATGCGTCACCAAAAATTTGTCGACACTGAGCATGCCTAAAATATGTCTTATCCGGTTAATAATTCTGCACAAGCCTGCATATGGACGCTATGTATTGATGATACCCGCATTATCTAACCCACTTTCCCTTTTCAGTAGAAGAAACAAACAATGTAATAATTTCATTATCAATTAGTGCAAAATTGTGACCTGCAGAGTGGACACAAACAGACAGACAAACCGATATACAATCTGATCAACATACTTACAACAAACATACAGAACTAACAAACACGCATGCCGACATCTTTTAATCCGGCAAGCAATAAACCGGACTGCCTAGAGCGAGCCACTCTTGCTAGCTGAACGCCTCCAGTGTCACCCCGTACTGAGCTTGTGTTGGATGTGGCCACCAAGGAGCAGTCCGAAACTGTAGGCACCTTTCCCTTGCCCTCAACATAAACACACATGCATGAAATGCATATGCTCGGGGCTGAATATTCCAAAGACAGCCATCGTGGAGAGTAGTTATACACCTATAAAGGAAAGGGAATGCACTACCTAACAAGTAGTTGTTACAGAAAAGTCTTGTATTATGTTATTTTACACTACACTACCGCACTTTACGTGTTTATATATGGATATCTCTTTACGACTTTACATGCCACTTTATAAAGTGATACATTATTACCAAAATCTTACATTACGTATGCGTGTACATTGAAATACTCTTAATAACCACCTTACAATACACACCCCAATATCCGTACATCTATACACAGAAGCCTATACACACTCACCCCGTATGTCAGAAATTAGTTGTTCTGATTTGCTTTGCTATGATTTATGAAGTGTTGCCTAAGGAAGTGTTCTTGCCGGTAAAATATTAACGTCACATTTAGTTGCCACCAGATGGCGGGTTCACACACGTTGTAAATTGTGCAAAATAAATACTGACGGTCTATATATAATTATTATTTTGATGGAATATCTTTTGAAGAATGGGTTGGATCGTTTGACTTGAATCGGTGGAAAACATTAGTTGGACTAATTAGTGCTCGAGCAACACTGATACCAACAATTAAGACTCAGACTCGGAAGAAAAGGCAGGCAATGAAGTTGCACATTACCCAACGTCTCATACAGAACGGATGGTCTGTAACAATATCATAACTTTGATTCAGAAAGGTAACTCCCCTCAGAATACTTGGAATGTGTGCGGTGTGCCAAATAGATCCAGCATCATCATGTGATCAACGTCAATTGCCAGCCTCGTGAGATGGCCTTGAATGCTTTACTCAGTAAATGCCTCTTTAATATTTGAAGTGTTTATGTAATTGAAAGCAATTAAATATTTACAAGTGGGAGTTCCATTATAAATGAAAGGAAATGTAAGAAAATGTCATCCTTGATTTTACGCACCCTAGATTAAATGCATGGGAATTGTATTTATTTTAAGACACGGATGTGATAGCGCTGTTCTATAAAATAAAAAAAAAATATTTTAGTTTGTTATCCTTGTTTCTCTTTTTAAATTACACACTTAAAAATGTTTATATATATATATATATATATATATATATATATATATATATATATATATATATATATCAGCAATTTACCTTACATATATATCAAATTAAGCGTAGAATAATTTCAATTTATTTCTCCTTTTTTAAATACACACAAAAAATGTTTATATATATATATCATCTATTTACCTTATATATATATATATATATATATATATATATATATATATATATCAAATTAAGCGTAGGATAATTTGAAGCAAGAAGACATCGGTAATGTTCTATAAAAAAACGTAACTCCTCTCATAAGGACAACATCTTTCAGTCCCTTAGAGGAGTTCACTTAAAGGAGTTTTAAATTTAAAAAAATATTACCAATGCCTACAAAGATTTATTTATTTCTGAAAGAATTCTTACCTGAAAGATATAAAACCGCATTTTGCTCTTAGAAACTGAGAGGAAAAAATCTCCTGAGCATAATGATTTCCATTAAAGAATGATAAATGAGAATGATTTTTATAGATAAACTGAGGATAAACCTATGGTAAATTGTACAGGCATATTTTACTAGTCATGTAAGGACGCCAACCGTTTAAACTCAAAAATATAAACATGTTACAAATATAATTAGGTGTGGGATCACCCGAAGAAACACAAGAACTATAAATAGTGATACAAGATTAGCCCTGTTTCTTAAGAATGATATACAGGAACACATATTCCTTGTATGTTTAATCGGTCTCAAATCGGTCTCTCAGATGCCCCTATCAATGGCCATCGGTCTTTTACGCGATTTTTATTCTTCTTAGCACGGTCAACGACCGAAACACGTTTTTCCTCTTCATCCTTTTGGGTTGATACATGCTAATGCCAAATAATTAAGTCTACCTGACAGACACACTATAATGTTTGTAAAGTGCTACTCTTTACTCTTTTACTTTATTATCTGTTTAAGATTGCACTGCCGTGAGATAGTTCTTTCTGTGTTAGATCTCTGTTCAAGTACACATCAAAAATGAAAAGAGGCCAGGTGCTTAAAATGTAAACCGTATTTATAAATATTCTATAACTCTAGTGGCCGAATGCAACTATAAATACCAGGGAACATTACTGGGCAATTTAGAATTCAACATAATATCTGCATAAATCTTAATCCATATTAACTTTTAAATATTAACTAAACTAATCAGGCCAGTTTAAACTTAGCTTTGTCAGAAATAACACCTTGATGAATCAAGTGAGGGTAGCCACTACACAATCACAGCTCATGATAAGGCTATTAACAATCACACGAACCGGTAAACCAAGTTCATGTGTGCAGCTTGGCAGCTACATGGGTGAGAAAGAATTCTAGGTCAGTCTATAGTCAGGAACATGAACCACGTTGGGTTACTTGAACAATGTTATGTATTTTTCATTTCACAAGAACAGACAGATCGTTTGTTAAACAGATTGTTAGTGAGTCATTTTGAAATGAGGCTCAGCCTAAGTATGTTAAACCTTGTGTGATAGTTAAAACGGAACCTTACTTAAAGTTATTGTTACATATTCAATTCAATAACACTCAAAATACATTGGAAATTAAGTATGCATAACAAACAGAATCACATAATTTCCTCATGGTGCCTTCCCGCTTTGTATATATCTTTGAATTCCGCTTTTACTCTTAATTTGTCTTAGGGATACTGGGGTTAGAAAGGCGACAAGCGACAGTGACACAGCGAAATGTGATTTGAGCCTCAGTAATAAGATATCTGCTTCCTCAGGTTATTCAAAAGGTTTTTATGATCAAACAGGATTCACATTTGTATAATGTCCCATACCATTATTGGAAAGATATCACACTTGGATCTAGGGGAAAGATATCACATTTGGATCTAGGGGGACATAACGTTACTATTAACTTATACTATTTAACGCACATACACTGTTAACCAGCACATATACATATCAGCAGTAAGCCACATGCGCTGGCTGATGTCTGTATGATAGGCTGAGATCTGGCTGTCAGTCAAAGTCACATCAAATTCCTGTTACAAGGGAAATTCAAACTTCTATCCATCTGGGTCAGGGACTCGGCCTTTAATGACGTTCAGCAGAACACACACCGGTAATTACACAAACAGACATACCGCGAACAGAGACACGTGTCCTATGTCTTCGTTCTTCACGCTAGAGAGATTTGAAACAAGGCCACTTAACATGTTACAATAGCTTAAGTAAAACCACTTCGACATATATGTTAGGTAACGTGTGTTATTTATATATTACCTATATGAGGTTGCATATTTCTTCAGATAATCAAGGTTATTTGAAACCGGACTTTGATTACCTGTAACATATACATTAACTGAAATAAGTAAAAAGACGACAATTTTGACAACCGATACATAAGAAATATTTTAAGCACTTTACTTGGGAAAAATATCAAAGCATATGAATATCGAAAGATCCCTGCAATCGTTTGTAGAGATATTTTTTAAACATTTGGGAAATTGATGCTTAACAGAGATGAAAGAGGATTCCAAGAACTTAGTGCTGCATAGTCCAGTAAAGTTACATACAAATCACAACTTTACTATCTACAATCAATTACCTCGATCGATCATGTTTTTTATCTTTCTTTTCAAAGTTAAAGGTCTTTGTTAGTTGGAATAATAAGCTCGTATGGAGCTTGGTACGAGATGCCCGGTAACGCATGATTATATACAGAAATAAAATCCTGCTCTATATATGCCCAGCTTTTGAAATGAATATGTTTTATCATACAAAGGTTCGTTACACTGCAGGCCATCATAATTCATGGCACGAGGACGAGTGTCAGTCGGTGCAACTCGTGCCAAATCATGTTTTAATTATTTGCATTTATATTCTACACGGATCATTACTTCTCTCGGAGAACTACATCCTGGTTCATTTATATGGAAAACTATATCTACCGTTTCCATGAATTGACATTTGTGACTCAACTAGAGAGTATTCATTTCGGGTTGAAACGTCACATGCGTCATTAAGAAGGCTCCTTTTTACATGTACAGCCCATTTTGTGTACCACAGGCGCTTTTATTAAAGCAGGTTCGCCGTTCGTTTGCATCCTGATTAGATAGAGAGCTTAGTCAACAATATGTTCATGAATATTCATTTGACCGGTAACTCTGTATCCAGTATTCGTTAACTATTTATAGGCGTGATTTCTGCTTTGACATTATCCATTCTTAGCAGATATCCATTCAGTGTAAGGGCAACCTTGCGTTTGAGAGATATTTTTTTGGGACCAGTGTCGTCATCATGAGAATTGGTTTCTTTCTTGTTGCCAGTCTTCTGGTCTGTTCAGAAGCATTATGGAGCAGTAAGTAGCTCTTTCTTTTCGTTTAAGGGTATCACTGTTAACTGTTCATCACTATTATTGCAAGAACCGTGGCTTTAGGGACCGTTGGCCTGTGGCGTTCTCCATTTCTGAATTTTTCAAAATCACTGGAATGGGAAATGTGTAGAGCAGGGAACGGGACAAAAATGGAGTCTTAAGAATTCAGAAGGGAGAAGCGATTTGGTGAGTATAGTGAAACGAACAAAAAAGTCAGGGCTCAGAAAACCGGTTTTTCTAAGTGAACAATTAAACGTTTATATCGAGGTAGCTACAAAACTGGCAACTGCGTCTCGTGAATCCGATTCCCGAACTAATTTAATTTCCAAGTCCCTAGCCTCGTCAATCCTCTACAGACATCGAATTATTATCGGATCTAAACTACTTTTTCCACTTGGCCAATGCATATTGGCCGAAACTAGCTGTTTCTCGAGCATCGTTTTCCTGTACTCCTGTATAGCCGCGCCAGGCAATCTGGTGGATTTTGCACAACGCTATATTATAAAACCATCCCTCTAATGCGTGCGACAAACGGTCTATTTTTCTGTCGGTCTTACTGGCATATCGTTCTATCTTGTCAGTGTATAATAAGCTACCGGCCTCTTTATAAGCGTGATCTGAAACATGCATAATATGGATATTTTTTTGGTGGATATGTGTTAATTATTACAGTAAATCGCCAATACATGACAAAATATCGCTTATCGCACGTTATCTAGCTGCCAAGGCAAAGTGATGGATTAAGAAAGACAAGTGGTCGCGTGGGAACCGCCGGAGCAATGCCAATGGCCACAGAGCAAACTGTAACACCCAAACAACAATCGGGGATCCACTTATGCCTATTCTTAATGCAAACAATGTTATCACCCTTGCGTATTCTGTTCACAACTGAGCACAGGTTGTCAACCTTTCTGCACTCTCTCAAATCCTGATACATATAGATCCTGGTCATCACGGTACATGGCTTATAAGACAGGTTTATTTTTTTTATTTGACTTTTATCATTATCAGTGGTTTGTATCGGCTTGGTGGAGACCCATGCGTAAAGGCCAAGGCCCATATAGAACTCCTTACTTCATGTTTTGGTAACTTCAATCATTCATGTCAAAATACTAAGCTTCTACACTACAGGTAAATAGTACAATTATCAGAAAAAAATAACCTTTTAGAGTTTAAAGGGAATTTTCAAATAACAAATCTCCAGGGAGTGATGGCCTTAGCTATTGATTTTTTGTCTATACCTTAAAAAATGATTTTTTAATGCTGTTCATCACCTGTCACAAATTGGTAAATTTTACATAAGACAAGTGTAAGGGTTTATATTAGTCTTTACCAAGAAAAAGGGAAACATTTAAAATTTTAAAAAATGGAGACTTTTAACCTTACTAAACACAGATTACAAAATTATTACCAAAAGCATTGCTTATAGGTTTAAAAAAGTGATTTATGAGTTGGTCAATGAAGATCAAACCGGATTAATTTTTCGAAGATTTATCGGGAAAAACATTAATAAAATAATCAATTTATTTTAATATGAAGATCAATGTGTAAATGATGGTTTGTTTATGGTGGTCTTTTTTGAAAAAGCGTCTGACTTTTTGGATCGGGAATATATATACTATGCTTTAAATATATGAAGTTTGACAATAAAACGATTGAAACTTTTCATAATAGTATCAGCATTTGTGTGATAAATAATGGGCTTCTTCTTTTTTTTTCCGGTCACAAGGTGGGGGTAAGAGGGGGCTGTCCTTTTTCGCCATACTTATTTGTTTTTTTCTATGGAATTATTGGTAAGTGCAGTAAGATCAAATTGTGAAATAAAAGGCATAAACATAAATAAGGATCTTGTGTAGAGTATACAATATGCAGACAATACCACCATAGTAGCAAAATTCCAATTCCGATATAGAAAAAACACTAAATATATTTGAAGAATTTAAACTATTATCGGGTCCCTATATAAATAATGATAAATCATTATATATGGCCACTGAGGAAACAAATCATTTGTATAAACTAAGAATTAACGATTTGGGATTGATATGAGCTAACTGCACTCGGAGTAAAATTAACTCCATCCCTGCAGAACATGATAAAGATAAATTATAGTCCATTAATAAAAAAGATAAAAAATATTGGCCGTGTCGAAAGCTAGAAAACTACCACAACTTAGAAAGATAACTAGTCTGCGTAATTTCACAGTTGTTATATTTATTTACAGTTCTACCATCACCAGATAGCTCGTTTATAAAAACAAATAGAGACTCAGATATTCAAGTCTTATGGGGTAAATACAATGATTTAATCAAGAGGAAAATACTCATTGCACCAATCGAAAAACGAAGTTGAGATATGATTTACCTGTCATTAAAAGTCAGTCAGTCATGGCTTAAAAGAACTTTTAATAAAATGAATGCAGCGAATGGAGAAATGTGTTTTGAATCATTTTAAACTTGGTGAGTTTACATTTTACTGTAACTTAGCACCTATTGAGCAGGTGATAATCCACAGAAGCATTTCTGGGGATGATGATTTGTATCATTGAAACACCTATAATTTTCTTGACCGACCCTAGCTTAAGGATACTATGTCCAGAACTTATGTTTTAATTTTCATATTAGAATAGATAGTAAAGTTTAATTATTTACTAAATTCTACAGTAATGAAATACGTTACTTATCAGATTTGACGATTTACACAGGAACTTGCTTTAGATTATAACAAAATTTAACCAGATCAATAATGTAAAAATATATTTTTTAATGATTCTTGTCTCTTAATAGCTAATCCATTAAGATGAAATCCTATTTTTTAACACATCTGATAAATTTCGTAGACCTCATACTATTCACACACAATTATATAAATATTTATCTAGTGAAAAGAAGCTGAAATACATTTATAATTCATAGTTAGAGAAACATATAATCACTCCAGGTTTAATAGTTAAATATTGAAAGTATATAAAATTGATTAATTAGAGGAATGTGTTTATATGGAATTCTCAAAGATTTATGACACAACAATATCTGTACCACTGAAAATGTTCAGTATTATGTACTACAACGTCGGGTGACTTTTAACCCTTTTCTTCATAGAATTAATGTAATATATTCTCCTACCTGTACATCTTGAAAATTTCAATGAAAACCTTTATTACATATTTTGGAACTACCTTTTGTAGCTAACTTTTGGTTTAAAATAAAAGAATTTTTTTTATTTTGTTTAATCCCCCTGTAAGGTTCTTAGTGACTGAAGTTCTGTTAGGTTCAAGTGAACATAGATGGTTAAATATTCTAACGCTGATTGTAAAAAATATGTTTATAATTGCAGATGTCTCAAAATGTTACCAAATTATCATGAATTCGTAAGCCACGTTAAACAGATTTATTCAATATCAGATATAATTGCTAAAAAAAGCTAAATAACTCAATCTAATTTTAAATGGGAAAACCTTACCTGCCTTATTACCTCTGCGTGAATAATCTTCTCGATTCATGTTTAATTTTTTTTATTGAATTATCAATTTCGGCACGTATATTTGTCTGTATATATGTATTGTTCCTTTATGTATGTATTGTGTTTATGTAATAAAAAACTTCGATCAGGAAAAACCCGTTATGACTGTAAACAATGGTATTTTATTTTGGTTGTTGATCTTAATTAAACATATGCTCCGCCTAAATTACAGAAGATACCTGTGATATATGCTATGTATAGAAGGCCTGCGTATGTGTTATAAATATTTGAACTCCGTTAAAAATGACATTACGTTAACACTTTCAAAATGGGACATATATGCCTCGCAATATGAGCTAGATGTGATATAGTCACCTATAAGTATGGTACAATCTTTTTTTAATTATAACCACCAGTTTGTAAGCAGACTAAATTAATAATAGAGTATACATACGCAATCTGCAAGGTTTCTAAAATGTTCTAAATCTAGTTGAATTCTAATCACAATTTACTACAAAAAATATTCTCAGGTTTGAATAGGCAGGGCACAATAATGAAAAATTTTCTTATGTTTAACAGTCAGTTAATCAATTTACAAAACCTTCATTAAAGACAATCCTTAATAAGTTCAGATGTCGCATACTCAGTCTCAGGACACGTGAACATATTGGTACTGAACTGGTAACTTTAATTGTTATAACACCTATACAAAGGCGGTCGGCCTGGGGTAGGGAAATAGGTTCCGGGACCCCTCCCCATTTTCAGCCGCCGCAACATTTTAAAGACATTTTAAATAGAGATTCGTTATGTAAGAGTGTGTCTGGGTTTACCAGATCATGCATTTAGTAGTGCACTTGCTGTATTAGGGCTGGTGCATTTAATTTACGCATTCCAAGGCTTTATCCATGGAATGAACACAATCCGGGTCCACAGAAGGTACACATTCTATTGTTTGGCCATGGAATATATAAATTCCAATTTCCAATGTATACTGAATGTACACGGTACTTTTTGGTTCAAGTAGCTGTAACAGTGCGCCTCCATAAAATAATATTATATATAAACATAAAAAAAATAATAAATTATAATACAGGATTCGTGTACACTTCCTGATTTTTTTCTTTCTGCTCATGTGTGATTTGGTTCACACATGTGGCTACTTATGGTTGATTAGTTTTCATTGTGAAATGCTTGCAATTGTTCAGATGTTCGCGCCTTTTAATGAGAATTGGTTTCTTTTGTTTGTCATATACTGTAGCTGTTTCTCATAGGAAATATCTATTGACCATTCCCCACAGTCATGAAAAGATAAAAGAATTCTAAAAAATAGACCATTCAATATATCATTCTTATAAACATTTAGAAAAAAAATATTTAAATTTAGTAAAATGATGATGGGAAAAACTTGGCACAAGAAAAGAAACCTTGACATTAACCGATAATGAAATTGCTATTGGAGATGAACAAAAACAGCATTAATTGCTATGATTTATTGATAAATAAGAAATTATCCTGGCAATAAAAAGAAATATTTTAATATCGATTTCAAAAATAGTATGGGGTATTATTTAAACGGCAGGAGAATAAATAATTCCTCCTGAAAAAATCGCAAAATTTAATTATGAATCATTGCTTAACCTAATCTCATGCGTGCTAAACCAGCACAATGGGATAAAAGCAAAACGTGAGTGTAAACCTTGTGGCGTTGTGGGTACTTTTTTGCTATCAATCAGAAAAGCCAAGTTATTCTGTATAATAATAAGCATAGGCTGAAAACATTCATTGTTAGGTCCTAAATATCAAATGGGCTGAACATAAATACTATATTTACTTATATACTGATATACTAATATCGTTATATATGAAAATCAGGGCACAGTGTAACGAAAAGATAAATGCACAGCTTAAACATATACAGATATTCTCGAGACCAGTATTTTTTATTTATTATAATTGCAATTGAAAATATGCATGTAATTTCAAAGAGATGCGTTTTGTTTGAATTGGTATCGATGATGAAATTGTATCAAATAAACAAATATCAAATTTGAATATATATACTCATGCTCCAAAAAATGCTTTATGTCCACTTTATTTAAGTTAAATGTTACCTGGTCTGTCTCTTTGAATATCCCTGAATAAAACAAAAAATTATTTCCGACCGTTAAAATATGAAGTTTTTTTATTCAGGTACTTCACGTTGTGGTTCCAGGACGTATGACCCAAGGTTCTCCATGTGTTGCTCCGGGGTCGTTCAGAGGCGATCTGGAATTAGCCCTGGTTGTTGCGGCAGGCGTGCCTACGACGCGAGGTTCTCCCTGTGTTGTGCGGGCTCTATTCAGAGGCGATCTGGAATTAGCCCGGGTTGTTGCGGTAACAGGGTCTACGACTCGAGGTTCTCCCTGTGTTGTGCGGGCTCCATACAGAGGCGATCTGGAATTAGCCCGGGATGTTGCGGTAACAGGGTCTACGACTCGAGGTTCTCCCTGTGTTGTGCGGGCTCCATACAGAGGCGATTTGGAATCAGCCCGGGTTGTTGCGGTAACAGTGTCTACGACTCGAGGTTCTCCCTGTGTTGTGCGGGCTCCATACAGAGGCGATCTGGAATCAGCCTGGGTTGTTGCGGCCAGAGGGTCTACGACTCGAGGTTCTCCCTGTGTTGTACGGGCTCCATACAGAGGCGATCTGGAATCAGCCCGGGTTGTTGTGGCCACAGGGTCTACGACTCGAGGTTCTCCCTGTGTTGTGCGGGCTCCATACAGAGGCGATCTGGAATTAGCCCGGGATGTTGCAGCAACAGAGTCTACGACTCGAGGTTCTCCCTGTGCTGTGGGGGCTCCATACAGAGGCGATCTGGAATTAGCCCGGGTTGTTGCGAAAAGAGCGTGTATGACTCGAGGTTCTCCCTGTGCTGTGCGGGCTCAATACAGAGGCGATCTGGAATCAGCCCGGGTTGTTGCGGCAGGAGTGCATACGACGCGAGGTTCTCCAAGTGTTGTAATGGAAGAGTTCAAAGGTCATGTGGCAGCTGGTGGGCTTAAGGGTTTAGATCCATTGACCAAAAGCTAAAGACGCCGGTGAAAATAATTTGAAAATCTCAGTGTATGATTACATAAACACATTGTTTAATTGTGTAATGTTAAATTATCTTAAAAAATAATAAATAAAAAGAAAACATTGTCTCCCATGTTTTTTATTCAAAGAATTGTATCAATTTGAAATAATACTGTTTCTTTATCTTGATGATATACAAGTACCATATTAGGTTTTCGAGGGCAGTTTTGTCCTTATGGTGACTTGTGCTTGTTTTTATTAACTACAAAAAAATATGCAAACATGTTTTATGTAGTTTCAGGGGAGGGAATGGAGATCCCAGTTTAATAACCAGAATATTGTTTAGAATGTGCTAGCGCGTTACGGCTATTGAGTTTATTACTTTGTTCCAAGACCCTATGTACGGTGTTAATAAAGCATTTAAAAAATGTTTTTTTATTGTCCATTTGATGATGGTAACTGAGAAAAGGAAACAAAAAAAAACTTATGGAATAATACACAATATAAGACGAAGTCATCGAACATCTCCAAGCCACAGCGATACACACACATAGAGAGAGATAGGGTGAGAGTGAGGTGTCCAACGCTGAGAAGTAAGTGAGGGAAAGAGTCAAAGTGAGAAACAAGAGAGTAGTCCTACTTTCTGAGTTGGAGAAAAAGTAAGTAATTAACAAAGGAAACAGAGGGAATAAGACAAGGAAAGAGAGAGAGAGAGGGAGGAGAGAGGATACCCGATTTCATTTGGAAACTCAAATTAAGAAACAAATGTAAATAGAGAGATTCATACTCAAGACTGGTTGCTCTTTCGATCACAACCACCTACCATACATACAATAAATAGCAAACCACCCTAGATAAGGTTATCATGTGACCCCAGATACAAATGCCGATGGATACAGATATATATATATATATATATATATATATATATATATATATATGATATAGCCGTGTAAGTCTGTAGCTTAGGTAAAGATAAAAAGTGACGCCTTTAGATAGACTATTTTGTTTATTAACACAAGAATTTTCGAAGCACACAGGCTTCATCGTCAGGTGGTAATTAATCGGGAACATGCAGAGAGATGTTATGTATGATCGGACGACAATGTATAGAGTCTATCATAACAGAAACAGTGTATTTACATTTTGATTGGATATTTAGTAATATTATAACCATGATGCCCTGTGTGGGCGTAGAACAGTTCGGTACGCATCGCCTCACTCGGGAATTCCGCAAAACCACATGAAGGTCAACGTCATGCATATTATGTCGTCACGTCGAAGGGTCGCAAGGTCGAAAGTGCGGCCCTCCGTGGCACAGAACGCCATTTCCAATAGTAGTCCCAAACAAAATCGGTCCGATGAATCGGTCGAGGTTGTGCCGCGAGCTCAATACCAAACCCTACTCCCTCTTAATAATAATAACAATATTAATAAAAACTAATAATGATGATAATTATAATAATAGAAATAATAATAATAATTATAGTGATAGCAATAAAAAATTATTAATAATAAATAATATGGCAAAAATTGTACTATAAAGTGTAAACACATGATTTATAGAGACAGAAAGTAAAGTAATTCAGAGAGTAGAAATATTGAAACAATATAACATATATATATGTCACTTTCAGACGGTAAATAAGAAAACTAAACAGAGAAAATTATACGTAGGACAAAATAAAGTCATTCCCAGGACACGCACAGAGAGAGAAAACAACTTTCGAAGGTAACTTTTAAAACTCTACTAGAAAACGAGGAAATTAGACATTATTTAGCTTATGTCATATGAGTTCTAAAAAATAGCAAAGGAAAAAAGAGACAGACTCAGGGAGAGCCAGAAACAACAACAACAACAACAAAAACAGAGTGCCAAATGATCAAATGATCAGAGAAATAGCCTTTATGATGTTTGGTTAATTTTACATATCAATTTTTATTAGAAGGTACAGCTAAAATAAAAAAAAAGTAATTACACAGTACTGTATTTGTCTTTTATACACATAGACTAATGAATATTTTCCAAGAAGCAATGTACAAAAAATAAATGTTAGCTAGCCTTTCGAGTTATGCGTCGTTCTAAAGTTTTATACTAATGGCCGCAAACAAGTTCCATGGCAACAGTGGGGTGCTACTACTGTCAATTACAATGCAAATAATCAAAATTATACACTGTTCATTTTCGCAGTACAGGGTCAAATAAGGGCTGATTGTAATGCGTATAAATCATATGGTTCCCATACGCATGCATTTAAATGTACATGCATTTAAATACGAACTTCTCAACATATAATCAAGAAGGTTTCCCAAATATAGACCTTGTCTGCTTTCGATCTCACACCTGGTGCATGTCCTTACAAAAAACAAACGAGTATAACAATTCGTTATTTCTGGTACCTGTAACCGGTCGTGAAAAAAAGGAAACGAGGCATTTCCCAGAACACGGAACAATCGACAGCATTTTCTCTTAATCTAACGTTGTCTTGGGAGACTCTTTACCGTTTTAAGGGCAAAATTGTGGCTATCACCAATGATGGGAACTGCTGATAACTTTCCACTCGCTTTATCTTCGGCGGCATTTGCTGTACTATAAAAATCGTTCTTATTTTTATGTAACAGTATTTTTCATTTCAGTTGTTCTGCCGTTCACATATTTTATAAGATTTATATCTTGATAACATTTCAACCATATATCAATTTTATTTAACTTTCTCGGGGTTTCTTTGTTCGCGTTCTATCATTTATGTAGTAGCATATTTTATTTATAAAATATGAAAATCTACCTGTAATGACGAAATGATAAAATGTTACTTTGGCATTCTATTTCTCTGCCCCGATAAGGCATAGTTAAACAGTCACGGATGGCTGAGCCGACGCGTGAGGGATGCATTGACGCCGCTAGCTGTAGTGAGTTCAGAGCCAAGGCTTGATCATACAAATCACAATAATCATGTGAGAACCCACCTGTGACTAAATAACCGTGTAAAACGTTTGTTTGGGGAAATAAAATTAATATTCAACCCTTTTGACACAACCCAGTGTGACTCCTGAGTTAGTTCATCTTGTTCTGATAGCTGATCGGTCCTAAGAGGGGTTATGAATTACCCCTTATATGTAAAGACATGGATTTTTTCGATCAGCAAAATGTAAGGTCCTATGGAAATATAATTTCAAAAATGATTCCATGCAATATAGTATTCGTTGGTTTTCCAAGCTCCAAGGAATCATTGCATATTATTGCAGAAGAAATGTTCTTATTGTTTGAATTATCTTAAGGACATATATATATATATATATATATATATATATATATATATATATATATATATATATATATATATATACATATATACGTGTGTGCGCGGTTTAATAAGCTAATTAACTAGGACATATCTTCCTTGCATATCTAATACCCATCCTAGGTTTTATTTCCCTTGACAGCAGTAATTCACATTTAGAACTGTTTCCCTTGGAGCTCCCTGAGACTGTTGCAGGCCTTGGCACTGGGGAAATTTCCGGCTCGGCAGGGTATGTGGTAGTGGTATTTGCGTGCAGCGAATATTGGCATATCACTCATGTGATCATTATATACCCACATTTGGTATTTATTGGTGGTTCAGGAAAAATACCATAATTTGCGCCATTTATGCATGTATACGGACTCAGAATAGTTCTGTAGAAATAGTTTCTTGTTAAGAAGACAAATTGCTCAAGGGAAAATATTTGGCCGATACGGGATTCGACCCATGTCGGTGGCGCACATGTCCGGCGTTCCAACAGCTTCGCTAGATGCATATATTATAAATGAGAGTACATTATATGTTTTTTCTTATGGTGACCAGAGTAAGCATAATGGAAGTATGTGACTTAAAATGTTATTATGTCACTTTTCCTTGTTAGAAAGTGGTAGATGTTTCGTCAAATTATGATTCAATTTGCGAAAGAGAAGGCTTTCACTAAAGCTATACGTTCTGTTATATATAAAATAAGATTTTTCCCATTAAATATAAATGATTGTTTTTATCTGACTCAAAGTACAACTTCATGTTCAAATATATGTACAGTTAATCTGGTTTCCATCAATGTTCTATTATTATATATTTTTGATGGTTATGTACGTTAAAATATTCAAAAATATAAGGGTCTCCAAACAGGTTTTTCCTGCTTGAGTAAATTAAGTTGTATTGAGCCTATGCAGATTACAATTAAGTATGTACCATAACAGGAAACGCGAGGCAAAAATCATGGTGAGACCAAGAGAAAAAAAGTCAACAAAACTCCTGGGGAAAGGACACCGGACCTAGAAGAGACCATGATCGAGATCAACCAATTGGGATGACCGACAAGACTCATTTTAATGGTGCGCACAACTACTTAAATGTTAGGTTATAATAGAACTGTAAAACTATTCAAAATTTACATATGGTTTGAGCATACAGTAATCTGACTCAGCAACAATAACCGTTAACATGTCTACTCCATACACAGAGCAGCAAACACAAAACACCGAGTTCTGTAGTTATGAGAGCTACACATCAAGTTGCATGAAAATAATAAATGACAAAGACTGATTCGATTCTTTATATATATATATATATATATATAGAGTGAACGGTATTAGAACGAGGACAATGTCACCTAATTCAAACGTCGAGTGTCGGTATTTTGCTTGCTCGGGCAGGCGTTTTCCTACAGCCATATTTTGTGTTGATTGTCCCTATTTTGTGGGAACTATAGAAACGATGGTAGTCGGTGATGTCGTTTGCAAATAAGCGCTAGGGGACGTATAGGGAAGTCGGGACCGAACGAAACCAACATTGAAGTCTGATGGGAGTGTAAACATAGTGTATGACAACGTAGGGTCACCACCGGAAGTGACGTCCGCAGTAGAAAAAAAGTGCTGCTGCACGTAAGCGTGAGTTACCGATGCGAAGATTACCTGTAGCCACCGATCCATCCCGCGTTCGACAATGTTCATCGATATATTCTGCACATTATGGATTAAGCTACGCACTATCCAGAGAGAGTGGCCTTAAATTACATAGACAACGGGACGGTATAGCCGACGCGTTTGTCGATGTCTATTCACGCGTAGTAGTGCCATAAAGAGTACTCGTGCACAGACATGGGGAGTCGGTTCTCCTCTTACCTCATTAGAGAAGTTAGTCGTTTGCTCTCTGTCGGACAGCTTATTATTACACTGTATCACCCGATGTTAAAAGGGGGGGGGTTGGAATGAAATAATGGAACCCTAAAACATATGTTAAAATTAATGTGCGCGGAGAAACAACGAGATTTGGATCGTTATTTATGCGCGGTGCTCTTTGCTTACAGAAAGACACCACATGAGAGCACAGGTTTGTCACCCTTTCAGTTACTCTACGGACGAGTTGTAAGAGGTCCCATGCGATATGTTGACCAAACGTTATGCGGATGCGGGAACAAAGACTACATATCAATACGTGCAAGCTCTTTGTAACAAGCTAAGCAATACCTGTGCATTAGCTCGGGAACCACTGTTCAAATCCGCGTGTGAATACAAACAAATCTACTCGTAGGTAAACGCACCCGCAGATTCGAGGTCGCGAAACATGCCATTAGTTCAATGAAAAGGCCCCTAAAACAGTGAAAGTAAAGTAGGTAAATCGAGTTACGGTCGATAACAAGGTCAAAACCTTCCACATTAATATGCTGAAGAGATAACAAATAAGAGCTGAACCTCAGCATGTTTAAGCGGCATTGACCTGAAGCCTGAATGAAACCGTGCAATAACAGGATAATCCGAATTGTGAATCCGAATACGCCTCGGTCGGTGACCTCAACCTCTAGGGTGTAGACGAAACCTCCTACGCGTCGTTACCATCTACAGTGCGTAGCCAAATCAATGCCGAGCTAGGCAAGCGATAGCAGCACGAGATACGTGATTTGCAAACCGATAGGGGGAAGTGTTAACAAATGTCCCAAATCGCACCGATATCTGTTTGTTTTGTGCCATTATGAAGGTTGTCTGATATGTCTTATATTCTGGGTATTGACATGTCAGCATAACAGAAAATATGTTGTATAAGACAATATAATCTACAAGCAGACACACGGAATCTTTTTTTTTTTCGGATTCAAGTGAGAAGAGGGAAGGTCATGTAGACTAACAGAAACTAAACACACCGAAGTGGCCCCCTCTGTCGCTCACCCTGACATACCAGAACAGAACAACAAGTGTTTTATTCAAGAAAAAGGCCTCAGGCCCAAAGTTCCTACAAGAATAATACATCAATAGTACTCAAAGATATGAAGGAACGTCAAATAATTAAATAAGTAAAGAGATAAATAAATGATTTCAAAACATTTAAATAACAAGCTT
Source organism: Sipunculus nudus (assembly GCA_026874595.1). Lineage (NCBI taxonomy): Eukaryota > Metazoa > Annelida > Sipuncula > Golfingiida > Sipunculidae > Sipunculus > Sipunculus nudus. Next base: position 54,667,663 of record CM049322.1, on the reverse strand, counting down.
CTTAAATATATCTTATGAAATAGTGAGCATATATATTGATTTCTGTTTAACGGTACATGATTATTATGATGTGGCATTATACACCAAAATCATTGATCTTTTCTTGAAAGCATGAAAAATGTAGGCTGCTAATTGAACTATCTGAAACATTTCGTCCATATTAAGCAATTTTCTAAAATTATATTCATTAGGTTCATGGTATGTTATTGGCAAATATTTATTACGCAAATCCGTGTACATAGGACATTCTAGCAAAAAATGTGCTTCATCTTCAATAATATTAAAACCTTTCTTAAAAAAATATTCACAGATCCTCTCTTCTCTGTTGATACCCAATTGACGGCCAACTTCTATAGCTAATTTATGACTAGAACATCTAAATCTGGCCAATGCATTTCTGTAACCTTTGTTTGTAACACATATTAAATATTTTTCAAGTGTAAGCATAGATTTGAAAACTCCATAAGCATATAATTTACTACTAATATTTATATCATTATGCCATTCTTGTACTGCCATCTCTTTTAGTCGTTGTTTGATACACATGAGAAAACTATTAGAATCTCCAACATGTTGTGCCATCCACACATAACCAAATCCAGTGTGAAATAACAAGGATCTCATATGGGTAGCCCATGTTGTTTTTCCCTTATAATCTAGCTTTACCAACATATTATAAATGTGTTTGGGATACCTACTTTCATCCATATGAAGAAGTCTAAGCCAATATTTCAAACAGCGCTCAGAGTATTTTATAAATAAAGGAAGACGCCCACAGTCTCCTAATACTGCTGCATTTACAGTGCTACTATTTACTTTTAAAATATATTTACAGAATTTATATTGAACTCTTTCTATCAACTCAACTCTACTAAAGCCCCAAAGCTCACTTCCATATAAAATAATTGGTACAACCATAATATCGAAGAGCTTAAAAAGCTGATTGATATTTAGATGCTGGTATTTATAATTAAATTTTTTTATCATACATACTACTTTATTTGCTTGTATTACTTGTTGCTTTTGTGTTTTTGTCCAAGAAAGTTTATTAGTAAAGGTGATTCCAAGGTATTTGTAGTGAGATACAACATCTAGTTTCTTACCTTCAAAAAGCCATTTTTCAGATTTTCGTAAAATACCTCCACGACGACAAACCATAACTTTAGTTTTATTTAAATTTACTTTCATACCATAATTGCGGCAAAAATTGGCAATATGATCTATTTGTCTCTGAAGTCTTCCCGGTGTATCTGAAAAATTTACTATATCATCTGCAAACATAAGAGTAACTAAATTTGGAAGGTGTTCATTAATATAAATTCCCTGACAACCAGAACTATTCAGTGTCAAATAAAACTCATTTATAAATATAGAAAATAATAACGGACTTACCATACATCCCTGTCTCGTCCCTAAAGTGCAAGAAAAATATCCTGTATTTCCATTATCTGTAAGAATACATGATTGCATTTTGGAGTACATTGACCTGATGACTTTTAAAATTCTTCCATTAATACCCTGCTTTAATAAAATATACCATAAAATATCATGTTGGACACAATCAAAAGCCTTAGAAAAATCGATATAAATGCAATAGAATCTCCCCCTTCTTTTACTTAAATATTTTTGTATTAACCCCTGCAAAACAAAAGCATTATCAATTGTACAATAACCCTTCCTATACACTGCCTGTGCCTCTGCCAATATATCAGACAAATATGTCTGACATACCAGACCCATGATTAAAAGGTCCGGAAAATTGTTGTACATGTCCTCAGCTAATTTTGACATACTGAGTAATAGGTATTCCATGATGACTGCATGCACGCAAGGTATTACGTCAAATATTGAAATATATGGTCCATGATTATTAGTCTCATTCTGTCAAAACTATATCCCTTATATTCTTTAAGGGTAAGACATAAAATATAGGCACATAATATATATGGCATCAATTATATATTTTATGAATCAATTTTACCTGAAGTACTAAATGTATGATAACTCAACACTTACACTTTTATAATTGTATTAGTAGTTTTTATTTTTTTTTCTCTCTCTTTTTTTATCTTTTTATCTTTTATTTTTTACCTGTTCTTAATTGAACTCCAAACCTAGAGGGCGTATTGTGAGATTCGGAAACTGTACGTGTAAGGTTATCGGGACAGAAGCAATACTATGCTACTGTAACATTTAAATATTTTAAGTTAATAATCTTAATTGAAAAGAATACCAACACATTATCGGACATAAGAAAATTAAGCCACAGCTTCTCAAAGCACTCTGGCTAGTTGCAAAGTCAGATGAACGACTGGGACGACCGCTGAAATAAAAGCTTCACAATGGACCACAAGTGGCACTGCCCATCATCTTCGAGTTTGTGTACTTCTTATCAAAGGTTTGTTGTTATATGACCGTTACTGTTTGTGGCTTAACGTACTTCAGTAGAAAAATCGACATAAAGTGGCGTCAGATGCTACGGTAATGCAATACGGATAAACTATGGATGTACTTTGGAATATCTACTGAAACATGATAACGTCTATGTATGCTTATGATTTATAAATGCAAAGTTACGTGCACACGTTATATATTCCTTACCTATCCGATTTAATGATTCAGTGGATCCATTTATCAAATAAACGACCTATCCACTCAGATTATGGTCACAGCATAATACTTCTTGGTCCAAGATAAAGATTATAGATAAAGAATAACAAGGTTGGAAAAAACTTCGTTAGATATGACTGCATCGGCATGAGGTGTAGAAAGTGTCAGTTGAGTAAATATCCCGCCAAGAACGATACAAGGCTTGTGAAGCAAGAACACATGACTGTAAACCGGGGAATTGTGTTTGTGCTCTGTTTGTGTGCCATTATGGATAAGATCCAATGAAGGTCTTATCTACTGGGTATTCGAGCAGTGAATAGTCAGCATAACAGACATATCCTCAAACACTCCATTTTCACAGATATACAACTTTTTATCATCTAACTCATATGCTCAAAGACGTTCTGAAAACACCAATAACAGTATTCCTTTCTTCGATTTTTCGATGCCGGCCTCATATACTCTGATGACAGAGTTGTTCTGCAACAAAGAGAAATGACATATTAATTATTCTCGGGTAAAAGTACTACTATATTGTATTTATATATAGTCCCCCGGCAATGCGCGCATTCGCTATGCTAGTTAACTTATACGGAAACAAGAATACATTTATGAAACTGTGGTGGAACACAGGATATTAAAGGTCACTACAATCCGTTGGGACCCGTTGCAGAGGAAGGATATAATGCCGCTTAGTCTGTCCCCGGACCCTTATGGTACAGAACTGCCCAGCCCTTTAAGGTAGCGACATCTGGTGGTTGGTACGGAATCAATTATTAATGTATTTGTGGTAATGGGGACAAGTGAAGATCAGAAATTGCGAGTAGTCTGATGTTGTCCGCCAGACCTGTGATGTGACGCTGCCGGTTATTCAATTGTGTGCAAGTGGAAAGGCCAAATAGGTTTAATCCAAAAGTTATGGCATCTGTCTGGCGCTGATAGTAAAAATGGCCCACTGTCATGGACCGTTTCTGCGAGTTTTCTAGGGCAAACAGACGGGATATTGTGTCTAAATGTTTGTCTATGACATTGTTTGCTGAATATTGTCTCAGCAAAAAAGGAACAGCAATAACATATTTCTGACGTTTTTATACGTTGTTGGTGAGTACGTAAAAAATAAATTCCAAGAGTTTATTTTTTTTACATTCAGTATTGTCAAAGGCTTGCATAGAGTCCTAGATTCGTTGACTGTTGCCAGTTTTAAATAACGTGTAAAACGTGCGACTGTAAAAGAAGTGAAACGTTTATCCATTAAGTTATGGAATCTCCTTCTATGTGGCCACGGAGTGACAATGATTACTTAAAATGGATATTTATTTTATTAAAATGTTAATTAACAGATCATTGAGTTTATGTTACTTTTCCTGAGCAGCCATACCCCAATTTTGTACGGAGAATACTACACATCCTACATTTAATTTTCTATGGGATAGATATAGAAAAACTTGGGAGTAAATGAAAGTCAAACGAATCGAAATCGTTGCAGTTTAAACAGAAAAGAACGTTGGTCAGAACCAAATATTTCCTGTTGCACCGAAGAATTTCTACTTTTTATCTATAAATTTGGCGATAAAACCAATGTTAGGAGCAATGAAATGAATTGAAAAATGTCACATACACAGCTATATAATTGGTAAGGTATAGGCCGTATTCCTCAAATCATCCTCTGTTTTATATTCGGGGAATGCCTTATGTAAATTTCGACTCGACTCATATTGCGTTAAAGTTCATTGGAAGCAAATTTATCACACGAAAACAGCTGAAACTGTTTGATGGTGTCGAGATTGGACGATAAAGGCGAAATTGATCATGCGTCCTAACTGCTAAAGGATTCTCATTTACAAGTTCAGTACAACTGATACCTGTCTTTCATGGGGCTAGCTTAAGACTTGCATTTCACTCGCTGTGCTGTTGTCATCAGTAAAATACCTTTTGTCCCATTGCCAAATACTTTTCTCATTAATTTGTTTTTCATTCTATGTAATCGCTAATACGAGCTACCTGGCTAAAACTTATAATCATTATTTATTCTTTTAGATAACAGCCCAAATCTCAGGCACGGTTCAATGTATTCAGCTGCAAATGTGCATGTCTTTTGATCTTAGATCTGTCCATTTCGCAATGAAGGCTCTGGTGCCACCTACAATTTTTTGCTTAGCGTTGAACCTTGCATTTGCTATATGTTCGTCTTAGTGGTTGTTCCGTATATTTGGTTGAAATTGTGCAAGTTCATAGATCCTCGACACCTCTATATTGTACTCAAGACTTGTTTCGCCATCTGCATTCGTTTTCCCATGGCGTCTATCCGTACGTTTCCTTTGGGCAAAATTTGCTCATAAGTATTCCAAGGTCTCAAGAGTAATTTGCCGTATTGCCCCTTAATTGCGTTCATCGATAGATCTTGGACTCCTCCACAAGACTGCTGGCGCCATCTGCAATCGTTTTTGCATGGTGTCCATCCGTACATTTGCTTTGAGTGAACATTGCTCATATCTCAGGACTGGTTCAAGGTATTGGTCTGAAATTAGGCATGTTCATCCATCTTGGGAAGTTTCTCTTAAACAAGCCAGGTGGCGCCACCTATCTATCTTCCTGCTATTTTTGTAGAATAAATTAATGCCTTTTTTATCAGGAGTGATTTGCCGTATTGGCCTGAAATTTTACAAAACCATAGATTTGGTTTTGGACATTGATAAATCAGAGTGTAGTTGATTGTTCAATAATATCTAATGTTACAAAAGTATAAAGCATTACTCTGATTCAAATCACTACTGATAAAATCCAAACATGAAAAGAGCTGTGTATATAAACATGTATCCCATGTAATTTTAACATACAATTTCTTGCAGTTTCCTCCAGGTTATTCATACTTTGTTTACTCATTCTGTTTCCCTTATCGCTCATTCACTACCGCGATTCACCCGTACCCGTCTGATTTCTGCGGATAAACGTTGTCCTTTGTCGACTCTCCGTATTCTAGTTTCACATGTGAATGTTGAATGGAATGAAGTATCAATAAAGTATTAAGATTATAAGATTTAACAAATATTCCTGAAAAAGACATTACAACTGATATCTCATATGACAAATAATATCTAGATTACCTCAGCAAATGGACTGCCTGATAGTAAAGCCTAGGTCTCACATATCAAGTTCTATCGACGGTTCACCTCGTTTATGAAGATCGTGGGAGGACTTTGTAGGACGGTAACTTTATCGTAGGACACCGCAGGGAGACTTGAATGATCGTGGGTGGTCGTGAGCGGTCCACGTTATTTTTTAAATGTTCAAAATGAACGGAACAGAATGTAGCCCCTGACACAGAAATGTGGACCTCGATGGAACGGGTTTAGCGTGTCAAGCCATGGGAATCGGGCCAGGTAAACGCGTTTGGTATTCCAGAACGTTGTCCATTGTTGCAATATACCGCAATAATACGTGACTGGGCGAGGTTACCGTGACGCGGCTGTGATACTGCCGTAGGACAACGTATATAACAGCAGCAGTACCGTAGCGAGGACGTGTCGACGCTGGGAGGAACGGGTCTTCTCCAGCAAGCTAAGTTTTATCGTAGGATAACATAGTTATTACCATGGTAGGTGTAGCAGCATCGTAGATGAACGCAAAAACCATAGGGAGAACGTGTCCCGAACGGCACGAGAAGTTGAGAACGCATTCTTTGATTTCTTCACGTTTATTCTCGACACTGTCATATTCAAACTTGCTTTAGAGGAATCGTGCGATACCGTGTAAGGACGTGGTAACGCCCCTTTCACACATTCACGGATAGCATCACGGATCATCCCGGATCATCGTTCCGTGATCATCCGTGTTAACTCCGTCATCACCGTGTAAACTCCGGTTATCACCGTGTTAACACCGTGTTGTATCCATAGTGATCCTTGGCGCACCGGCATGTTCGGAGAAAAAATTAAACCTGCACAATTTTTCGTCACGTAGTACACGGATGAAAAATCATCCGTATCAATCCTTGTAGGCACCGTGCACCTCCGTGTAGCCACCGTATACCTCCGGGAATCTCCGTGTAGCCACCGGGAGCTCCGTATTGAGACCGGCACATTTCGGGTGGAAGTTTTTTCTCCGATCATACTGGTGCACCAAGATTCTCTACGGATGCAACACGGTGTTAACACGGTGATGCCCGCTGTTTACACGGCGATGCCGTAGATAACACGGATGATTCCGGAACGATGTTCCGGGATTATCCGTGTTGCTATCCGTGAATATGTGAAAGCCCCATTCACGAAATCGCGCTGCTGTCCCCGGAACACCACGGATTAAGGTCCAGGGTGATCCCTGTTGCTATCCGTGAATGTGTGAAAGGGGCTTAAGTGCATGAGACCTAGGCTTAACGCAAGGGTTGCTTTAAATAAAATAAAATTTTCATGGAGATATCGTTCCCACATAAACGACCCACCTCATAATATGGGTAGAGTATGTGAACTAGTGACAATTTGTTAGTTTTATTTAACAACCTACCGCAAAACAAACTAACATATCAATAATGTATAGCTGGCCTATAGCCACGCTTTCAATCAGTCGACCTCTTTGTGAGCGGCGTAAGGTAACACAAAGTCCAACGGTAAATAAAGAAAAGAAACTACTGTTAATTAAGTTATAAATACAGTGGCGGATAAGTGACGTCGGATGTAGATATTAGCTTTATTTGAACTATAGGTGTGACTTACGATAGCGGCAAATATGTCTCCGCCCCATGGAGGTGTCTTCTTGTGTGCGTTATTCTACTATTATTTAACATTCAAAATCAAAACAATTCACTATTTATGCATATCCTTTCATTTATTTTCCATGATAATATATCATACATATATTTCTACAGTGATTTACATTGATATGTATTGGACTTTTACTTATATATTCCATCTCTCGTGATTATATATATATATTGTCAAACAGTGGGATCACATATACATGTATATATATATATATATATATATATATATATATATATATATATATATATATCTGCTTAGTGTCAAACATCTGCTCGTTCCGTAGCTGTTTGTACCGTGCCACCCGTGCAAAAGCTCCTCGGGGTTCGTTTAATCTCGGCTGCCTTCAACATTAAAGCAAATCAAACCAAACAACCATCATCAAAGAAAGTCTATTTTAGGCTAAAGTTACATTCACCTATAAAAACGAATGTTCCTAGGTTCGCAGCCATTAAAATCTCCGCATTATTAATATCGTTATTATCTTTGAGATTATCGCATTTTGACAGCTGAACAAGGATGATTTTAGGCAAAGCTGCCAGGTGGCACTACACGTACTCCTAGGCGGGAGCTTACGCTGTCTGAGAAAGTCAAGCTTATTCGACTTAGGGAATCAGGGAAAAAGAGCCTACGCGAGTATATGAACATGTTTTTTTCAGGATGTCTTCATAGACTTTCCTCGTCATATTGTTCACTACTTGAGATAAGTAAAAGTAATCACAGTTTGTATATGAATATTGAATGCATGACGTGTGCAAATATGTTGTACATACAAATGACATCTGATATAATACAATAAACACGTTCTTGCAGCTGTTCGTTGTCTTTATCTATAATCCCTTATTTACCAACCAAGGTCAACCTTACTAATAAGTACACCTCACTATTAAGGACAAAATGATTGAGTCCCTTGACTGCCGCTTTAGACAGTTTTCACTATATATACATATATATAGCGGGAACATGTATTACCTTTTTTAACCAAGTCAGTCAGGGTATCTCCTGATTGAAATGTTTTGTGGCTTTGCATTGCACACGGCCCCACGTGTTATGTTTATGTTGACAACTGGGATCGCCCCGGTCCACTGTTTTTAACACTCCAGAAGTATGAGTAAGCAAACTGTTTCAAGGCAATGTTTTTGCATGTACAGGTTTATCTTAAAGGGAAGAAGCAATTTTCGTGTTTATGCAACATGCTTTATAGGTGTAACGAGGAAAAAGGGGACAGTTAAGACCAAACCAATTTTAATAATGAACCTTTTAAAATATTCCGCTAAATACTAGAAAATAATTCAGTAATTTTGCTTCATTTAGTTAAAATCATAGGCTAATATATGTTAATATCTGGGTAGTGTGTCATGGGACCGGGTAACCACAGAGCCATACGTATTGATGTATGCTGAAATCCCGGTCTCCAGCTCAAAACCAGGTCTTTTGTGGCCAGTTCCTGTCATCAGGACACGTGGTATGGTTTGAGCACCGGAGAGAGACCCCAGAGTAATGACTACTCTGGGGGCCGCTTCGAAGCCCCAGACAAGCTCCTTCCATGCAGCAAACAGTACGTGTCTCTGTACATTTTCAGGTAGGAACAATTTATCACTTATTACTACCCCATACTCTTATCATGCAGTGTGTGTAGCGATAGGCTATATTATTTGTATATTTACAGAAGTGTATTATTTTCATACCTAGTTCAGTAATTATATTTCACGCAGTATTACAGGTAGAAAAGAAAGCGTTAAATTGGGAAGAACTTACCTATTTCCTTTGTGGCGGCTCTGCCGCTTGCGCCCGGCTAGTTCAGTCGGTAGGGCATGAGACTCTCAGTCTCAGAGTCATCGACTGCTGGCCCATGAAAAAGGGCCTAACTGAGAGAATTATAGGTGTCGTTATACGGTCAGGTTAAACATAGGGTTAGAGTATAGACGTATTTAATAAGTGAAGTCGTATATTTTAACAAACAGGTATTTCTTAATGAACAAAGTGTACTTCTTACCAAGGTAATTATTAATGAACACGTGTACATGTTGACCTACAGGTATTTATTAAATGAACAAGTGTAAATATTAACCACTATAGAAACTTAATGCCAAAAATCCAAAAGTTATAGGTCGGGACGTTATAAAGCATATTTAAATATGTTAGGGCTCCCTACTGGATCGTTGTGCTCTTAAAGGCCGCAGCATTGAATTAATATGTTATGCTACGCAAGGGCCCAATAATGTGTAGTTCGTTGTGTAAATAATATGTAATTAAACAAGCATAAGTATACGGGTAAAGAAATGATATCATGTGACCAGGGTTGGGGCCAGGTACTTGTACCTGTACCTGTACCTAGGTAAACATTTCAGAGTACCTGTACCTGTACCTGCCGGTCATGAGTAGGAAGTACCTTGTACCTGTACCTGGAACTAAAGTACCTGTACCTGGTACAAGGTACTCCAGGTACATTTTCATATTTTTAGGTTTTTTTTTAGTTTTTTTTCTCTTAGTATTAAATTTGGTTACCTGTGGTGTAAATAATCAGCAAGCCATCAATGTGATAAACTGCTTATGAATGGAATTGTTATCACACCTCCAGAATGGTCACATATGTGAAATCAGCAGTAAGCACAATTGCACTTAATGAACATTTAGTACAAAAATATCATGTTTGTGAAGTATGGTGTCAAAATAACCACTATCTTACTGTACTTGGTGCACTTAATGGACTTTCAGTAGACTTGAATTTCATGTTTGTGAATGTATGGTGTCATACTCCACTTGGTGCACTTAATGGACTTTAAATACACTTGCATATCATGTATGTGAATGTTTGGTGCCATACAGTTAATAAGTTCTAATAAAATATACTTTAGCAAATGACTTCAGTATTGTTTGATAGAAAAAAGGCATGTTAACTTGCATATACATGAATTTATACTGTAAAAACGGCTTTGAAATGACCTCAAATAATTGTACCTGTACCTAGGTACTTTCTAAAGTACCTGTACCTGTACCTAGGTACTCTGTGAAAATCAAGTACCTGTACCTGTACCTGTACCTGGCCAGTTCACAAGTACCTGTACCTGTACCTAGGTACTTTCACTTGTACCTGGCCCCAACCCTGCATGTGACAGTTCTGATTCAAGTACGATAAGAAAACCCGTGGCTGAGTAAGGTGAGACCACGGGAATAATTCAACGAAATATAAAAGGAATAAAGGATATATTACCACGTGGTCGGATAAATTAAGACTACGTGGCTAATTATAACCTACAAATCCAGGGTAGATAAAATGTAAATATTACCACGTGGCCGGTTAAGACCACGTGCATACAAGTATATTATTAATATCACGTGGCTGCGCAGAATAAGGTCACGTGGTTAATAAGGATGGTTTAGATCGTTCATAAACAAAATAAGAGGAATAACCATTAGGTCGGTAAATTTCATGAATTACTCACAAAAAACGAAATACTGACCAAATAGGTGCCGCTATCTGGCTACATTTAAAAGCACGAGTTTAAGCGTTTAACTGCCATTCACTCAGCCCCATTCAGTTAGCAAATGCTGCCATCCGGTTGTATGTAAGGTTACCATTCTGAACCGCAAGTTAGTGATGCCACCTGGTGAAACGGCTGAAAACTACTTTTCTATTTTCCGAAATGCATTTAAACTTAAAAACAAATAATTAAAGCTATCGCCCTAAAAAGAATGTCACGTATGACATTATCACACATGTGTGACTTCCTAGAACCTTAAACGTTGACAAAAATCAACATTCTACTTCTCAAATTGATCTAAATTGGTTGAAATGTTTACACACCGATGACCCCCTAAAACTGAAATTCCGTTTGACCGGAGCACTACTTTATCAAGAACTCTGTTCATCCGAGCGAAATAGTCCCTTCTCCTTAACCAATCCAAAGCTCAACGGATCACTACTGTTATAAAACCCCTCTGTAATCCATTCGAAGGTTCTGAATCTTACGTGTCTCGACCGCAGATTTAGATAATCAGTTCGCATTAATCGACCAAGACATGTACGGCGGAATACATTTCAGCACAACTGCTTGGCTGTCAAACGGCGGGCGCACCAAAGTTCTCAGTACACGTCCGCTGACATAAGCTAGGGCCGTGTTGATCAGGCCTACTCACATAGATATAAATAATATCATATATGTATTTTATAAAAAAAAATCATAAACGAAATAAAGTCATTAAAGAAATATCATTCAGGATCTGACATATGCTACGCATATGTGAACCAGAAATATAGTCTTTAAGTATTTATACTTAAGTATTATAGTATTTAAAATCACTCCGCTAGTGCAGTATAGCCTATAACCTCCATGCAACAGTGTATATTGTAAAATCAATCTCCCTTCATAATCGTATATTTTTTTATTAGAATATCTATGAGAATATTTCATATTGTACGATGTTCACACTATAAAAATTAACCCCTAAAAGACTACACACAATTGTTCCTCTCTATCCCCATCACTTTTATCGCCCTCTTTAGGATGTTATTCTATATTCACTCCTTAGCCTCCTATCATTTCCTTATTTTACATCCTATGTGTCCCTGCAGATGTCCCCACACTCATTTCACCATGAACTTTCAGTGAATATCAGAAGTCGCCTGATATGGGAATCGAACAAACAATCACTAGACTAGGAGCTCTACACGCTATCAACTGAGCCATGAAGACGAGATACCAGTGGAGGTATCATTGTTCATTTATAGCTCTGGGTTAAGTGCCATCTGTCACGTAAATGGGGAACCACTTTGCCTTTGAACAGCTCTGGCTTAAGGGGGGGGGGGGGGGGGGGAGGAGGTTGCTGCCACCCGGACAACCCCCGCTCAGGTGGATACCATGGTTCCTTGGACCCCTACTCCTCCTAGTATAATAAACTCCAGGTATGAGCAAAATAATATATGGGGATTTCTCAGGAAAATATGATGTATCGGCCTTTGTAAGGAAACAATAATTTATTTTACACCCATTTTATTTTTACTGAGCAGACATGAAGGCTGAATTCTTAACAACTTCTACGCCTTTTTACAATAAACTGATATGGGCCTGCGAGCTATGATACAAGTCATAACAGGACACCCATTTCAAGAGTCATATAAAAATATTTGCTATGTGGTAGTATTTTACATCAGAGGCCCATATGGTCCTGCTTAATTCGCTGGGTTTGCCTAAAACACAGAACGGAACACAGAACGGGGGCCTAATTTACGGAACGGAACACACTTATAAAAAAATATGGTTACTTTTATAAAATATTGATGGATTTTCACCACATTTGCTCTGTGTAAATGTATTGTCTTAAAACTTCTTGGTACCCAAAAGCGCGAGTAAATGACAAAAGACCACGGGCATTCGGGTAATTCTTGTGTGAGCGGGTCTCATTGAACCATGTAACTGACACGTGTTTGCTGCATGTTTCCCGGGAAAGCTTATCTTGCATGCTGACACCTGTGACATCCGACCCACACACCCATTGGTTGACATTGCATCGACGTCATTTGACCCATGCAACCATTGATTGACCTCAAATTTATTTGCATAGACGTCATCTGACCTCCGGTTCTGCTAGCGTAACCCCCTGTTTCATGTTTTTATCACTGACAATATCAGTTTCTCGCGTCGATGGGTTGGATAGGATAGCTGTCAGGAAGCGTGAATCAGAGAGCTAAGCTAAAATAAAGCAAATTATCCACATTCATTAAATAGGCCGCATGCACCTTGTTTGGTCCTGTCTTATCCAAACAAAGTGGCATTATTAGGTTGCAGGCCTGCTAAGAATTATTGATATGTTAGTTTGTTTTGAGGTAAGTTGTTGGAATATTATTTATTGATGTTTCATTTTTTTACTCATTCTACCTAGTGTATGAAGTTGGTCGCTAATGTGACAACGATAATTTCCGTGAAATATTTATTTAATTAAAAACACCATTTATTTAGGTCATCTGGAGATTATTTGTCATAGGGAGATATCATTTGTATTGCACTTTTTAGGTTTATCTTTTAAAAATTAAAATCTTAATACTTCATTGACATTTCACCCCATTTAACATTCACATTTAGAAACTAATAATACCAATCATATTTAATGTTCTGTAAAAATATAATCAGGAAATATTGGTAAATTAATGAAAAACTGCCATGTTGTTACACACATGGTGTAACATTAAATACCTCTCGTCTATCCGTAGACGATAGAGTCACACACAGACCACATCGAAACTTAAAATAAAGATGTTCAGTTCCATCCATTATTTATAACTTTTTTTTATCTTTGGTAATCTCCAGACTGTGTGACAGTATTCATAAATCGGAGCACGCACGAGGGGTTAGGTGATTTTATTTTTATTTTTCATAAGGATTGCAAACAGTATGAGTTTTTTGTTCTACATACGACCAAAACATTTATGGGGATAATAAAACTAGTGACAGGCACGCTCTATATCACATGCCACAGCTTAATGAAAGCTTGAACAAAAGTTATTACAGGGATAGATATTTGTATATTTCTTTGGTATACCTCATATATAAAAAATTCATTGTCAGTTATATCTTTATATATATATGGAACTTAATTGAAAAAGAGGGACAGGCAGAGAAGCAATGTTTGTAAAAAGGAAATTTGTTACCACAAGCAGTAAAAGATTCATGATGTTTAAGAATCTTCTTCAGAAAAAAACCCCGAAAAACAAAACAACGATATCTTTGATTATATTATTTGGGATACGTCGGTAATGCCAAATGAAAATATATTTAAATGTATATGTAGATGCTGACATACAGGATTTTATATGTAGTAGCTACAGACGCGCCATCCCATGGCGGAAAACAACCATTCTTAGAAAAAGGCCCTTCCATAAAAAAACGATTATAGTATATATTCGATGCAAGAACGAGCATGTATTTTGTTAAAGAAATTAAAGACAAAGGATTAAACATACCAATTATATTATAACTCGGTGAATATGGGGAAACACTGACTTTCAGCCTATCTACACCTGTCACAGCTAGGAAAAAGTGGGCACTGAGGTATTTATTGTAATTAAGATAAAATGTGCATGAATGACAATAAGGGTCATGTAGAATGTAGAATTCAACCAACTTCTAGAGGAGTTGAGAAAAACTCAACTAAGCATGATTGAAGAGGAAACGTGATTAAAGATTCAAGTAAATTTCCATTCAAGCTGATGATCAGTACCAGCCTTTTATGATTTATTTAGATTTTTACAAATAAAATGAATTTATGTTATGCGTTTATAATGGAGTTATTCACTTTTTCCTCTGGGAAACATTCTTGTCCACTCAATGAACACAACAATTATTTATATGTTCATCTCTGTACAAGTGTACGTATCCGGTAATACTGAAATAAGGCACACATCTTTTTAATCTGGCGACAACAGATAACCTTAAACCTATCTTTACCGCTCAGTCTTTGTTACAACTTACATATTAAACTGAAAAAAAGCACAAAGAGAGCGCAGACCTCCGCCAAGGCAGCTCGATCATTTCCCATCGTGGAACTGCCAGAAATGCAGCGATTTCAATTAAAATTTCCCTGTATCAAGATTGTTATCCCTATCAAAATTTAATCAGTTTTTCCTACCATCATTTTATCAAAATCCGTCAATCAATAATTTTTTTTACTAATGCTGCTAATAGACAAACAAACAAACCAATGCCCGCAAAAAAGTAACATATGCCTCTTATCGGAGGTAATTAACAAGTATTGGGTCGAATATATTTGTAGACTAAAGCTAAGATTTCTTATGTAGGCCTACGAAATGCAGGATGCGGGATCCGAATGCATATAAAATCGGTACACGTATTGAGATA
Organism: Sipunculus nudus; assembly: GCA_026874595.1. Lineage (NCBI taxonomy): Eukaryota > Metazoa > Annelida > Sipuncula > Golfingiida > Sipunculidae > Sipunculus > Sipunculus nudus. The sequence goes on along the minus strand of CM049322.1, from coordinate 54,652,443 downwards.
AAGAAGGTGAGATTACTCATACGCGGATCCGGCATGCAAAATACGTATCCGGCAAAATGATCCTAAAAAATACAGGATGGTATTCAAGGACAACACATTTACATAGATAAAAAACGTAGACCTATGCAGCCGTACAGGTTCAAAAATATGAAATCTCTTAAAACGAATTCCGAATTCTGTGCATGTATAAGGCATCTTACACATTACCACTGAAAAATAGTCTACTAAACTTGCCAACGTCGGATTTTTGGGACCACCTGCCTTGGGGGGGGGGGGATTTGGGGAAGCTTAACACATTCCTGCAGTGTTTAAGACGTACTGGTACGTCCTTAAGAATGATTCCACAGTGTCTACGACGTAAAGGTACGTCATATATTTTCAGCGGGTTTACATAAAAATTGTCATTATTGTATCAGTATACAGTTTACAGAAACCGCATTATATGCGGCGTACGTATCCAGGGTCCTGCTCTCGCACAACAAAGCGTAGTAAGAGAGCACGGAAGCTAGGGCTTGTCCACAGATGCAGGATAATACCCCTCGTTTGTAGGCCCGAAACTGTACACTTTCATGTACACGGTCACAAGCCGTTGGTATATATAAATAGCGGCCGGAATTTATATTACAGTTAGCAGAAATTTATTTCTATTTTTTACTTAGCAGCGCATTGAATAATTACTCGTATATTCTGATATTACCTTGCAGTAAACGAATGTGCATAAGTGTGTGGCCAATTAAACAATTACGTGACCGGAGAGATGTCCGAGTCAGTCGAAAAGTGTAGGCTATTAATTTAAACATATTTATTTTAACAGGAATACATAGTAGCCATTATGGCTAATGAAACATGTTCCCCTGTCTCAAAAAAGATGCATTTATATACATAAATTATAATAAACACAAAATATATACAATACCCAATAATCAAAACAGTAATCACAGTGAAACAAGTATTTTTAAAAAAACAACTGGTCATTAACATAATACAGAAAGTATCAGTTATAAATGCGATATGTTTCACAAAACACACACTCTGAAGACTATTGATCATAATCTTTGAATAACTGATTTATCACTAAGCATTTCGTCTAAGATCTCTTCCTGTTCAGTATATACCTCTGGATTAATATTGATACTTTGTCTCTGATTGCATTAGTTAGGAAATTATCACCATACAATAATGTATTTTGTAGCAATTTTCGTTCAGTTTTTTTTTCTCGGTCCATGATTATTGAATAGGTCAGCCTGTAAATTTTCTATAGATAGTATATTTTTAATTCCGTTATATAAGCTTGATCTGCAATTATTATACGTGATGCAATCTAGCATGTAGTGTTCTACGGTTTCATCTGCCATTCTACACTTACAGCGAGGATTATCTGATATTCCCATATTAAAAAGATATTTATTTAATTGACAATCTCCGAGTCTTAGCCTGTTTATTATTATTTTTATTTTCCTTTGTTTAATGACATATATATTCTTTCCAGTGCGTTCTTCGCGGAATATGTTTTTTCAATACATTTTTAAAGGAGTCTATATTCTGAATAATCCGAATATTTAAAGGCAGTTTGTTCCATAGAAGGCAACCAGCTGGAAGAAATGAACGTCTGGTTTGTTCTTTCTTAAAGAAGGGTGAAGGAAGGCCCTCCTTACCGCGAAGATTGTAGTTTACTATTGTAGAGGTGGTATTGGGTGCCAGATTACTTAAATAAGAAGGAGCCAAACCACGGAACATTCGTTGAAACGTTAGAATAATTTGGAATTCACGTCTGTTTTCAGATAAGGCCATTTTAGTTCCTGAATTAATTTTTTGTGGGCTTGATGAAGTCATAGAACAAGCACATATCAGTGCTGCTCTTCTTTGTATGCTGTCAAGTTTATTTGCAACTTTCGTAGAACAATTATTAAATAGTTGTGATCCGTGCTCTAGGACTGGTCTGACCATTGCTTTATATAACCTTTCTAATGTTTTCATGGACAGATTATATTTATAATTTTTTAAAATACCCAATCACTTAGATGCTTCAATGCATATACGATTAATGTGATCCGCCCAAGACAGGTTGTGTGTCAGTTTGACTCCTAACATGTTTTACACTTTTAGTCTCATTTAATTTAATATTATTAAAACACAGAGGTGGATGGTTGATTTTAGCGGTTTTATTAGAAAAACACATCACGCTAGTTTTATTAGAATTAAACAAAAGTTTCCACATTTGTGCCCCCTTGTATCTTCTTTCTAGATCCATCTTTAAGGATAAGGCAGTAACGTCTGGATTAGTAACTATTGCATAAAAACATGTATCATCGGCATACATTATCAAGTTATTTTCTAATCCGTCATTTCTAATGTCATAATGTCATAATGACTTAATATCCGAGTAGCTGGATTGTATTCCATGTAGTATCACGCAATTTTTCCGTCCGCTCAGGTAGCTGTTTAAGAAGTTAAGTAAGGCGTCCTCTATACCCATTAATTTAAGTTTGTCTATAAGACCTTTTTGCCACACCCTATCAATGCCATATTATTGGGCCAGGCATCGTCAAGACATGTTGATTTTTTTTTCTTCTTGATATCATCCCGCAGACTAAATCTTTGTTGTTCATCTAAATTCTTATGTTGTTTCTGAAGTAGACGAATTGACTGTTGGTATCATACAAAATTAGGTTATAATGTATTCTCTGTAACGTGTAGGCCTATTCTTGCTACTGATGGCGGTGGTCAATGAGCCATATCTGTTTGCACAAAAGTGTTCTCAGAACATTGCCCTTATTCCTTACATAACAATGATAAGTCGCTTATAATTAGATGTGTCATTGAGAGTCAGTTTAGGTAGGTGTGTGTGTCGGGGGGAGGGGGGGGGGAATTACCCGCAGGTTTGCACTCCCATTTCCCATCGGAAGCCCATTCCGTCTCGCAGACCCCGACTCCTGAAGAAAGTTGCTGATTGCTGCATGTATAGGGCTATTATGCTGAATATTATGCTGGACAGTGAATGTGTTAGGTCAGGGGCGGATCCAGGATTTAAGAAAAGGGGGGGTCCAACCCAGGGGGACAAATGTGAACCCTAAAAAAAAGGTCCTCAGGTCTGAAAAAGGGGGGTCCAGGCGGCAAAATTTTGTCTGAAGCCCTTAAAAAAACTATGTTTCTGTTGAAAAAGGGGGGGTCCAGACCCCCTGGACCCCCCCCCCCCCCTGGATCCGCTTCTGTAGGTCATTTACTTTCTTATTACCATAGGGCCCAGGACTAAAAACAACGAACAACAGTTGGGTTATTACGCTGTACGTTGTTTTACTGACATCTTTCAGGGAAACAGCAAGTATCCACATCCAGTTACGTCATTTTCCTCTTTGATGTCATGACTTGCACACCAAATATGGCCATATGGCAACGGCTTCGTCCCAGTGAACAAAATACACAATAAACCCTTTATAAAATACTATAGTTTATTCCGGGGTTATTTAGGCATGGATCGCCTCCAAAATTTATTCAGTTGTTCCTTGTATCATTGCCGAGCTACCCTGAAAATTTCTTCAAACCCCGTTGAGGACTTGTTGTGTTATCGTGCTAACAGACAAATGGATGAACAGATTAACAGATAGACTAGACGACCATAGGTCGAACGCTTGCCGGAAATCGGAAGTGAAACACAGACGGACAGAAAGAACATATTGTCGGTTTTCTATTAATGGAATGACTCTCAGGGACATTGCTGAGAATATGTGGCCCGTAGAATGACATATGAGACAAAAGAACAGGCAAGCAGACAAAGCTGACAACAAAAGACGAACAGACAGACATACTGACTTTGTGAGACAAGATTGACACCAGATGACATAACCTGGTGATTGAGAAGATTCAAAGGAAGAAAATGAGTTATAATTTATGTAATTTAGATTTATAATTTTGGAGGTATGGCGAATTAATGATATACTAGGAAGGCTCGACTGTAGCGCCCTCTAGCAGACATATTCCGAAGACGACAAATGCGTTTCGTATTATTAGTGTATACCATGAGATGTCCCAGCGAATTTGAGAACAACTGACAAACAGGCGAAAACACTGACAAAGTGACTCAAAATTGAGTCCAGATGACTACTCCAGGTTATGGAGAAGACTCAAAGGAAGAAAAAAGCTACAGTTTATGTAACTGAGGTTTATAGTTTTGGAGATATTGCCAAAGCATGATATGTTGTGAGTGGTTCAAGTTCAGCGCCCCCTAGCGGCCATATCCGGAAAATGAAAAATTGGTTTCGAGATATTAGTGTAAGACTTAAGATGTACTAGTTTCAAAAGGATTCTTTCAAAACTGTGCCCTTTAGAATGCTATATGTGAGACGCAAGAGCAAGCAGGCGAATTTGAGGACAACTGACAAACAGACAGACACACTGACAAAGTGTCACAAAATTGTGACCAGATGACTACTCTAGGTTATGGAGAAAACTCATAGCTAGTTTATGTAATTGAGGCTTATAATGTTGGAGATATGGCCAAAATATGATATGTTCGGGAGGTTCGCATCCAGCGCCCCCTAGCGGCCCTATTAAAAAAAATGAAAAAACAATTTCGAGATACTAGTGTAGGACTTATAATATGTCAGTTTCAGAAAGATTCCTGCAATAATGTGGCCTTTGGCGCAAGATGAATGAAATCTCGAAATATCTCTATTCACGAGATATTTTACGAGACACTACAATACTTGTTATAAAATCTTGTAGTACTAGTTAAATGCTACCTGATGCAAAAAACTAGATCACACTAGCTTTAAAACTGACAACGTTAGAAAAATAAGACCCCTTATATTCGAATATCATGACTTTTCCCCCAAAGTTTGTAACCATGGTTACGGCAAATTTGAGTCAGCTACACACCAGATGACAGGCCTTCGAATGACGATTAAAATGAGCTATTGTTGAAGTAGATACGACTAATAGTCACAAAGATATGAAGAAAAAAACGTTTTGAGAATTTTTGACGACCTTGACCTTGACCGTTGACCTATTTTAACCAAAAACAATAGGGCACCTAGAAATTTAATTCTCCATCATCTCTGAAAGTTTTAAGGTGATTGTGGCAAAATTGTGGCCAGGAGAGTGCAGACAAACAAACAAACAGACAGACAGACAGACAGACAAGACCTCGGCGCCGTCTAGCGGTCATATTGAAGCAAACAAAACAATGCTCTAAATAATAATGGAAGACATATTTTATATCAGTTTCAAAAGAATGTATGTAAAACTGTGGCTTGTTGGTTGATACATGTAAGATAGAAGCACCAGGGAGCAAGCGAAAATGAGATCAGCGAAAAAAGACATACACTGACAAAGTGATAACGGATATGACCAGATGACTTGATCAATTTATGTCAAAGACTAAGACGAAGAAGATTAGCTATAATGGGTGTAATTAAGACTAATATTTTTTAGAGATATGGCCAAAATATGACGTAGGTGTGGGTAGACTGCAGCTCTTCCAAGCGGCCACAGCCAGAAAAATAAAAAAAAAGTGTCTAGATATTAGTGCAGAAGGAAAGATGTACGAGTCTCGAAAGTATTCATGCAAAATTGGGGAATTGGGGCTTGTAGACAGCTAATGTAAGATGCACACACCGAAAAGCTGGTAAAAATTAGCTCAGTGGAAAAAGAGATAGACATACTGCCAACGCATGACACAAGATGGAGACCAGATATGATCCAACCAGATTAAAATGAAGAATCATGGGAAGATAATAAGCTATAACTGATGTAATAAAGATCAATAGTTTTGGAGATATCACCAACAGTATGAAACGTCATATTAAGAAGATTGTAGCGCCCCCTAACGGCATTGGTAAGAAATTGAAAAAAAAAATGGATTTATAGATATGATTACAAGAGGTAGGATGTACCAGTATCAAAAGGATTCATGCTAAACTGTGGTTTGTGAATTCATATATGTAAGATGCAAGCACTGGCCAGCAAGTAAAACTGGGCACATCGGACAAAGACACGGACATACACACAAAGTGACACATATGAGACAAAAGTTGTCAAACAAAAGTTGTGTATGAAACCAAGAGAAAAAAGTTAGTGAAGATGCGACTAAAATTGACAAAGTCATGGCCGAAAACATGATAAGTCAGATTGAATCCACTGCAGCGCCACCTAGTGGCTACAGCCACAGCATGAAAATTGAGTTTCTAGATATGAGTACAATACATGGGATGTTTCAGTTTGAAAAGGATTCGTGGAAACCTGTGGCTTGCAGATTACAATTTGAATGATTAAAGCACTGGCAAACATGCAAAACCGAGGACAGCGGACAAAGGCACGGACATACTGATTCGTGAAGAACTCTGGCTTGCAGATAACAATATATAAGATGCAAATACCGTCAAACAAGCAAAAATGAGGACAGCGGACAAAGACACGGACATATTGACCAAGTTACATATCTGAGAGAAAAGTGGTCCAAACAAAAGGTGTGGGGAGGACCAAGAGGAAGAAAATGAACCTAAGATTGTGACGATACGACCAAAATTGACAAAGTAATGAAGAAAATGAAATTTCAAGGTATTCGATGACCTTGACCTTTGACCTCTATTGACCAATAGCAATAGGGTTCTTGCATTTTTGATTGTCCACCAAATGTATAAGTTTGAAAGCGATTGAAGCAAAATCGTGTCCTGTAGAGACTGGACAGACAAAAGAATAAACATACAGACAAGTTTATACATCAAATATTTTTGGAGTTATCGCCAAGAGAAAAAGGATGAGCCCAAGTTTGTGAAGATACGACTAAACTTGACAGAGTTCTGTCTGAAAACATGATACGTCAGCTTGGGTTGACTGCAGCGCCTCCTAGCGGGCACAGCCAGAAAATAAAAAACCCATTTCTCGATATTAGTGCAAGACATAATACGTACCAGTTTCAAATAGATTTGTGCAAAACTATGGCTTGTGCATTGCTATAGGTAACATGTTACACAAACGAGCGGGCCTGATTGTGGACAACTGGCAAACAGAGAGACATACTGAGACAATGACACGAGATTGTGACCAGATGACATCACTATTTGATGAGAAGACTCAGGTCAAGAAAATAAGCTCTAATTTATGTACATACTACTTATATTTTTGGAGATATGGTCAAAAGACGATATGCTAGGGTGGGTTGACTGCTGCGCCCCCTAGCGGTCATATTCACAAAATGAAAAACAAATTTCTAGATATTAGTACAAGACAGAAGATGTACCAGTTTCAAAAGGATTCGTGCAAAAATGTGGCCTGTACATTGCTATATGTAAGATACAAGCACCGGCAAGCAAGCGAAACTGAAGACACCGGACAAACAGACGGCCATACTAACAAAGTGACAAATGATTCAGGCCAGATGACCCATCGATAACATCCAAAAGACTCAAGGCAAGAATATAAGCTATAATATATGTAATTACGACTAACATTTTTGGAGATATGGCCGAAAGACGACATGTTCGAGCGGGGTTGACTGCAGCGCCCCCTAGCGGCCACAGCCAGAAAATGAAATACCTGTTTCTAGATATTAGTCTCAGATATAAGATGTACTAGTTTCAAAAAGATTCATTAAAAACTATGGCTTGTACTTTGCTATATGTAACATGCTACACCAACCAGCGGGCGTGATTGTGGACAGCAGACAAACAGACAGACACACTGACAAAGTGACACAAGATTGAGATCAGATGACCCAACCAGAATATAGGGAAGACTCAGGAAAAAAAAATAAGCTATAATTTATGTAAGTAAGATCAATTGGAGATATGGTCAAAACAAGATATGTCACTGTGTATTCGCTGCAGCGCCCCCTGGCGGTCAAATTCAAAAAATGGAAAAATAATTTCGAGATATTGCTGTTGGATATAAAATATATCAGTTTCATAACAAATACTTCAAATTTGTGGCATCTAGGGTATCATTAATGATATCACGAAATATCTCGTATGGCGAGATTTCATGCTAGAATTGGCGAGACTTGGTATTGGATCGTCGAGAACTCTTGACGGGCTACATTATGCAAAAAAACCAGACCTCTCTAGCTATAAAACTGACAAAGTTACAAAAATTAGGCCTTTTATTTTCGAAAATCATGAGTTTTCCCCAAAAATGTGTAACCATAGAAACAGCAGATTTCAGCAACATATATATCAGAAGAAAGGCCTTGGAATGCCGATTAAAATGAGCCATGTTTGAAGTGGCTATGACAAATAGTAATGGAGATATGAAGAAAAGAGCACTTTAGGAACTTTTGATGACATTGACCTTGACCTTTGACCTATATTGCCCAAAAACAATAGACTTCTTGCATTTTTGATTTTACACAAACTGTGAAAGTTTGAAAGCGATGGGATCAAAATTGCGACCTGTAGAGACTGGACAAACAAACAAACAAACAGACAAACAGACATCCGCGACTGACCAACCAGCTTGCGAAAATCGAAGATTTCCAGCAAGCAACAAACACACGCTGCCCAAAAACATAACCCCAACCGCTAGTCTCGGCGTAGGTAAAATACGTGGTTCCATTTTATTTAAGTGAAAACTTACGTGAATACCAATGAAGGCCTGCATGTCTTTCCAAATAAAAAATGATGTATTGTATATATGTAATAAGTTAAAGACCATCTAAGACAAAGTGGAACAGGTTTTCGCGCATTAATGATGAATATAATGAATTGTAGATAAGACTAGACGTACACATGAACTTGACCTACGTCCAGTGTATTTATAATTAGTTTGTTAACAATGCGATACGTAGCACGCTATGGAAAATATTGTACTTCAAGCAACATTAGTTTATGAAGGACATTTCCTGATAAGCTTATGATAAATAAAGCTGATTTGAGATGTAATGTTCATCACCTTTAGACAGTGGTGATCAGATCCACCAAAATGGTGAAGTAACTGTAGTGTTACAATTGTCGCTCCTGAACTGTTCATATTGTATTCTTATAGACCGTACTATAAAATGTGGTTAAAAAATAACCCATTGTGGGGGCCACGCTTCATCATACTCCATACCTTTCCTCACTCAGATTTCAATTTTACTATTTTGTTTATCTTTGTTGTATGATTTTGTATATATCTGTAATATTATCGAATGAAAGATATCCACGGGTAAAACAGCATAGAATGAAAAAGAATAAGTAAAATAATTTTTAAAGAAAAAATTGATAATTTATTTTACGACATGACAGAGAGTTATTTTTCCTGATGTGAAAAGTTAGTCTTAAGCTAGCCTCATGGAGGACATGTATCAGTTGTCCAGACCTTATAACTACGTATGCATTAGCAGTAATAAACATGATCAATACGCCTTTATAATCCAATCTCGACACAACCAAGCACGACAAGTATGATAATTTTGCGTCCGGTAACCTTTGACACAATATGAACAATATAAACCCATACTGCATGAGGAACGATATTGATGTGTATGCGACGTTTTACAATTCATATAATTGCTTCCAACACTGGCAATTAGCACCCATTGTAGAAAAAGATGTATAAAATAAATTGTCCAATATATATATATATATATATATATATATATATAAATGTGTGTGTGTAAAATTGGCAACAATCCAAGAACCAAGAATTCAAGGGCAAACCTCTAACAAAACTTAAAATACAGCAATAAACTACTGAAAATGAAGTTTTAAGTACCAAATCTACAACAACGTATGAACATGTCAGTCATATGTTATCGTTATTCTTATTTATTATATCTTTATATATAAGAATATGTTTCCCATTATTATTATTATTTTTATTATTATTATTATTTATGTTTATGGTTGAGTCTCCTGATACTCAAAAAGGATCTTTATTGTAGTTCGTTGTGCCATAGGTGGCCAATCCATCCTGTTGTCCTGGAATAGTTAATGACCTTCAGTATTTTGTGTGCCACCAGGGTTTCAAAATTGTATTCTTGTTCTCGTATAAATGAAATAATATGGTGAACATGCTGTCTTGTTACTCTTCGAATATCCAGTAGATAAGACCCATATTGGATTACCTCCATAAAGGCGCAAAACATGCACAGCACGAACACATTTCCCTGGTGTAGCGTAATGTTTTCATGTTACACAAGACCTGTCTCGTTCTTAGCGAGATATTACTTAGCCGTTATAGTCTATACCTCGTGTCGTATCTGACGATCCTTACACGAAAGAGTATTATGCAGTGACAATCACATAACGGATTGATAGCCCATTTACTTGATCAAGACGATGCATCATTTACTCAACAGGGTTACCTATATATAACTTGTTATTTTACGCTATAGTTATTAATTGTAAGCATACACAAAGGTTATCTTGTTTTTCAGGAGATTATCCTGCACTGCGGTGGTCTGCCTTATCCAGCAATGTCACCTTTACATTTAATATTCTCCAAAAATAAGTTAAACCACATAAAAAGTCCGAAACATAAAATACCGATGTCTGCTTATAAACTCTAATGTCTTAAACATATATTGTTTTTTTATTCTGACATGTGGATACTCCGTATATCAAATACACTTTGGCCAAACTCCATAAGAGCACAATATTAACAGAAAGCGATCGTACCTAACCAGTGTTAAGTCATTTGTTTCTTTCTTCACATGTTCTGCCACGTTCTTCATATTTCACGAAATTATAGGTAAAAAGTTTATAACGTTATGATTGAGACATTATTTTTTCCTTAAGAAATTGGCATCACTCCTTGCTACTGAATATGACTATTAAATATTAGTTCATAACTGTTCAAGCTTACTTGTCCATTATTATTGGAACACATTAGGCTTTTTTGAGTCTTTATGCGACAAATGATACACCCGTAATCCATATACACCTCACAGAGGTGTGCATCAAGGTATTCCTTCGATTAAATTGGAAATGTGCTTAGATACGAACGAGGGTCGCCTGTTACACTCTTCGCCGATTGAGTATAAAGTAAATATTACAAGTTACAGGCCATAAAGATGATCAAGTTTACACGCATTCTTTATTTCTGCATGTCATCTATCACAAGGCTTACACACGTCCAGATTGATAAATAGTTTGTTATCAATGCAGTACCTTGCACACCATAGAGGACTTTGTCAAACACAACATCTTTTCTTTTTTGTGACACATGCAATGATCAGGTTATGACAAATTATATTGATATGCTGTGTCATATCCATCACTTCTTGTAAGTATTATTTAATTCTTTATCTATGTAGGTCCCTGGACCGAGTGGTATCATCCTGTCAACACAATGACTGGATAATTCATTTACTTAGATATGGCGATGTCTTATTTTATCGGCAAGCTAAAGATATATGAACTGTGCACCAACTGTAAGGTTATAGTTATTAATCATTAGCATACATAGCCTTTATCAGGTATTCAGCGGACATATCTTGAACCGTCGTGATAAGATTTGCTCTGCGTTATCCCATTTATATCATTTACATGTATTTTCAACAACATTTCATAACAACGGCTTACCCAAACAGCTACAACCCTGCATCAACCCACTTTCGATATTGATCACAAATGTTTTTTTGGGCCGGCACAGGTGGCCTTACCAAAGTATATCGGAATGTTTAACGTGAATAATTCAGTACAATTTAGTATTGTTAGCTACAGTCGTCTGAGAATGAATATATGTATATGAGCAATATGAGTAAGCGCAGAGGCATATTTTCTGAATAGAAATAACGAGTTACGTGTAAAATATACATCCGCATTTAAATACCGAGATAAAATATATCTGAAACTACAAATGCAGTCCTAATGTCTTATCTCAGGAAAATGGTCACAAAATTCTTAAAAGAATTACATGATAATTTTCAATAATTATAATACTGTTCAACAAGGTGATTCATTATAAGTAACAAATCTACAGTAAAAGCGAAACAGAAAAGGCAGATATTCTTAAATAAAAAAAAAAAGAAATAAAACCGTCAACTGGCTTCGAACGTAGACAAATAAAAGACGTTCCTCTTTAATACATTCTCGACAAAACCAAAAACTACCAGTTGTTTTCTTCTGGTAAATTGTCTCTCGATAACGTAAAACACACTATGAAGTTAATCTACATTTATATTAGGCAAGGCCCAGCTGTGGAACAATAGATGACTTATAGGGCATTTTCCATATCGTATGCCTAATGGTATGGCCGTGTATGCAACATTTTATGTATCTGTCACAATTTTTGTTACTATTTATTATAGGCCATTATGCACAAGATATATTTTGAAATGTGGACTAATAGGAAATAGTTGTTTGACCCTTCGCCCACGTCTGCTTATATTGCAAACCCGTTTACCAAAAATGGAGACTGTTTTACCCTTCGACGTTACAACAGTCAAGAAGTATGCGATCCAGTGACCAACTGGAAAACCGGTTATTTCTTTCCAATTGTATTGCCACCGTTTTCAGAGAAATCCAAGAGTGTATAGAAAGTTAGTCTTATGTTTCCAATTATTATTATTAGTAGGAAAAGCAGCAGTTGTTGTTGTAGTAGTAATAATAGTAGCAGTAGTAGAAGAGGTAGTAGTATTTCCGCTACCATATTGTCTCTTCGTCTGTGTGTTACTTATCAATGGTTTGTTAATATATAACCGTAGCTGCAGTGGCTTCACGTACGTCTAAAGATAATGAAATACAAAGGCGTAAACCTCAGTGATGGCTGTCTACGTCAAGGTAAGCTATATCTACTCTAAACATTATAACGCCTGTGTATGTATATGCTTAATAACTATAAAGTCAAAGTGTCCTATTTATACATATATACCTTATCCACTAAATGAGATACCTGCGTGATTAAGTAAATTTCTTATCAAGCCATTCTGTAGACGTCACATTAATTTACTTATTGGTCCAAGGATTAACATAGATAAAGTATAACAAGGTTAGGAAACACTTCCTCAGGTATAACTGTATCCATACAAGATACAGATTGCGTCAGTTGAGCAGTTCTCCCGCGAAGAACGAAGCAGGCCTTGAGAAGCAAGAAAATATGACTGTACACCTGAGAGTTCTGTCTGTGCTCTGTTTGTTGTGTGTCCTGATGAAGATGGTCCAAGGTAGGTATAATCCACTATGTGTTCAATCAGAGAAAGGCGACATAACAGACATAACAAAAATCACTACTGTCACATTTAATTATACCTATTTTTCATCTTATTCATATCCACAAATAATCTCTGCGGCACCAGTAACACTTTTCCTCCTCCTGATTCCCATGCTTACGTCACTTCCTCTTTTATTTATCATTTATTTTAATAAATTTACCATTATATGGTGATACTTAAATTAATTTAATAATTTCAGTGATATTTTATTTATATATTTCTCCTGCGGTAATATAAACATACCCGTCCTAAATCATTTCTGTGCATATAAGTATATACCTTTCATAACGTGTGGGAGTGCTTGTACATAGATTATCCATTATTTAAGAATTTATTTGTTTCAAAAGTAACCACGGCGATGAATGGCCTCCCGATGGCACACGAAAATACATTCATTATGACATTAATTAAATGATATTTGTTAAGAATCAAACAAGTCCATGTAAATCAATACTAAACACCTGAAAAAAGTTTATTCATTTATGAAGGAATACTACTACTTCCACTACTATTGCTATTACTATTATTATTACTACTACTACTAATAATAATAATAATAATAATAATAATTATAATAATAATCATAATGGATAATATATGACTGACTTTCTATACAGTCTTGGAATTCTCTGAAAATTGTTTCAATACAATTTAAAAGAAATAACTGATTTTTCAGTTGGGCACTGGATTGCATTCTTGTTGGATTGTTGTAACGTTTAAGGGTAAAACAGTCTCCACTGTTGGTAAACGTGTTTGCAGTATTAGCAGAAGTGAGCGAAGGGTCAAACAAATGTTTCTTATGCTCCAAATTATAACATTATAAATATATATTTTGTGCATAATGGGCTATAATAAATAGTAACAAAAGTGGTGACATGATACATAAAACTTTGCATACACGGCCATACCATTAGGCATACGATATGGAAAATGTTCTAAAAGTCATCTAATGTCCCAAAGCTGGGCCTTGCCTGATATAAATGTAGATTAACTTTTATAGTGTGTTAAAGGTTATCGAGAGACAATTTACCGATGAAAACAACTGGTAGTGCTTGGTTTTGTCGAGATTATATTAAAAAGTTATTTGTCTTAACTGATAGCAAGCACTCAGTAACAAGTTTAATTCCACTGATTAAGACTAACATTTTCATTATCTTGTAGTTATCTTAGGCGACAATCACTGTGTGTTCAATGGCCAATAACTTTATCATTAATTATTTACCCTTTATTGTTATTGGTAAATTTTGTGAATCGCTTTTATTTGAAATTATTATATTAAAAATGTACCAATGTTGAGTAAACATTAGTGTTGTATCAGTTCAGGAGTTAATGGTGAATGGTTCATTTAAAAACCATCACTTAAATACAATTTATTGGTAAATATCTCAACCAACTGATAGGATTTTCATCTACGTGTCAGTGTCTGTATCTAGGCGGCGCCACATGAAAGTAGAATAGCACGTCGGGCCCCTCCTATATTTGTTAACGTATCCATTCCACGAGTGAGTGCTTGGAACATTTAACGTAATTCCTGATGATTTTATTCTACCCATATTGCAATGAAAGGCTTCAAAAGAAGGTGAATTTATAGAAATGCTGGCATGAGTACTTAATATGGTTAATGCTTGTTGTTAGACAGTTAGTCGTGTTCCCCCTTTCAAAAACTTGTTGTGCAATGTAATGGTTGCCAAACATCGTTTTCATTACTTGGACACTCGAACCCACTTGACGGTTTATTTTCTTTCTTTTTTTTATTTAAGAATATCTGTTTATTCTGTTTCGCTTGTAGATTTGTTGCTTATAATGAATAACCTTGTGGAACGGTATTTTTTTTTGTTATTGAAAATTATCATGTAATCCATATAAAGGTTTGGTGACCATTATCCTGAGAAAAGACATTAGGACTGCATTTGCAGTTTCAGATATATTTTTTTATCTCCGCATTTAAATGAGGTTGTAAATGTTACACGTAACTCATTATTTCTTTTTACAAAATATGCCTCTGCACTTATTCACTATGTTTATATACATATATTCATACTCACACGACCGCAGCTGACAATACTTAAATTGTACTGAATTATTTATTCACGTTGAACATTCCAATATATATTGGTAACGCCACCTATACTGACCTACAAAAGTAATGTCGCGATTATAAAAGCAAACTTTACGTTTATTTTTTGGGGATTTTTTTCAAACAACTGGAATTATTTTCCATTAACTTGCCAGATGTGACATTGGGCAAGTTATATCTCGTTGAGCCACTGCTTAGTCCATTATCGTATGCATTGTTCTATAGGTCACCAATCCAGCCGGGAGTGTCTGTACCACGTAACGTAGTTTCTATCCATATATCAATAATTGACTTCGGAAGGGGGGGGCGCTTTTGGCTCAAGGGGGGAGGGGGGCTGAGGAAGAAGGAGGGAGATGGATATGTCGATGATAATAAAACCCAAGCATACTTGCTCCTCGTATTTCAACGAACCGTGTGTAGATCTTTACCGTAAGGCACTGGGTATGATTTGTTATGACATAGAGAACGACATCATTTATTTAAGCAGTTTTTTTTGTATCTTAATTCAAATATATTTGTACTTGCTGTCAGATACATTGAACAGAATCATAGGACCTTGACAGGTGCTCACCTGTTTCTTTTTTCTTTGCGACAAAAAGTAAACATAATATTGTCCTTCAGTTCCCCTTTCAGCATCCAATAGTTACTTACCGAGATATCTTGTAACAATTAATACTTTTGAGTATCTTGACATATTTTAAGTGAATAGGAGCTCGTGAGACATGAGCTTTTTCCACCAAGACAGGCATTGTGAACCAAGAAAAACATGACTCTACATTGGTGAGATACGATCGTGTTCGGTTCGTTTTGTGCTGTTGTTGAGTTTGTTCAAGGTATATCTGATATACACGTACTGACATGTCAGAATAACAGACTATATTTTGTATTAGACATTACAGTTTATAAGCAGACTCCGGAATATTTTTTCTGGCGGATTATCTTAGATGTGGTAAGATCATTTTGTCTTTCAGAAACTAAGCAAACGGAAGTGGAGATATTGTGTAATAGGTATTTCATCACGACTACATGAACAAAAATTACAGCGTCAATTATTGTAATATTTAGCCCTGGATATTGGTCTCATTCTTGCAAAACTATTATTTTTATAAGCTTAAAGGTTCAGACAAACAACATAATATATATATGTTACAAACCTACACAAAATATCAGTTGCTGTCTCCACAACCCATTAGATAACATATATTGAGTGTCTTCAGAATACATCAATTTTACCTGAGGTATTGAATGTATGATATCTTAACACTCATACCTTCACCTATGCGTTAGGAGGTAAGTACTTCTTACTTAAAAAAACTGATATCATTTTATCGCCAAAACTTAACTTTGTATTGAGATTCTAAACCTTTTTGTGAATGGTTAGTATGACAGAATCAATACAATGGTACAGAAATATGTTTATATAATTAAAATGTTTATTGAAAATTGCAAATATATTATAGGACATTAGGGTATTTAGCCACAGATACTTAATGTTCTCAGGTTGATTATATAGTCAAATGAACAGCCAAGACGAATGCTGGAATAATAGCTTAGTACGGAGGACAGGTGGCATTTCTTATTAACGGTTCGTTGATATATGACCGTAGCTGTTTGTGGCTTCACATACTTCTGTAGAATATCAAAAATGAAGTCCACACTGCCAGATAACGCAGACCACTGCAGTGTAAGATATAGTTAATGATAGAAATACATGATAACGTTTGTGTATGCTTATCATTAATAACTGCAGCGTACACGTACACAAGATTTAAATATGTTTACCCGGTCTATCAAACGTCAAATTGCCTAATCGACTTTCTTTTGAGGCGTCACAGCATGATAAGTCATGGTCCAAGGATCAACATGGACAAGGTATATCAAAACACCGCTTCAGAAATGATTGCATCGGCAGAAGGTATAGTATATGCCAGCTGAGCTTTCTCCTTCTAAAAACGAGACAGGCCTAGTGAAGCAAGAAAACATGACTGTACACCGGAGAACTGTGTTCGTGCTATGTTTGTTGTGTGCCCTTATTAATGAAGTCCAAGGTAGGTATTATCTAATTTGTATTCGAGCAGTTAGAGGTCAGCATAACAGTCATATAAATAAACACTCCATTCACATTGAATTAAACTTTTTCATCTATTCATATCCCTACATAATCTCTGCGGCACCATACTTACGTCTTTTTCTCTGTAGTTAATTTTAACAGATTCATCATTATTTGGTGAACTTTAATTTATTTGATCATTTTAGTGTTATTGTATTTATACTTTACCCCCAAAGTAACATGTACATAACCATCCTATATCATATCTGTACCTATAAGTATATACCTGACATACAAGTGGGATTTGTTAAGTATTAAACAAATCTTGTCCATTAATACTAAAAACCTGAAAAGAACAAGTTTATCCATATATGAAGGAAAACTACTACTTCTACTACTACTTCCACTACTTTTACTGTTCTTACTACGATTTACTACTACTACTACTACTACTACTACTACTACTACTACTACTACTACTACTACTACTACTATTTCTACTACTAGTACTAGTACTTATAATAATAATAATAATAATAATAATAATAATAATAATAATAATAATAATAATAATAATGGGGGAACATATGACTTACTTTCTTTAAACTGTTGGAATTCTCTTGAGATGGTGTCAAAAATACAATTTGAAGGAGTTTACCAGTTTAGCACTGGAGTCCATACTGCTGCGGATTATCGTAGGGTTTAAGGGGAAAAGTGTCCAGTGCAAAATTAATGATGGTTAAAATGTTAGAAGTATAAACAGAAGTGAGAAAAGGGTCAAATTATTTCCCATGACTCCACATTGTAACAATTTAAATTTACATTTTGTACATAATGGTTTAAAAATAATAGTAACATAGGTGGTAACATTATACATAAGGTGCTGCATACACGACCATAGATTTAGTATACGATATGGGAAAGTCTTCAAGTCATCTATTGTTCCACAGATGGGCCAAGCCTGATATAAATTTTAACTAACTCCATAGTGTATCAAAGGTTATCGAGTGTAAATTTATCAGAAGAAAACAACTGATAGTGCTTGGCTCTGTCAAGATTATATTAAAAGGGGGCGTATTTTATTTCACTCAACCAATAGCAGATACTCAGAAACATGGTTTATTCTGCTGGTTAATATTAACACGTTCACTGGTGTGTCGTTATCATAGGTGACAATAACTTATGGTTTCATGGTCCTAAAGCTGTGTCATGTATTCTTTTACATTCTCTGTTCTTGCTCAATCTGGCGTACCGCTTTAATTTGAATTTTTTATACTACAACATCAAAAAAATATTTAAAAAAAATAAAATTGATATCTTAATAGAGGGAAAGAAGTAAACCTGTTGCAGCGTAAACCATAAAACACAAATCACACGATAACTGTGGCATTTTTTGTAGTAAAAGTCAATTGTATTTAAAGCGAAGCTGGTTTGAAATTATGAAGGAATATAATAAGAAATATGAGAAGTAAATGTAAACGTGAATTAAAAGAAAGACCTGCCCTTTTACGTTTGGTTTACAATTTATTCAGATTTGAACTATCAGTTCTTTCATAACACAACATGAACATAAAATTGGTCGTATAGTTGTGAATTTAGGGTTGTATAGACAACATAAATATGGATGAAGGTTTTGTTGAGAAGACAGGAGTGTTATATCAATTCAGAAGGCAGTGGGTAATAGTTCAATTATGAAAACCATCACTTACATTAAATTTATTAGTAAATATATCAACCAGTCGATATGATTTTTATTTAAGTGTCCGTGTCTATAGTTAGGAGGTGCCATATGAAGCACGTCTAGTCCCACCTATATTTGATATCGTAACAGTTTGTCTATACTCGACCATTCCAAGATGGAGTGCATAGAACATAAAACGTAATTCTTGCTGATTTTATTCTACTTATATGACAATGAAAAGCTTCGAAAGAAGGGGAATTTGTAGAAATTATGGCATGAGTTATTTATACGATTAATGCTTGTTATTAGACAGTCGTGTTACTTCCTTCAAAAACTTGATGTGCTATGTAGTGGTTGCCTCAAACCGTTTTCACCGTTTGACACAAAAGTGTTCAAATCAAATAGACTGTTCTATTTCTCTTTTTCATTTTAGAATATGCATTTATTGTGTTTCGTTCGTAGATTATTTTGTTGCCAGTAATGAATATCCTAGTTGAACAGAATAG
This sequence comes from Sipunculus nudus, assembly GCA_026874595.1. Taxonomy (NCBI): domain Eukaryota; kingdom Metazoa; phylum Annelida; class Sipuncula; order Golfingiida; family Sipunculidae; genus Sipunculus; species Sipunculus nudus. The sequence goes on along the minus strand of CM049322.1, from coordinate 54,633,000 downwards.
TATATATGATTTAATAAAGTATCATGTATTCATATACAGATTTTGGTGATCATTATCCTGAGATAAGATATTAGAACTGCATTTTTAGTTTAAAATATATATGTTTATCCACATTAAAATGCGGATGTCAATTATACAAGTAACTTCTTTATTCTATTCAGAAAATATGCCATTATGCTTACTGCTTACTCAATGTGTTTATATACATATATTCATTCTCTGCCGTAGCATACTTAACAAAATTGTATTAAATTATTATTTGATGTTGTACATTTCAATGTACTTCGGTAGCGCTACCTTTATCGAAGTACACACTGATTTTTGCTTAATTTGTGCAAAACTATGATATTATATTGATGAAAATTATATGAATAGGTTAGCGCCGATCGCTTATCTCGACAGTGGAAGATATGTAAGTTTAATACATACGTATAGTTGTGACTTTAGGGTTGTATAGACAACATAAATATGGATGAAGGTTTTGTTGAGAAGACAGGAGTGTTATATCAATCCAGAAGGCAGTGGGAAATAGTTCAATTATGAAAACCATCACTTACATTAAATTTATTAGTAAATATATCAACCAGTCGATATGATTTTCATTTACGTGTCCGTGTCTATAGTTAGGTGCTGCCATATAAGCACGTCGAGTCATGCCTATATCTGTTATCGTAACAGTTTGTCTATACGCGACCATTCCAAGATGGAGGGCATAGAACATAAAATGTAATTCTTGCTGATTTTATTCTACCTATATGGCAATGAAAAGCTTCAAAAGAAGGGGGATGTGTAGAAATTATGGCATGAGTTATTTATACGATTAATGCTTGTTATTAGACAGTCGTGTTACTTCCTTCAAAAACTTGATGTGCTATGTAGTGGTTGCCTCAAACCGTTTTCACCGTTTGACACAAAAGTGTTCAAATCAAGTTGACTGTTCTATTTCTCTTTTTCATTTTAGAATATCCATTTACTGTGTTTCGTTCGTAGATTATTTTGTTGCCAGTAATGAATATCCCTGTCGAACAGAATATTATATATGATTTAATAAAGTATCATGTAATTCAAATACAGATTTTGGTGATCATTATCCTGATATAAGATATTAGAACTGCATTTTTAGTTTAAAATATATATGTGTATCCGCATTAAATGCGGATGTCAATTATATAAGTAACTCCTTTATGCTATTCAAAAAATATGCCATTATGCTTACTGCTTACTTAATGTGGTCATATACATATATTTATTCTCTGCGTAACAGAAATTGTATTAAATGATTATTTGATGTTGTACATTTCAATTTACTTCGATAGCGCCACCTTTATAGAATTACACACTTAATTTTGCTTAATTTGTGCAAAATTATGATACTTTTTTATGAAAATTATATGAATAGGTTAACGCCGATCAAAGCTAATCTCGACAGTGGAAGATATGTCAGTTGAATACATGATAAAGGCTTATATGGTAATGACTAATAAGTATAACATTACAGTGATTGCACATGGCACATAGCCTTTACCTTGATGATAAAATAAGACATCGCCATAATTAATTAAACGAATTATCCAATCATTTTGTGTTCCTCACAGCATGATGCCGCTCGACCCGAGGACCTTATATACTATACTTCCTTGATATGACACATCATATCAAAATAATTTGTATTAAGCTGATCATACATGTGCCGACCGAAATTGATGTTGTGTTTGACAAAGTCCTCTATTGTGCGTAAGGTACCACATTTATAACAATTTTTTTTATTTATGCTCTGCGTGGGTAAGCCTAGTTTTAAATGTCAAATAATGCTTTTTAACTTATTCATATTTATGGTCTGTAACGTGTTATATTTAATTTATACTTAGGACCTTGAATTTCCGGATCATTATCCTGTGTTTTCTACTCTGTGCATGCAGGGATTGTTAAAGCAAAAGAAATATATCAAGTATAGGATGCTAAAAGCTTTAAATATGACAGATCAAGACATTGATATTCAGGGATCTGTGCTGTCTACTGATTTCAGTGCCTACTCTCTGAATGATCATGTCTCACTCTCTAACACAGAACTGTCTACCCTGCTCGATGCCTATGCCCCTTTAAAAACGCGATTCATTACCACAATATAAGATGCTGAATGGTACACAGATGAGGTTAGAGCTGCAAAGTAATTACGTAGGCAATTAGAACGGTTGTGGGGGGAAAACTAGACTTACAGTCCATCGTGAAATGTTCATTGAACAGAGATCAAAGGTCAATCGCCAAATTATATTGTCAAAGACTAGTTACTATAGAAACAAGATTTCCGAGAATCAAGACAACTCGAACGAATTGTTCAGAGTAGTAAACACCTTGTTGGGTAAGGATAAGACTGTACCTTCTGCAAGGAAGCAAGTTACTGACGTAATTAAAGTTTTCAGTTTCTTCTTTGTCTCCATGATACAGGATATCAGGGAGTCCATTTGAGCAGACATTACTTACTTTGGGTCTACATTTTTGAGCACTCGCGTACTAACTCCCATGATGAACTTGGCTCCTGCAACCGTGGATGAAGTACGGCGTATTATCTCAGTATCTGCCCCAAGCAATGCGACCTTGACCCCCTACCGACCAGACTGCTAAAGGCATGTTTCAAAGAATTAACTCCTGTCATTACACACATACCTGTCACTTTCAAGTGGTTTATTTCCACATAACTACAAAACCGCTTTCCTCACCCCGCTTATTAAGAAGTCTACAATGAATCCTGAAGTTTTAAATCAACTGTAGACTTGTCTCTAATTTGGCATTTGTTTCCGCAAACATCTTGTGGATAATGACTTGGAGAAGCCATGTCAATCAGCTTATCGGGCTGGACTCTGCATAGAGACTGCTACATTGAGAGTACATGATGACATCCAATGTGCTCTTTGAGAGAATAATTGTCTACTTTTAAAAATTATTGATTTGTCAACTGCCTTTGATACGGTCAGTCATGAGATCTTGCTTGATAAACTTCGGTCTATGGGAGTTACTGCACTGCCCTATAATGGTTCGCGAATACATGATGACAACCAATGTGCTCTTTGAGAGAATAATTGTCTACTATTAACAATTATTGATTTGTCAGCTGCCTTTGATACGGTCAGTCATGAGATCTTGCTTGATAAACTTCGGTCTATGGGAGTTACTGCACTGCCCTATAATTGTTCGCATCACATATTTATAAACGTAGCCAGTCAGTCCAGATTAAAGGGATCAAGTCTAAGTTACAAATACTGGAATGTGGTGTGCCCCATGGCTCCGTCATGGGAACTATCCTTAGGTACTTTACTTCATGAGCGTGGTTTTTCATAATATGTATGCTGATTATTCTACTCTGTATTTGATTTTCAGCACTGAGCACCTCAGCAATAACATCACATATATGGAAGCTACTGCTTGTTTAGTACGTAAGTAAATGGCCAACAACAGCTTAAATAGGAACAATGATAAAAGAGAGGTGATACTGATTACACCGAAACATTAGGCGACAAAGATTAAATGTTCAAATCTTCTTATCGATGAACATAAAGTTCCACCATCTCAGTGGATTCAAAGCTTTGCTGTTTATTTTGATTTCCATTCCACTATGGAACAACATGTGAACACCATAAGCCTTGTGGCCTACATGTATCTCTAGAACATCTATAAAATAAAAGGGTATTTGGGTCAACGTTCTCTTGAGCGCTTGATCCATGCTTTTGTCACAACCAATTTAGATTATGGATATGCTTTACTTTTGGATATCCGTCTTCATTAATTCATAAGCTTCAGAGTTCAGAACAGCGCAGCCCGTATACTAAGTCAAGGACAAGTATGATCACATTAACCCTGTATTCCGGGAGCGTCACAGGCTCCCTGTTAGGCAGTGCAGTAACATTATGGTGGTCATACTCCTTTTCATGACCAAACATCGGGTGGCCAGGTCTACTTACAAGATATAATTAATTCGTACACATCAGGTAGATGCCTCAGATCGGCCGATCATGACTTACTTTCAGTTCCACGTACAAAGTCTTCCATGGTTGCTCAAAGAGCATTTTGTGTGGCAGGTTCCACTTTGTGGAATTTATTTTCTTTAGAATCAAGAAAAGCTAAGAGCCTAGCCGCTTTAAAAAAATGTTCAGGAACATACCTATTAGTGCAATATTTCGATTAGCTGTGATTTAGAATATGTGCAGATTTTATTTCCATACCGTTATTTTAACAACAGTTACTTTTTTATAAGTTTAATGTCTTTTATTTGGTTTAGCATCATAGTAATTGATATTACTGGATTATATGCATGTTTATCCAGCCTTAGTAACATGTAAATTTTTGTCTTAATTTTTATTTAATGAATATTTATTATCTCGTAGTCATTTTATGCAATTGCTTGCTTGTAATACCGTTTTAGAGCACAGCACTGTTGATTTTACGCCTGCAAAATAAATATTATAAGTGGGCAAAGACTGTGACAGGCGACTCTGATTGCTATCTCTGCACATTTTTCCTTTAATAAAATGAATACCTTAACGCCGACATTTTACATCTGTGAGATGTGTACATGGGTTACAGGTGTATAAAGTTTAACCAAATTTGGAATACATCTCTTCAAATACAACAGGAAGTATAGAATGTGACAGCTGAGTAATATCCCCCTAAGAACAGGTCTTATGTAACAAGAAAATAAGACACAACACCGGGGAATTGTATTCGTGCTTATGTTGTTGTGCGCCTTTGTGGAGGTGATCCAAGACAGGTCTGATCCACTGGGTATTCGATCACTGACAAGACGGCATAACAGACATATCCACAAACACTCGATTTTGCATAGATATTTATTTTTTCCATCTAATCCATATGCTCAAATACTACCTTACACACCTATAACATTTTCCCCTTTTATTTCCATGCTGGAGTCATATACTTTTATGACGTACGTGTTATGCAACAAACAAAGATTACAGATGTAATATTCTCAGGTAATAGTATTAGTATAGGTTGTTAATATAACCAATATATGTTATTTCATTTGTAGGCAGACAAGAATACAATTTACAAACTGTGGTGGAACACAGACTATTAATGTTCATTGACTTTTGCTTCAGTAAAAAGAATTAACAGGATGAAATGGCCATCTTTTTTACAAGGAACTACAGTAAGGACCCCTGTGTGTAAGGGGACTCAACCGTAAACATAAACATAAACAATGATAATAATAATGATAATTAAATATGGCTGACATGGGTATACGTTGTTGTGTTTTGAGTACTTAAAACATAATTTCCAGCATTGTGTTGCTTCAGTTTGAGTATTGTCATAAGTTTGCCATTAAATCCTTGGTCCTTGGATTGTTACTTATTTTAAATAAAATGTAAAACGTGCGACGTCAAAAAAATCAAACGTTCATGCTTTAAATAATGGAATCCCCGTCTATTAGGCTGAAGAGTGACATATATTACTTAAAATCGATATTCATTTTATAAAAATGTTAAATAATTAATAATATAGCTCATGTTAATTTTCCCTAACAGCAATTATTTTCAGTTTTGGAAGGAAAACACTATATGCCCCACATTTAATTTTCTATAGAATGGATATAGAAAAAATAATTGAGGGTAAATGAAAGTAAAACCTGTCGAAAGATTTGCAGTTTAAACAGAAGTGAACGTTGGCTAGATTAAATATATTTCATAACACCAAAATATTGAACAATTCAGTTATACATTTTTTTCTGAACAACGGGCGATAACTAACAGTGTTAGGAGCGATGATATGAATGGTAAAATGTCGCATATACACCCATACCATTGGTCATACAGGATGGGCCGTATTCATCAAGACATCCTCTGGCTTTTAGTTGGGCCATCGACTCGCTTCATATTGTGTTAAAGGTTATCGGACGCAAATTTATCACACAAAAACAGCTGGTAGTGCCTGGTGGTGTCGAGATTAGATTATAAAGGGGATATTGACTATGTGCCCTAACTTCTAATAAATACCCAGTCACAAGGTTTATACAACGGATATATATCCTTCATGAGGCCAGCTTAAGATTAACATTTCACTCGATATGATGATATCATAATTAATAACCATTTGTTCAATTTTCGACATTTTTCATTTTACCGTTTTTATGCTATTTACTCGCAAAACAATGCTCAGATGCAAAAACCGGCTTCTATGGCTCAGGGGTATAGGTCAGGGCTCAAAGACGGGAGGTCGTCGGCTCAAATCTCAGCCGAGGAGTTGTGAGATTTCCACGGTCAGCCACTGCAAAGGGTGAGCGCACAGCAGGCTTTATGGGAAGGCTGTGCCCAACAGCTGTGTTTTACCCACAGATTAGTCCGTCTTTTGGAGTTCCTCGGTGTTTTGACCCAGAAATTGGGGGGCAATTACACACCTAGGACCTGCAGGTGTGGTATACACCTGGCCTGGATGACACCACGATATTCGAATAAAATGAGAACCAGACGGTGGTATATATATATATATATATATATATATATATATATATATATATATATATATATATATATATATATATATGGCATGCTGGTTCGTTGTATATAGATGGAAATGCTATACACAGAAAAAGTCGATTCACTTTTCTGTGCACACCTTGAGTGAACCGACTTTTCTTTGTATTCAATTTCCATCTCTCTCTCACTATATATATATATATATATATATATATATATATATATATATATATATATATATATATGATCTTGATGTTTTGTAAAACGCCACCTTACCTTTCCCTTTTTTTTGCATTGACTTTTTTGGTACATACAATTTTACAATACGTATTTAGGAACATTTATAGGATATTTTGAATGCCATCATACATTCCAAAATATCGCTTTACTTTACATATTTTTGTACACTGATATGTTATTACCCACAGCCTTACATTTTGCATTTACGTGTATGTTATTCGATATGTACCTATATACCATCATACATTAATTATGTTCATTCATTAGTACTCACACACAGCCTCATATTACATAGTTCAATACAGTGATATTTCATTACACACCAACTTACATATTGCATTAATGTACACTGATATGGCATTACACACCACCTTCTATTACGTATTTATGTATACTGATATTTGCTTACACACTACCTTACATTACTTTGGATTATCCTCCTAATCCTGAGAATAGTGTGTGATTAAATATTCCAAAGAAATAACAAAAACACCGTTTAATTGAAACTCTGTAGTAGGAACCAAGCCGGCAGCTTGACTAGGGACGTCAAATTCTCTAATTGGAGTCCAGAACTCGTTATAGGGCCTCCCGATAATTTGGAGCTCGGTGTAAGTTGTCAGTTTTCTGGTTTGTTTCTAGATAGCTCTGAGCTGGGCGCCAGGTGTCGTTTGTGCAAAATCCTATCAGTTGGGCTAATATATGAAATAAGTGAGTGAAATTGACATTATTTTTTTCCAGTATTTTGACAGGATTTTTCTTTGCATTGGGATAGTGGCTAACAGCAGTGCCGATAGTTGTAAAGAGTAAGGTAGCCTCAGATATTGCAAATTTCGTCCCTGGATATTGGTCTCATTCTGTCAAACTATTATCCTTTTAGGGTAAAACGATTGCGCGAAGCATATAATACATATGTTATAAACCAACACAAATATCAATTAATCTCTCCAAAAGCGATCTATTAAATATCAGATATCTATTTGGTGTCTAGAGAATAAACAATTTTGTATGAGATGCCAAATATATGAACAATTTTAAAAGCTTAACATAATAGTCTGAATTAAAAAAAAACATCCGAAATTGGCGTACTTAGCCACAGCTACTGAATGTTTTCAAGTTGATTACAAAGTAAGATGAACAGCCAGGACGATGCAAAAATGATAACGTAAATAATAATAAATCTGACGACAAATGGCACTACCCATCATCTCAGCGTGTCTGTGCGCGTCTTATCAAAGGTTTGTTGTTATATGACCGTACCTGTTTGTGGGTTTAGGAACATCTGTAGAGTATTGAATAGGAATTTAAAAACGCCATATACCGGAGACCACCGCACTGCAAGATATATCTCCTGAACAAAAATTAGGTCTGTGTATGCTTGTGATTAATAACAATAGCGTTAAAGGACACATTTTATATTTTGTGGTTCTCACAGCATGATATTTTTAGGGCAAAGTTTCAAAACAGATAAAGTACTTAACAGTTTAGAAAACACCTCGACAGATATGACTGCATCAGCACGAGGTAAAGAATGTGTCAGCTGAGGTCTCAAGATAAAAGTAAACATGACTGTACACCGGAGCATTGTGTTCTTGTTCTGTTTGTTTTTTGTTTGTTTTTTTTACCCTTACGGAGGTGCTCCAAGGTATGTCTTATCAACCGGTTATTACATGTCAGCATAACAAGAAATATTTTGTATCCAACATTACACTTTATAAGCAGACATCGAAAATATTTCACTCGGGCATAAGTGAGAAGTGGAATGATCATGGTATTACACAAAAACTAAAATACATAAGTGGCGCCCTGTGCCGCCCACATACCATATGGCATACCAGTCCCGTGATATATAGGTCCGGAAACACCCCGGCTAATCCTGAGATATTATGTAATAGGTATTTCATTATGACTGCATGCACAAAATTAACAGCGACATATAGTGCAATATATCGCCCCTGAATATTGGTCTCATTCTGCCAAAACCGGTATCCTTATAGTTTCAAAGGATTCGACAGGGCACATAGTGAATATATACTTGACCATCACAAAATATCAAAATAGCCAACGGGGGCATTCAGGTGTTCGATGATATTTGACTTGATTCTATCGTTAGACGTACAAAGATTAGGTTGATACGAGAAACACATGAATAAAACAAATGTATGTTGCAAGGAAACTTTTCCAGAAGAAAGAAACAGAAATATGCATACCTCGCAAGTAGCAGAAGCGGACCCAACGGGAATCCACGCAGAGGTTCGTATCCCATTTTCAGCTACAGCAACCTTTTTTTCATCGTATCAGACCAATTTGAGTCCCAAACCCCCGCCACCCCACCAAACCCCTGTTCCTGTAATGAGGATCTTGAATTAGATTTTGTCATTAATACCCCTGGTTTGAACCCTACATTTCATAAAGCGAGAGACGTATTTTTCACTGTTACTCACCACGCACGAGGGTGAGAGGCTGGGTCAAATGTAAGGCCTGACATGCTCAAATCCCTCGCTAAAAGCAAGCGTAATTCATATGAACAATAGTCCGTAATCTTGTGTTTTTAAGGGTGAGTGACCGAGATGCTGGGTCTTACCTCCGTGCAAGTCAGTTAAAACGGAAAATCATTGAATCATTTATTCTCATATCGCCTATGTCACTGCGGGGATAATAACCTTTTAAATGAGGTATGGCATAGTATCATACGCAATGCGGTTTCAGAGAACAATAATGACAAAGGTTGAGCGAATTTCTTTTAAAGGTATTAGATTATAGTCCTTGATCCGACTACGGACCTTAAACAGTCGCCTGTCTCGTTTACTTGCGGTAGTCAACATGTCTGAAAAATAAGCTACTGCCCCCAAATGAAAGACTTAGAGTTCTGATTTCTACTCTTTTTTTCTAAATGTGTAAGTATCAATTTGTGTTAGGTCATCACTCAATGTAAATATTACAGATTTCTTACAAAGGTCGTTGCAATAGGATACTTGGGCGTCGCAGTCCATTTCCCCGTATTACTTGAATCCCGATTCAAAGTAAAACTATCTGTCCAATATAAAAGCGCCATTTTTAGAAGTCGCCATTCTTAAACTTAAGCGACAGTATAGGGATTTATAAAGTATTATTTTCATAAATCCCATCCTCCCCACAGTTGCCCTATTATTTTACGTTAATTTATTAATTTCCATTTGGCTACTTTGGCGTACTATCAATACAATGGATATATTTTGATTTTCTAAATAAAGTGGTCATATGATTAAATTATATCTTAAATTATTTGAATATTACTTGACGGACAACAACAATCTACATATAAAACATTTATTCTAAAGAGAAAGTTCATTCATGGTCATTGTTACTTATTAACATAAATTTATATTCCGTGCGCCTGCTTAAATAGGAATAAATAAGGGACTTGATAATGACGCGTCAATGCAGTTTGATATTGGTGAGGTATGAATGTAATCGGTTTACATCAGACCTTTACCACTGTTATATTCAAAATTCACTTTTTAACGGTAATTAACTAATCGTTGCAAACTTTGCTACGTTATTACACCGCTTAATGCCAATATGCCTACGTAGGCGCTAGTTCAAAGCATGTTTACCACCCACTAAATATGTTCAGAGCAGTGCAGAGTCGCGTAAACAGTTGAAAAACAATGGCACGTGTAGGTTATAGAATATAGCTTGCCTCCAACGAAACAAGTATATGGTAGCTCCGTAGTAAAGACTTTAATCAACCGGCCTCCTTGTGACTGTGCAACATGGCACAAAGTCCTATGACCAATATAGATAAATATTTTGTTTAATAACTACACTTACTGTCTGAGAACACGAATGGAGCGATAAGGGACGTCGCTCGTGTATTTTTACATGCAAGATTGACCTGAAAGAACGAAAAACATGTCTTTACCCAAGGGAGGCTTCTTCTTGTGTTTAGTAATATACTTCCTCATGGTCTCTGTTCAAGGTAAGCCTTACCCTTTCTTAACATGACCCTGACCTGATGTTATTTACAAATATCCATATACCATGCACACTCATCTGTAGGTAGACCATGTTAGTGTGTACCCTGGTCCCTTGGATGATAAGCCGCCATTTCATGTACTTAAACTTCTATGCACGCCATGTTGTGTGCTTTTCGTATGGTTGATGAATACCTTCGGCGTATAAATAGATTTTATTATTCAAGTATTATTTGCGTGTCATTGTACAAACGAGAACCTTATTTCTCTCTGATTCCGTGAAATGTAAAATTGCACCATTACATGATTATAATGAACAACATTAACAGGACAAATCATACGTGGGTGTTATACATATATCGATGGATATAACGTATAAGCATTGATCCCATTATCTAAATCTGCTAATATTTTGATAAGTTAACAAATGTTTCCTTAGATTATACCATACTGTTCTATAAACTTTCTCTGAAACAAGGCAATGAGAATCTTTGATTTTATAAATGGACAGTAAGAGTGAATATGACACAAAATGCATGGGAATTACCAGAGATTGATATTGATTATTATGTGCAACTGCTGATTAGTAAGCATTGCTCTAGACCAGGGGATCTAATCTGTTACCTTATCTCAGAGAACCAAGGAATTAGGTGAATGAGCAGGGTGTCCAATCATGGTATTAATTATAGCAGTTTCTTTGCCTCGCTGACATAAGAAATTCCCTTGACTGTCATATCAAAGTATGCTTATCAGTCCAATATGCATGGCTAATATGCATGGACTGTTGCATTCATTGCTGGCTGTAAACCGTCACTAGAACGGTCAGTCTGGGCTGAGGTCTGACAGAGGCACGTGCAGGTCCATACCAGATCCTTGGCGATAAGCATTGATAATTCTGAGCAAATATGAGGCTATCACTACACTGTACACTACTACTATTATATCGTGCACATGCTTTTGCCGTGTTACTTGGTTATTATTACTTCCAAATGACTGAATTTACTATTCCTGTCTGCATTCAAGCATTTTTTTACGCTTTTTTCAGTGCCCCATCCCGGTTTATCATTTATTAAGGGACAAAGGTTTACCTGCATAGAGAAGGTTATCAATTTGACCCTATGGAACTACCTATCAAATATAAAGGGCTCAACGAAACATGGCTTTAGAAACATGAACGCGTCTCATCCTTTTTATATAATTTATGAAAGGTGCTACGGTTGATCAGTTGGGTTTATGACTTGTACCACGTCTTCTGACACAGACGTGTTTCGTCAAAAATTCAGATTTGATAGATCCGTTTGTGTTATTCAGCTCTCTCTCTCTCTCTCTCTCTCTCTCCCCAAAAGTTTTTCTCTAAACATTTACCATAAGGGTCTTATAGTCGTTTGGCGATGTAAATTCCTCTACTTCATGCTCAATATTGTTTTCTTGGTTTATTTAGCTCTAAACACCATAACATTTTGTTATACATTAGTAGTTTGAACATAACTTTGAAAGGTTACTCCAACTTGCAACATATCTATATATTATCTGCAAATATTCTATTAAAGCATTAGACGCAGATATGCCCATTATCATTTCTTCATAAACTACATCCGATTCCCAACACATAATCAAGTTAGCCTATGTATTAGATGGTCGCGGTTGTGTTCAGAGGCTATTACAAATAAAACACGTAACTATCAATAAAGGACAAATAAGAAATCTAAAGAAAAAAATAAGAAAACCATACTTAAAATCTTGTTCGAGGGGAAGCGTGTATTGTCACCCTCATTAATATAAATGCATTCATGTACAGGTTCGACAATGATACATTTCACTGTATCAATAATATATTGACATTTTCATAATTTCGGCATTGTCACTATGACTAGTCACTGCAATGTGTGTTGTACGGGGCTGTACAGAGCTCTTGCTGGTAATGTAACAATATTTCGATTTCTAAACCAAATTGACTCTGTTTAAGTAAATTCGTATGATCTCTTTAGCCGAACGCATTATTATCCACGGTGTATTTCACAAATTTAGATCCCTAAATATAAAATATTTCCTCGTGGTATCCGGCATCATCAAACTGGATATATTTGCATGGTCTAATTCCTTGCAATTCCAGTGGCAATTTTTCGGGTAAGGTATTATCATTTATATTACAACACATACTGTTGATAAAGTCTCATGGTTATTTTAATCATAAAAAGGAACACTCTCCCAAATGGACTACATCTTCATAATTATAAACCACCTGCAGCCTAAAACATGAAATAAGAAATCCACTAAACATTCACTCATCGCGCGGCCAGTGGGTAAATGACTGTGCAATAGGGAATGACAAGGGGGCATAATCAACTGATTCTAGGAAACAGAATAAGAATGAAAGACATTAACAAATAAAAGTGTCTTAATATATAATTTAGGTATTTTAAACCAATAATTTTAGATGGTTCGGTCGCAACGATGGAAGGAAATTTGTTTTCGTATCAGACAATTTTAATAATCTTACATACCCTTGACCCTTTCCACCATAAGTAGCATTCCACTCTTATTAGTAAATCCCGTTAGAGCGCATGTTCTATAAACAGCCTAATATTTTATCGATGTTGGGATTTCCACTTTGTGTAATCCTTGTTTTGTTGTCACGCTCATTTATAGATAAGGCTGATAGGACTCGTACTTTATTTTCACGTTTAAAGTGGGGTAGTACTATCCACATTGAGTCACTGTTGTTTGCGTCAAAGACACCCCCCCCCCTTTCCGGACCTAGGAACCCTTTCGGGGTTTTTTATCAGTCTTCCTGCTTTGGACATCCCCTCCCCCACACTTTTCTTAATCTTTGATCCATCCCTGAAAAGTGTTCATGTGACAAGATAGGGAAGTATTTCTCAGGTTGCACCACAGGTGGAGTAACCTGCAGTTTACCTACAGTAACCAGTCACATTAGCATAAAACTAAAAGCTAGTATTTGCAGTTTTTCCTGGGAGTCCTAAAGACGTGCATAGATTTTTTTATTAAATGCCTCTAAGCCTGACGGTTACCATTTAATTCCGGTGATTGGAACACCATAGCATAGACACCTTTAAATCAAGTGAATTATAATGGAATCTTTTGTATATAATTGAGGAAGAAATTACTTAGTTTTAGTGAATTTCATTGTTTACGGTTTTATATACGTACTACCAGGGTCAAGACAAATGTTCTGGATCAACATATCCATCATTTATAGTTAAATGTGTCTTAAATTAATAAATCTGAATTGGACATTCTTCTGGATTGAGTCAATGCAATTAAAAAAAATAAACTGAACACGCAACATTGTTTAAATAGGTTTTTTGGTTTGTCAGGGTGATGGTGTTACTATATCAGTACTTTGTGTTTTTCGTCTACACTTTTCCAATATATATTTTAATGTTACATGCAGTCTAAAAACATTTCCTTTCCATGAACATTCTCTGATTCTTTTTTATAGTGTTTATTTACATTACATGTAATGTAAGTTTTTATTATAATCAATAAGTTGTAAATATGAATGTCTCACGTTTTGAATTTGATAAGTATTAATTAAGTATTAAGATCGTGAGATTTAATAAATGATCCTAAAAATTGCATTGTAACTGACATCCATTTCTTCAATTAACGTCCATAGTACCTGAGAAAATGAAATGCCTGAGGATAACATAATAGTTGCCTCTAATCAATATAAATAATATGGACGTACCGTTGTCACAATAACGACAAACTTCTTTCACTGGGTACAGTGAGTGAGCAAATGTCATATTCATAGATTTTATTTAGCTACCTACCCGGAAGCAAACTAACATATCCATAATTTATAGCTGTTCATTGACCAAGCTTTCAATCCACTGACTTCTTTGAAAGGTGAGACTAAGCCCAACGGCAAATGTAGATACAAAACTGTACTATCTGTTCAGTTACAGTGTGGGGGAACAGTTGCAGCGAAAAGCGTTGTCGGGCGAATTTCAGGTTAAGCTTTATTTTAACATACACATTTGACCTGAAATAGCAGCAAACATAAATACGCTTAAAGGAGGCATTTTCTTATGTGCGTTTCTCTACTTCTTGTGGTTGCTGTCCAAGGTAGGATTCCTACAATATTTACATGAATCATTTATCTTGTTTTTAATTCAACATGAGTAAACCATTGCCATACATCTAGTAGTCTGGCCTGTTGGCCAGTTAGCTCTATCACTTTATCTAAGCCGCCATTTAATGTACTACAGTTTTCAAACGTGCTATGTTGTCTGTTCATGTTTGATGGGTCCCTTCATGCCTGCAGAAAATGAAACGACCGTAGTGTTACTGACCATAGATTTGTGTGTTTTAAGTGTCATGTTAAATCTGTTGTGTTTGATGGGTCTCTTCGTGCCTGCAGAAAATGAAACGACCGTAGTGTTACTGACCATAGATTTGTGTGTTTTAAGTGTCATGTTAAATCTGTTGTGTATCTTTATATGTTTTTGTGCTATATTATATCAGCATTTGACCATTTAACACCGCTTAAACTATTTGCATAACTTTTCATTTTACCTGGTTGAAGTACTCTAGCGGTTAATTCCCGTCGGTTGGTATAGTCGCTGATAAAACTCTAACGTTGAGTTAGATCCAACAATGGGTTAATGTTGCCATTCCGGAATATTTTCAATTTTATTCAATTTATTTATTTGCTTAAAAATAATAAATGAAAATATATCTCATCTTTTCAAAAGAACAGGATAGGGATGGCCCTGTTTTACTTATATCTTGTTGTTTCCATGTGCTGGTTGCATTTAGATAGGTAACAATATTTTAATAATAATAAAAGGTTTATAATGAATAAATATGTCCCTTTAGTTCAACAATAACTAGCAAAGAGACTATATAAAACTTAATCTAATTGTTATTCATCCATATGCAGGAATAGCCATTTAAATTAAGTAGGTACGATTTTAATTTTTATCCAAGACCTGATTAGCAAGGCTTACTGTTCTTTGATTTACCCGTGTCAGAACTGTCTGTACTAAAGGAGCAACGTATAATTGGTGTAATTACTTATGCAAGGAGCACTGGGTCCACATAACTTCTTTATTCTAAATTTTAATGTGGCTTTTTAGGTTCAGGGTGTGACTCTATCGTCTACGTGTATTTAATGTTACAATGTTTATTTGTTTTAAACGGAAAATAGTATATGACTAACATAATTTCAAATGTAATGAAGTATCAATAAAGTATCAAGATGATAAAATTTAACAAGTTAACCAGAAAAGTGCATGACAACTGATATCTCATATGACAAATAATGTGCGGATGACCTTCATAAATGAACTACTGCCTGAGAGAAACAGAGGGGGTGCTCTTAATAAAATAAAAATTCCACGGAGATATCTTTGTCACATTAAACAACGATTTCATATACTGGGTCAACAGAATGAACAAGTGGCACGTGTGGTTAATATTTAACATGGTACCCCGAAACAAACTAACACATCAGTAATTTATAGCTGGCCTATAACAAAGCAATCAATCAGCCGACCTTCTCGACGCAAGGTGCACCAAGTCCAACGGCAGATATAGATAAGATACTGTTCTGTTTATTAAGTCATACATACTGTGCGGGACACGCATGTAGCGATAAGGGACGTCTGGTTTAAGCTTTGGCTTTATTTGAACAACTGGTTTGACTTGAAATAGCATGAAACATGTCTTCACGTAAAGGATGCGTCTTCTTGTGTGCGTTACTCCCCTTACTTGTGGTCGTTGTCCAAGGTGGGTCGTCTACATTGTTGACATGGAACTTTCATCTTGTTTTTTAAAACAACATGAGTATACCATTGTCATACAGGTGGTAGGATGGCCTGTTTGTTAGCTCTATCACCTTATATAAGACGCCATTTAAGGGACTAAAATTGTCATGTGTGCCATATTGTCTGTCAATGATAGACGGGCCTTTTCATACCTAAAAACATGTCTTTACCAAAGGGAGGCTTCTTCTTGTGTTTAGTAATATACTTCCTCATGGTCTCTGTTCAAGGTAAGCCTTACCCTTTCTTAACATGACCCTGACCTGATGTTATTTACAAATATCCATATACCATGCACACTCATCTGTAGGTAGACCATGTTAGTGTGTACCCTGGTCCCTTGGATGATAAGCCGCCATTTCATGTACTTAAACTTCTATGCACGCCATGTTGTGTGCTTTTCGTATGGTTGATGAATACCTTCGGCGTATAAATAGATTTTATTATTCAAGTATTATTTGCGTGTCATTGTACAAACGAGAACCTTATTTCTCTCTGATTCCGTGAAATGTAAAATTGCACCATTACATGATTATAATGAACAACATTAACAGGACAAATCATACGTGGGTGTTATACATATATCGATGGATATAACGTAAAAGCATTGATCCCATTATCTAAATCTGCTAATATTTTGATAAGTTAACAAATGTTTCCTTAGATTATACCATACTGTTCTATAAACTTTCTCTGAAACAAGGCAATCAGAATCTTTGATTTTATAAATGGACAGTAAGAGTGAATATGACACAAAATGCATGGGAATTACCAGAGATTGATATTGATTATTATGTGCAACTGCTGATTAGTAAGCATTGCTCTAGACCAGGGGATCTAATCTGTTACCTTATCTCAGAGAACCAAGGAATTAGGTGAATGAGCAGGGTGTCCAATCATGGTATTAATTATAGCAGTTTCTTTGGCTCGCTGACATAAGAAATTCCCTTGACTGTCATATCAAAGTATGCTTATCAGTCCAATATGCATGGCTAATATGCATGGACTGTTGCATTCATTGCTGGCTGTAAACCGTCACTAGAACGGTCAGTCTGGGCTGAGGTCTGACAGAGGCACGTGCAGGTCCATACCAGATCCTTGGTGATAAGCATTGATAATTCTGAGCAAATATGAGGCTATCACTACACTGTACACTACTACTATTATATCGTGCACATGCTTTTGCCGTGTTACTTGGTTATTATTATTTCCAAATGACTGAATTTACTATTCCTGTCTGCATTCAAGCATTTTTTTACGCTTTTTTCAGTGCCCCATCCCGGTTTATCATTTATTAAGGGACAAAGGTTTACCTGCATAGAGAAGGTTATCAATTTGACCCTATGGAACTACCTATCAAATATAAAGGGCTCAACGAAACATGGCTTTAGAAACATGAACGCGTCTCATCCTTTTTATATAATTTATGAAAGGTGCTACGGTTGATCAGTTGGGTTTATGACTTGTACCACGTCTTCTGACACAGACGTGTTTCGTCAAAAATTCAGATTTGATAGATCCGTTTGTGTTATTCAGCTCTCTCTCTCTCTCTCTCTCTCTCTCTCTCTCTCCCCAAAAGTTTTTCTCTAAACATTTACCATAAGGGTCTTATAGTCGTTTGGCGATGTAAATTCCTCTACTTCATGCTCAATATTGTTTTCTTGGTTTATTTAGCTCTAAACACCATAACATTTTGTTATACATTAGTAGTTTGAACATAACTTTGAAAGGTTACTCCAACTTGCAACATATCTATATATTATCTGCAAATATTCTATTAAAGCATTAGACGCAGATATGCCCATTATCATTTCTTCATAAACTACATCCGATTCCCAACACATAATCAAGTTAGCCTATGTATTAGATGGTCGCGGTTGTGTTCAGAGGCTATTACAAATAAAACACGTAACTATCAATAAAGGACAAATAAGAAATCTAAAGAAAAAAATAAGAAAACCATACTTAAAATCTTGTTCGAGGGGAAGCGTGTATTGTCACCCTCATTAATATAAATGCATTCATGTACAGGTTCGACAATGATACATTTCACTGTATCAATAATATATTGACATTTTCATAATTTCGGCATTGTCACTATGACTAGTCACTGCAATGTGTGTTGTACGGGGCTGTACAGAGCTCTTGCTGGTAATGTAACAATATTTCGATTTCTAAACCAAATTGACTCTGTTTAAGTAAATTCGTATGATCTCTTTAGCCGAACGCATTATTATCCACGGTGTATTTCACAAATTTAGATCCCTAAATATAAAATATTTCCTCGTGGTATCCGGCATCATCAAACTGGATATATTTGCATGGTCTAATTCCTTGCAATTCCAGTGGCAATTTTTCGGGTAAGGTATTTACAACATTTATATTACAACACATACTGTTGATAAAGTCTCATGGTTATTTTAATCATAAAAAGGAACACTCTCCCAAATGGACTACATCTTCATAATTATAAACCACCTGCAGCCTAAAACATGAAATAAGAAATCCACTAAACATTCACTCATCGCGCGGCCAGTGGGTAAATGACTGTGCAATAGGGAATGACACGGGGACATAATCAACTGATTCTAGGAAACAGAATAAGAATGAAAGACATTAACAAATAAAAGTGTCTTAATATATAATTTAGGTATTTTAAACCAATAATTTTAGATGGTTCGGTCGCAACGATGGAAGGAAATTTGTTTTCGTATCAGACAATTTTAATAATCTTACATACCCTTGACCCTTTCCACCATAAGTAGCATTCCACTCTTATTAGTAAATCCCGTTAGAGCGCATGTTCTATAAACAGCCTAATATTTTATCGATGTTGGGATTTCCACTTTGTGTTATCCTTGTTTTTTTGTCACGCTCATTTATAGATAAGGCTGATAGGACTCGTACTTTATTTTCACGTTTAAAGTGGGGTAGTACTATCCACATTGAGTCACTGTTGTTTGCGTCAAAGACACCCCCCCCCCCTTTCCGGACCTAGGAACCCTTTCGGGGTATTTTATCAGTCTTCCTGCTTTGGACATCCCCTCCCCCACACTTTTCTTAATCTTTGATCCATCCCTGAAAAGTGTTCATGTGACAAGATAGGGAAGTATTTCTCAGGTTGCACCACAGGTGGAGTAACCTGCAGTTTACCTACAGTAACCATTCACATTAGCATAAAACTAAAAGCTAGTATTTGCAGTTTTTCCTGGGAGTCCTAAAGACGTGCATAGATTTTTTTATTAAATGCCTCTAAGCCTGACGGTTACCATTTAATTCCGGTGATTGGAACACCATAGCATAGACACCTTTAAATCAAGTGAATTATAATGGAATCTTTTGTATATAATTGAGGAATAAATTACTTAGTTTTAGTGAATTTCATTGTTTACGGTTTTATATACGTACTACCAGGGTCAAGACAAATGTTCTGGATCAACATATCCATCATTTATAGTTAAATGTGTCTTAAATTAATAAATCTGAATTGGACATTCTTCTGGATTGAGTCAATGCAATTAAAAAAAATAAACTGAACACGCAACATTGTTTAAATAGGTTTTTTGGTTTGTCAGGGTGATGGTGTTACTATATCAGTACTTTGTGTTTTTCGTCTACACTTTTCCAATATATATTTTAATGTTACATGCAGTCTAAAAACATTTCCTTTCCATGAACATTCTCTGATTCTTTTTTATAGTGATTATTTACATTACATGTAATGTAAGTTTTTATTATAATCAATAAGTTGTAAATATGAATGTCTCACGTTTTGAATTTGATCAGTATTAATTAAGTATTAAGATCGTGAGATTTAATAAATGATCCTAAAAATTGCATTGTAACTGACATCCATTTCTTCAATTAACGTCCATAGTACCTGAGAAAATGAAATGCCTGAGGATAACATAATAGTTGCCTCTAATCAATATAAATAATATGGACGTACCGTTGTCACAATAACGACAAACTTCTTTCACTGGGTACAGTGAGTGAGCAAATGTCATATTCATAGATTTTATTTAGCTACCTACCCGGAAGCAAACTAACATATCCATAATTTATAGCTGTCCATTGACCAAGCTTTCAATCCACTGACTTCTTTGAAAGGTGAGACTAAGCCCAACGGCAAATGTAGATACAAAACTGTACTATCTGTTCAGTTACAATGTGGGGGAACAGTTGCAGCGAAAAGCGTTGTCGGGCGAATTTCAGGTTAAGCTTTATTTTAACATACACATTTGATCTGAAATAGCAGCAAACATAAATACGCTTAAAGGAGGCATTTTCTTATGTGCGTTTCTCTACTTCTTGTGGTTGCTGTCCAAGGTAGGATTCCTACAATATTTACATGAATCATTTATCATGTTTTTAATTCAACATGAGTAAACCATTGCCATACATCTAGTAGTCTGGCCTGTTGGCCAGTTAGCTCTATCACTTTATCTAAGCCGCCATTTAATGTACTACAGTTTTCAAACGTGCTATGTTGTCTGTTCATGTTTGATGGGTCCCTTCATGCCTGCAGAAAATGAAACGACCGTAGTGTTACTGACCATAGATTTGTGTGTTTTAAGTGTCATGTTAAATCTGTTGTGTTTGATGGGTCTCTTCGTGCCTGCAGAAAATGAAACGACCGTAGTGTTACTGACCATAGATTTGTGTGTTTTAAGTGTCATGTTAAATCTGTTGTGTATCTTTATATGTTTTTGTGCTATATTATATCAGCATTTGACCATTTAACACCGCTTAAACTATTTGCATAACTTTTCATTTTACCTGGTTGAAATACTCTAGCGGTTAATTCCCGTCGGTTGGTATAGTCGCTGATAAAACTCTAACGTTGAGTTAGATCCAACAATGGGTTAATGTTGCCATTCCGGAATATTTTCAATTTTATTCAATTTATTTATTTGCTTAAAAATAATAAATGAAAATATATCTCATCTTTTCAAAAGATCAGGATAGGGATGGCCCTGTTTTACTTATATCTTGTTGTTTCCATGTGCTGGTTGCATTTAGATAGGTAACAATATTTTAATAATAATAAAAGGTTTATATTGAATAAATATGTCCCTTTAGTTCAACAATAACTAGCAAAGAGACTATATAAAACTTAATCTAATTGTTATTCATCCATATGCGGGAATAGCCATTTAAATTAAGTAGGTACGATTTTAATTTTTATCCAAGACCTGATTAGCAAGGCTTACTGTTCTTTGATTTACCCGTGTCAGAACTGTCTGTACTAAAGGAGCAACGTATAATTGGTGTAATTACTTATGCAAGGAGCACTGGGTCCACATAACTTCTTTATTCTAAATTTTAATGTGGCTTTTTAGGTTCAGGGTGTGACTCTATCGTCTACGTGTATTTAATGTTACAATGTTTATTTGTTTTAAACGGAAAATAGTATATGACTAACATAATTTCAAATGTAATGAAGTATCAATAAAGTATCAAGATGATAAAATTTAACAAGTTAACCAGAAAAGTGCATGACAACTGATATCTCATATGACAAATAATGTGCGGATGACCTTCATAAATGAACTACTGCCTGAGAGAAACAGAGGGGGTGCTCTTAATAAAATAAAAATTCCACGGAGATATCTTTGTCACATTAAACAACGATTTCATATACTGGGTCAACAGAATGAACAAGTGGCACGTGTGGTTAATATTTAACATGGTACCCCGAAACAAACTAACACATCAGTAATTTATAGCTGGCCTATAACAAAGCAATCAATCAGCCGACCTTCTCGACGCAAGGTGCACCAAGTCCAACGGCAGATATAGATAAGATACTGTTCTGTTTATTAAGTCATACATACTGTGCGGGACACGCATGTAGCGATAAGGGACGTCTGGTTTAAGCTTTGGCTTTATTTGAACAACTGGTTTGACTTGAAATAGCATGAAACATGTCTTCACGTAAAGGATGCGTCTTCTTGTGTGCGTTACTCCCCTTACTTGTGGTCGTTGTCCAAGGTGGGTCGTCTACATTGTTGACATGGAACTTTCATCTTGTTTTTTAAAACAACATGAGTATACCATTGTCATACAGGTGGTAGGATGGCCTGTTTGTTAGCTCTATCACCTTATATAAGACGCCATTTAAGGGACTAAAATTGTCATGTGTGCCATATTGTCTGTCAATGATAGACGGGCCTTTTCATACCTAAAAACATGTCTTTACCCAAGGGAGGCTTCTTCTTGTGTTTAGTAATATACTTCCTCATGGTCTCTGTTCAAGGTAAGCCTTACCCTTTCTTAACATGACCCTGACCTGATGTTATTTACAAATATCCATATACCATGCACACTCATCTGTAGGTAGACCATGTTAGTGTGTACCCTGGTCCCTTGGATGATAAGCCGCCATTTCATGTACTTAAACTTCTATGCACGCCATGTTGTGTGCTTTTCGTATGGTTGATGAATACCTTCGGCGTATAAATAGATTTTATTATTCAAGTATTATTTGCGTGTCATTGTACAAACGAGAACCTTATTTCTCTCTGATTCCGTGAAATGTAAAATTGCACCATTACATGATTATAATGAACAACATTAACAGGACAAATCATACGTGGGTGTTATACATATATCGATGGATATAACGTATAAGCATTGATCCCATTATCTAAATCTGCTAATATTTTGATAAGTTAACAAATGTTTCCTTAGATTATACCATACTGTTCTATAAACTTTCTCTGAAACAAGGCAATCAGAATCTTTGATTTTATAAATGGACAGTAAGAGTGAATATGACACAAAATGCATGGGAATTACCAGAGATTGATATTGATTATTATGTGCAACTGCTGATTAGTAAGCATTGCTCTAGACCAGGGGATCTAATCTGTTACCTTATCTCAGAGAACCAAGGAATTAGGTGAATGAGCAGGGTGTCCAATCATGGTATTAATTATAGCAGTTTCTTTGCCTCGCTGACATAAGAAATTCCCTTGACTGTCATATCAAAGTATGCTTATCAGTCCAATATGCATGGCTAATATGCATGGACTGTTGCATTCATTGCTGGCTGTAAACCGTCACTAGAACGGTCAGTCTGGGCTGAGGTCTGACAGAGGCACGTGCAGGTCCATACCAGATCCCTGGTGATAAGCATTGATAATTCTGAGCAAATATGAGGCTATCACTACACTGTACACTACTACTATTATATCGTGCACATGCTTTTGCCGTGTTACTTGGTTATTATTATTTCCAAATGACTGAATTTACTATTCCTGTCTGCATTCAAGCATTTTTTTACGCTTTTTTCAGTGCCCCATCCCGGTTTATCATTTATTAAGGGACAAAGGTTTACCTGCATAGAGAAGGTTATCAATTTGACCCTATGGAACTACCTATCAAATATAAAGGGCTCAACGAAACATGGCTTTAGAAACATGAACGCGTCTCATCCTTTTTATATAATTTATGAAAGGTGCTACGGTTGATCAGTTGGGTTTATGACTTGTACCACGTCTTCTGACACAGACGTGTTTCGTCAAAAATTCAGATTTGATAGATCCGTTTGTGTTATTCAGCTCTCTCTCTCTCTCTCTCTCTCTCTCTCTCTCTCCCCAAAAGTTTTTCTCTAAACATTTACCATAAGGGTCTTATAGTCGTTTGGCGATGTAAATTCCTCTACTTCATGCTCAATATTATTTTCTTGGTTTATTTAGCTCTAAACACCATAACGTTTTGTTATACATTAGTAGTTTGAACATAACTTTGAAAGGTTACTCCAACTTGCAACATATCTATATATTATCTGCAAATATTCTATTAAAGCATTAGACGCAGATATGCCCATTATCATTTCTTCATAAACTACATCCGATTCCCAACACATAATCAAGTTAGCCTATGTATTAGATGGTCGCGGTTGTGTTCAGAGGCTATTACAAATAAAACACGTAACTATCAATAAAGGACAAATAAGAAATCTAAAGAAAAAAATAAGAAAACCATACTTAAAATCTTGTTCGAGGGGAAGCGTGTATTGTCACCCTCATTAATATAAATGCATTCATGTACAGGTTCGACAATGATACATTTCACTGTATCAATAATATATTGACATTTTCATAATTTCGGCATTGTCACTATGACTAGTCACTGCAATGTGTGTTGTACGGGGCTGTACAGAGCTCTTGCTGGTAATGTAACAATATTTCGATTTCTAAACCAAATTGACTCTGTTTAAGTAAATTCGTATGATCTCTTTAGCCGAACGCATTATTATCCACGGTGTATTTCACAAATTTAGATCCCTAAATATAATATATTTCCTCGTGGTATCCGGCATCATCAAACTGGATATATTTGCATGGTCTAATTCCTTGCAATTCCAGTGGCAATTTTTCGGGTAAGGTATTATCATTTATATTACAACACATACTGTTGATAAAGTCTCATGGTTATTTTAATCATAAAAAGGAACACTCTCCCAAATGGACTACATCTTCATAATTATAAACCACCTGCAGCCTAAAACATGAAATAAGAAATCCACTAAACATTCACTCATCGCGCGGCCAGTGGGTAAATGACTGTGCAATAGGGAATGACACGGGGACATAATCAACTGATTCTAGGAAACAGAATAAGAATGAAAGACATTAACAAATAAAAGTGTCTTAATATATAATTTAGGTATTTTAAACCAATAATTTTAGATGGTTCGGTCGCAACGATGGAAGGAAATTTGTTTTCGTATCAGACAATTTTAATAATCTTACATACCCTTGACCCTTTCCACCATAAGTAGCATTCCACTCTTATTAGTAAATCCCGTTAGAGCGCATGTTCTATAAACAGCCTAATATTTTATCGATGTTGGGATTTCCACTTTGTGTAATCCTTGTTTTGTTGTCACGCTCATTTATAGATAAGGCTGATAGGACTCGTACTTTATTTTCACGTTTAAAGTGGGGTAGTACTATCCACATTGAGTCACTGTTGTTTGCGTCAAAGACACCCCCCCCCCTTTCCGGACCTAGGAACCCTTTCGGGGTTTTTTTATCAGTCTTCCTGCTTTGGACATCCCCTCCCCCACACTTTTCTTAATCTTTGATCCATCCCTGAAAAGTGTTCATGTGACAAGATAGGGAAGTATTTCTCAGGTTGCACCACAGGTGGAGTAACCTGCAGTTTACCTACAGTAACCATTCACATTAGCATAAAACTAAAAGCTAGTATTTGCAGTTTTTCCTGGGAGTCCTAAAGACGTGCATAGATTTTTTTATTAAATGCCTCTAAGCCTGACGGTTACCATTTAATTCCGGTGATTGGAACACCATAGCATAGACACCTTTAAATCAAGTGAATTATAATGGAATCTTTTGTATATAATTGAGGAATA
This sequence comes from Sipunculus nudus, assembly GCA_026874595.1. Taxonomy (NCBI): domain Eukaryota; kingdom Metazoa; phylum Annelida; class Sipuncula; order Golfingiida; family Sipunculidae; genus Sipunculus; species Sipunculus nudus. The sequence continues at coordinate 54,607,145 of CM049322.1, read as the reverse complement.
AATTACTTAGTTTTAGTGAATTTCATTGTTTACGGTTTTATATACGTACTACCAGGGTCAAGACAAATGTTCTGGATCAACATATCCATCATTTATAGTTAAATGCGTCTTAAATTAATAAATCTGAATTGGACATTCTTCTGGATTGAGTCAATGCAATTAAAAAAAATAAACTGAACACGCAACATTGTTTAAATAGGTTTTTTGGTTTGTCAGGGTGATGGTGTTACTATATCAGTACTTTGTGTTTTTCGTCTACACTTTTCCAATATATATTTTAATGTTACATGCAGTCTAAAAACATTTCCTTTCCATGAACATTCTCTGATTCTTTTTTATAGTGTTTATTTACATTACATGTAATGTAAGTTTTTATTATAATCAATAAGTTGTAAATATGAATGTCTCACGTTTTGAATTTGATAAGTATTAATTAAGTATTAAGATCGTGAGATTTAATAAATGATCCTAAAAATTGCATTGTAACTGACATCCATTTCTTCAATTAACGTCCATAGTACCTGAGAAAATGAAATGCCTGAGGATAACATAATAGTTGCCTCTAATCAATATAAATAATATGGACGTACCGTTGTCACAATAACGACAAACTTCTTTCACTGGGTACAGTGAGTGAGCAAATGTCATATTCATAGATTTTATTTAGCTACCTACCCGGAAGCAAACTAACATATCCATAATTTATAGCTGTCCATTGACCAAGCTTTCAATCCACTGACTTCTTTGAAAGGTGAGACTAAGCCCAACGGCAAATGTAGATACAAAACTGTACTATCTGTTCAGTTACAATGTAGGGGAACAGTTGCAGCGAAAAGCGTTGTCGGGCGAATTTCAGGTTAAGCTTTATTTTAACATACACATTTGACCTGAAATAGCAGCAAACATAAATACGCTTAAAGGAGGCATTTTCTTATGTGCGTTTCTCTACTTCTTGTGGTTGCTGTCCAAGGTAGGATTCCTACAATATTTACATGAATCATTTATCTTGTTTTTAATTCAACATGAGTAAACCATTGCCATACATCTAGTAGTCTGGCCTGTTGGCCAGTTAGCTCTATCACTTTATCTAAGCCGCCATTTAATGTACTACAGTTTTCAAACGTGCTATGTTGTCTGTTCATGTTTGATGGGTCCCTTCATGCCTGCAGAAAATGAAACGATCGTAGTGTTACTGACCATAGATTTGTGTGTTTTAAGTGTCATGTTAAATCTGTTGTGTTTGATGGGTCTCTTCGTGCCTGCAGAAAATGAAACGACCGTAGTGTAACTGACCATAGATTTGTGTGTTTTAAGTGTCATGTTAAATCTGTTGTGTATCTTTATATGTTTTTGTGCTATATTATATCAGCATTTGACCATTTAACACCGCTTAAACTATTTGCATAACTTTTCATTTTACCTGGTTGAAGTACTCTAGCGGTTAATTCCCGTCGGTTGGTATAGTCGCTGATAAAACTCTAACGTTGAGTTAGATCCAACAATGGGTTAATGTTGCCATTCCGGAATATTTTCAATTTTATTCAATTTATTTATTTGCTTAAAAATAATAAATGAAAATATATCTCATCTTTTCAAAAGAACAGGATAGGGATGGCCCTGTTTTACTTATATCTTGTTGTTTCCATGTGCTGGTTGCATTTAGATAGGTAACAATATTTTAATAATAATAAAAGGTTTATAATGAATAAATATGTCCCTTTAGTTCAACAATAACTAGCAAAGAGACTATATAAAACTTAATCTAATTGTTATTCATCCATATGCGGGAATAGCCATTTAAATTAAGTAGGTACGATTTTAATTTTTATCCAAGACCTGATTAGCAAGGCTTACTGTTCTTTGATTTACCCGTGTCAGAACTGTCTGTACTAAAGGAGCAACGTATAATTGGTGTAATTACTTATGCAAGGAGCACTGGGTCCACATAACTTCTTTATTCTAAATTTTAATGTGGCTTTTTAGGTTCAGGGTGTGACTCTATCGTCTACGTGTATTTAATGTTACAATGTTTATTTGTTTTAAACGGAAAATAGTATATGACTAACATAATTTCAAATGTAATGAAGTATCAATAAAGTATCAAGATGATAAAATTTAACAAGTTAACCAGAAAAGTGCATGACAACTGATATCTCATATGACAAATAATGTGCGGATGACCTTCATAAATGAACTACTGCCTGAGAGAAACAGAGGGGGTGCTCTTAATAAAATAAAAATTCCACGGAGATATCTTTGTCACATTAAACAACGATTTCATATACTGGGTCAACAGAATGAACAAGTGGCACGTGTGGTTAATATTTAACATGGTACCCCGAAACAAACTAACACATCAGTAATTTATAGCTGGCCTATAACAAAGCAATCAATCAGCCGACCTTCTCGACGCAAGGTGCACCAAGTCCAACGGCAGATATAGATAAGATACTGTTCTGTTTATTAAGTCATACATACTGTGCGGGACACGCATGTAGCGATAAGGGACGTCTGGTTTAAGCTTTGGCTTTATTTGAACAACTGGTTTGACTTGAAATAGCATGAAACATGTCTTCACGTAAAGGATGCGTCTTCTTGTGTGCGTTACTCCCCTTACTTGTGGTCGTTGTCCAAGGTGGGTCGTCTACATTGTTGACATGGAACTTTCATCTTGTTTTTTAAAACAACATGAGTATACCATTGTCATACAGGTGGTAGGATGGCCTGTTTGTTAGCTCTATCACCTTATATAAGACGCCATTTAAGGGACTAAAATTGTCATGTGTGCCATATTGTCTGTCAATGATAGACGGGTCTTTTCATACCTACAGCTTATGTAACGACCGTAGTGTTACTGACCATAGGTTTGTATGTCTGTGTAATTGTAATGTTTTCTGATTATACTTAACTGGTCTATACATGCCTGCAGCTCATGTAACGGCCGTAGTGTTATAGACCGTAGGTTTTCATGTCTGTGTAAATGTGACGTTTTCTGATTAGATGTGAGGGGCTTGTTTAGTCCTGCAGCTCATTTAACAACTGAAGTGTTACAGACCGTAGTTTTGTGTATGTGCGGTCCTTATGGGTGTCATTTGTCATATAAAATCAGTTGTGTACACGTCTTTTGTGACTCCTGTGTTAAATTATATAACTATTTGACCATTAAGCACCACTGAACTATTTATTTCTCGAGGCTGAAATACTGTATCGGTTATATCCTGTCGGTTGGTGTGGCCGCTGTTTTTTACAGCTTGATATTTCTCAATGCCGATTCCATTTAGATAGGAAAGAAGATTTAGATTATATGAGGTTTATATTGAATGTAAATGTCCCTTCAGTTCCTCAGTAACTTGCAAAGAGAATATTCAAAACTTGCACTTAATGTTATTCATCAATAACGGGAATAATGGGAATGGCCATATATAAATATATATATATATATATATATATATATATATATATATATATATATATATGCAACACGGGTAATGCAGTGGAATATAAAATGAATGAGAGCTGATCTTGCAATATAATTACATGGATATGTTATAGAAATGAAAATGAACAAGTAACCATATTTGACACTTTAAAAGACCAAATTCTTTGACGTATAATATAAAGTTCTTTTATTTAGCTTTACCTAAAGAAATTAATAAAAATATTAAAACCATTAATTTATCACAATTCCACACTTTTAGCTGAGAAAACATGTGGCCACGTTGGATTTAGCTACAATTTAAAATACTGCTGAGAATTAAATTTATCATACAAGTGTCATCTTATTCTTTTTAGCCATCACCCTTTTACACTTATTTAAATCAATTGCCTCTCTGTCTGAACAATTTGCACATATTTTCGAAAGGGTCTTGAAGGAATTCAGAGCCAAATCAATTTTTAGATTTGCATCAAGTTCAATACCTACCCTTATATCACATACAATTCCACACTGTGGTTAATATATCTGTACGTGTCTCGCTTCTGGGTCGTTCAGTTCATTTGTCAAGATCGGAGATCAAATGAGATCGTATTATTACTCTGAACTGAATTTTATTCAGATGCCACTCCCGTTTTATCCGTGAGCCAGCTAGGCAATATTTTGGAATTTACTTCAGACAGAAAAATTACGTAGTGCAGTCCGCATCTGGTGTCTGGAATTTCAATCTTTTGATCTGAGAAAAATGTTGTGGTTCTTGTAAAATATGATTCTTGTTATTTTTGAGAGGGCAATATTACGCATTACTATTTGGAATGTTTATAATTCAAACGAATGCATTAGCATTTCAGGAATATATTAAGTAGTTTAAGGTAAAGATCAGATGGCGTTTATATTACTCATACTGTGTATTAATCCAAATAACTCATAAGGTAATGTCAGGGAACAAAATAACTTAAGTCGTACCAAAGTGTCAAATGTGAATCTTCAAAATAGTTTTTAGTCGGTACAGTTCTTATATTCACGCTTTTGATTATATATAAGTACTATTTACAAAATGACCGTGTGGACACTATGAGGCAAAGGAGGGAGAGGCCCAAGAACCACAGCGACTAACTTCAGAGCCTACACATCATCTATCGTTCACTCTTACAACAGAGCTTTCTTCAGGTCATAAAGTTTATATATATCATGGTTAGAAAATGTCGCATTTGCATTTAAATGCGGAGCTGCCAGTAGATTTTCATTTTCATTTGCATTTAAATGCAGAGTATGAAACATTTGATTTTCAAATGCAAATACAAATGCAATTCATAAAATGCTCTCTTAATCAATATAAAAGGCTTTACGAATCAATACTTTTTTAAATTGATCTGCCATGCCAAGTTTCAACAATTCCATATTGTTATTTGTTGTGCTAATATGACAGATACCCAGTTTGAGGTGCTCTTGTACAACAAATGTAATGGTTTTCAGACAGTTTCTAAACAGCCCAGTGCTGAGTTTTGCATGAACCACTAATAACTCTTTATTAACCCAGTGTGTTAACAAATATTATGTTCTTCTCCATCAACCGTATAAAGGTAGACCTGATAGTAAATATAAATCGTAACCTGGTTACAGAAACATACCTGGGTCCTGTCCGATCATCCGTGAACATATGCCCTACAAAATATTGTTTGAGCAACCGCTCTTTACTGCTTCGCTTTGCGCAGACTTAATGCCTTGTCTCACCAGACAATGTTTACTCCGCACTTAGGTTCCGATCATCCATTTTGGTACAAAAATGAGGTGATATTATACCGGGATCATCGTTCGGCGAGGTTTTCACACACACACATATATTTATATTTATATATATTAAATGTAGAAAGCCTAAACATTGTAAAATAAATGTATTATAATAATTGAACTTGCAGTTAAATCGCAATTGACGAAATTGGAAGTTCCCAGGGTTTAACCTTTACTTTGTAACTGAATTGCTTTCTGATAAATAGTGTATTAACTAAGACCTTGGAGGCACATGCAGGGCCAACCTGTCATCCAATCATCCAGTTTCATCAGGTCTTAAATAAAATATCCCATAAGTGGCAAAAGGTTTAAGGTCAAGCATTACACATATTGTCTACAGAAAAGAAACATTGACCTTTATGAAACAGATATGGTAAATAACACCCTGATATTAGTTCCTAGAAATATTTTAAAATTATTCTTGAAACGCATGATTTCCTCACCTTAGGCGAAATGCCGCCGCCGTACGATGTCTTTCAACTATGACCACGGTTCGTCCTTTACTGAGTGCCATGCTTTTCAAAGACGGAAAGTGCATTACACCTTAAGGTGTTCCTTTCGCCACATGATATACAGGATAATTGTGCAAGCGCAAATCATGAGTACCAGATTTGATATATGAAAAAAGCAGGAGATAAATGGCATTGAAACGTATGTATATATCATTGTCACGAACTTTGGTGAAGCGTGCCGTGATGTGGGATACTCTCTTCCTGTGGACATTTTATGCCAACACTGTCTTTAGGTTTCTCACAATTTGGATAGTCATTTCTGCAACGCTTGCCGTCTCAACTGACCAGTTGTCGCCATTCAGAAAATCCATGTCGCCCATGCATGAAGTCCATGGACAACAACAAAGCGAAATACGGTATTGCCGGGCTGAACTTCTTGGTGTGACACCGGCACGCCTGAAACCCTGGTTGATCTCTAAACTACGCTCTTTACAGATCGGTAGAGATCTGCCAAGGAAGAGAAAAAAACGAGGTGGCAAACGGAATAATATCTAGGTATTGGTCTTTAATGCCCAGTCTGTTCGCCAGAAAGTAACTGACATCCATGAGATGGTCATCGACTACAAGCCGATATTGTTATATTGATGGAGATCTGGCTTTACCCACAAGGCGATGTAGCTTTCATCGCTGCCTTGACACCGACAGGTTACGAGTTTCGTTCGTTCCCCCGTGTTCGATCAAGGTGAGGTGGCATCGGCGTCGTCATCAAATCATGCTTGGTTTCCAATGCTTCGTTTGCGCAATTAAAGTTTTCGTCTTTTGAGGCGGTTGAATTAAAACCTTTCCTGAACCAGACTTCAATTCCAATTATTTGCTTATATAGACCTCCTCCCAGTAAGCGCAATAAACTGACCAATTCTGTCTTTCTTCACGAATTTCCAGAGCTTCTGTCAAGATATATCAGTCTGTCTGGTGATTTTGCAATTTTAGGCAATTTCAATTTCCATTATGATGACAGTGTTAATCAGCAGGTTAATCGGCTGACGACCGTGGTAAGCGACCGTAATCTCACCCAGGTTGTCGATGTCTCCACCCATAAACACGGCCACACTCTCGACTGGTTGCACCGGTTTCAGTACACTGTTACTTGAGGGAGTCCATGATTGTGCTAATCTTTCTGATCACAAAGTCGTTTTACTGTATTTTAACTGTAACCAGGCCACTTCCACGCAAAACACTTGTGACCTCGCGGTCCATCCGAGCGATTTTGCTTTATGAATTGCGGTCTGATATTAAGGAGATGGTAGCATCTGCAGAATTAGGTCAGTCAGCCTGTTTTGACCTGGACTCTCTCGTTGTCATGTACAATGATGGGCTCAGACATGCTCTTGACCGCTGTGCACAGTCTGTTACTAGAATGGTGAGAGATAGACATTCGGCCCGTGGTTGTCTGATGACATCAGAGTTGCCCGCCGTAAACGGAGGCAAGCGGAAAGACGCTGGTGAAGTTCAGGTCTATCTGTCCATCGTGAAATCTTCGTCAGTGAGAGGGCTGTAGTGAAAGCAGTCATTTATGAGGCCAAGAGACAATCTACATGGATAAGATTGACTCCAGTTCGTCATCAAAACAGCTGTTTTCTGTGTCTGGTGAGCTTCAGGGCAAGTCCCGGATAATACCTCTGCCAACTGATATACCTCGCTGAAACCTTCCGAAACGTTTCCATGACTTTTTCCTGGCCAAGATTGAACGTATCCGTTGGGAATTTGACTCTTGTTTATGTAAACTTCCTAATTTTGATGTTTATGATGGTATCACTTTGTCCTGGTTTACACCAGCGAGTGATCAGGAGATACATTACTCATAATGTCATCACCAACAAAAAGCTGTATACTTGATCCCTTCCCCACTTCCCTTCTTAGGCAATGCATAGATGACCTTACTCCATTGACTACATTCATTATAAATGTCTCTCTATCAACAGGTACAGTCCCTTCTCAGTTTAAAGAGGCTGTCGTAACCCCACTTTTGAAGAAGCCGGGATTAGATCCAAATGACCTTAAACATTTTAGCCAGTTTCAAACCTTCCCTTCGTTTCTAAAATCCTTGTGAAGACTGTTTTAAAGAGGTTACAATATCATCTTTATGAAAATAGCTTAATGAAAATCCATCAGTCCGCGTATAGAAGGTACCATAGCACAGAGACCGCCATACTGTCATGGATGGTCTACTGATGGCGGCAGACGAGAGACGCGTTTCTCTCCTAGCATTGTTGGACCACAGTGCAGCGTTTAACACGCTTGATCATTCCATTTTGCTTAACAGACGAGAAATTACCTTTGGTATACACGGCACCGCGCTTTCATGGCTTACTTTATACCTCGCCAATCGTTCCCAAGCTGTTATGGTCGACGGTAGAAAATCAGACCCACTTTGTTGTATGGGGTTCCCCAGAGATCCGTGTTAGGACCTATATTGTTCACATTATATTTACAACCCCTATTTCGCATAATATCTGCACGTGATTTTTCTTTTCATATGTATGCTGATGACACTCAGCTGTCAAAAAGTAGTCAACCAGGTATTTTCAGCTCTGTCCAATTAAGCATACAAGCTTGTATTTAGGTTATACTCCCGTCAAGTACCGTATACAATACAAAATTGCTGTTTTTGTTCACCGCCGTTTTGATGACTCACTTCCATCATATTTGACTGAAAAAAGTAATAACATATCGGCCGTTGCGTACGCTGCGCTCGGTTTGCGGAAATCTTCTTGAAGTACCAAAGCGTAATATGAAAATCAGTGAACGTTCCTTCCGTTTCATAGCCCCAAAAGTTTGGAATTCACTTCCCATTACAATTAGAAAATCTCCAACTCTCGTATCATTTAAAACTAATTTAAAAACGTATCTCTTTCGGCAAGCTTTTGGTAATTAATATGCATCGTTTTTTTTTCTGGGTCAGGCACAGGGAGCAGATTTCCATGAAATTGTATGTGGGTATGTGTGTGTGTGAATTGCGCTGTAAGTCCGACCATCAGAGAATTGGCGCTATATAAATAATATATATTATTATTATTTCTTAACTTACAAATGATATCTCCTACTACAGATAATAACCAGAGGGCCTGATAAAATCGAATGCCTGAGAGTAACACAATGGTTGCTCTTGATAAAATTCATATACTGGCTACAGAGAATGAAAAATTACATATGCGCAGTATGTATTTGACAACCAACCTCTAAACAGATTAACATGTAAATAATTTATCACTGGCCTATAACCAAGCTTTCAATCAGCCGACCTCCTTGTTAATGGTGCAAGGTGACACAAAGTCCAACAGCAGATATAGATAAGATAATTTACTATAATTACCATGTACACCGTGTTGTCTGATAATGTTTGAAGTGTCATTTCATGCCTGCAGCACATGTGTAGACTATGCTACTGACCTCTTGTTTGTGTGTGGGTTTTATTTGTTTTTCATGTGTCATATTATATCAATGGTAAGGATTTTTTAGCTCAGCTGACTGTAAGTCATCTGAGCAATAGTCGTGGTCCTTTGTCCATCGGCTGTCCGTCCGTCCGTCCGTTAAACTGGCACGTTTTGAAACCATTAGACCTACCAATCCAAAATTTGGCATACTGTTAGATGTCCCAAAGATAATAAGGAAAAACCTCAAATTTCAATAAAAATCCTATTATCACACTTCAGGACTGCCTTATATCAAACCAACCGACCATAGGTATTCCCTGATATATTTCCTATATACATGTCAGAAATTAAGTTTGTTGAGTGTATTTTCTTGTAGTTATGAGCCTGGACATAATGCACTTTGTAAAAAGAAAATTTAATCACTAAACATGAAAATTTTTAAAGCTAGAGATTTTTTTCCCCCAAGTATATAACTTTGTTTAATTAAGATTGTATTGTATATCCAAAATTAGATCCAAATTTTTTTTTTAAGTTATTAGCATAAAAATAAATTTAATATTTAATTTGTTTTAATCTGAAATTTGAAAATAAAAGCTAGGCTAGTTATTGAATTTTTTGTTTAGGCTCTATTGTAGTTACTTGGTTTATACCCCCCCCCCCCCCCCGCGGGCCAACCCTACACACCAGCAATTATTATGCAGTAATTGTTATTAATTGTACTGAATAAGTTACCTGTAATGCTGTTTCCACTCCAATATACAACACTTTCCTTGAAAAAGTAATTCAAGGAGTAATCTGAAAGATGCCATGTTTGGTTAATGTAGCATTTTTAAAGAAATCATTTTTCTTTTAAATGATTTAACAAATTAAGATAGAATAAGACCCATCAGTATGCATAAATTTATAAAATATTAAGCAAATTATGGATAAATAAAGGCACAATTTAAAATTGTGAAATCTAAATCAAGTATTATTTTTATATATTTATTGTTTTGCAAATTTAAAAGATATATTTTTGTGGTAAAATATAAATATATACATTTGAATGCATGATGTGACAAGATTGAGATTAATGATGATGCAATTTAGAATTATAAATCAACTTTTAGATTCAGATATATATATGTTAAAACAATTGATGTGATAAACAATGAGGATCTAATACAGACATTTGTTCATTATTTCCCTACCTCAGCAGAATAGGAGATCAGGCTTTGTTTGCCCTGTATGTATATGCAGAAGTGTTGTAAATGCTATCTCCACCCCCCCCCCACACACACACACACTCTCCTGCCATTGATTCCTTTGCACCTGTGCACTGGGACATCAGTTTTTATTGCAAAATGTGTTAAATATATTTAACTTAAAAATAATTGGATAAGAAAAAAATCAAAATTTAATTAGAATATGAAAACATATTCTTGCCTCAGGAGAATGGAATGTCTGTCCATCATCTCTCCATTATCATTAAATATATATTAATTATGAAATTAATCCTATAAGCACTGTTGAAATAACTATCATAATCTGCATGTGGATTGATTAAAGCTATTCAGGTCTGAAACTTGAAAGCAACATATCTGTTCAGTTGTGTAATATTGCAGATGTTAAACTTTAAAACAATTTGATATAATAAAAAAATAAGAAATAATTGAAACTTCAATTTTATCAGCTTTGTTTGTCTACCAGTCTGTTTGTCCTTTTTTAAATATTAAGTATTTGTGAATGATCTTCTTTATCCTGTAAGCATAGTTGAATTAAGTGAAAATCCTATGTATACACACTATAATAATACAGAGATGTTGTACCTCCCATCATTCCATCCACCCCCCCCCCCCCCACAAGTCCTTGCACCTTTGGACTGGGAACATTAGTTATATTTCAACTGTATAGATTTTATAAAATAAAATAAATACATATATCTAATAATATATATTATAAAAAAATAGATCCAATTTAACAAATGTGTAAACTACTGCACTGTCAACAATTTATCAAAAAGTCAGCCAGTTATTATGGTTATAATATACATCTTATGTTCACAAACTGATCACCAGCTCTAATTTTAACATTAGGAAATGCATGTTTTGGTCACAAAATATTATTTGCAACCATTTCTTACAAATCAATACAAACAAATCATGTAAAGAGCCATGGCCTATATTACCTTTTCCTCCCAGACTTTATCTCCATTTGATATTATTTCAGATTTTTACCTTCAAGGTCAACTTCAGCTGTGCACAGTGACCCATGGGTCCCTTATTTTAACACTGTTCATTTCGTGGTCATGAATTTTTGGCCTTTGCTTTGGTTATCATTTTTTCTTTGCAATATTCTCTTCAAAATTAGATTGTATACAACTATGCTTCAGGTATGCCTAAAACAAATAAACTGAAAATAAAAAATATGTGATCCTGTTAAGTTCATTGAAACAGAATTGGTGAGAAAAGACCGGTGTACACTTTAAGTTTGTTTAAGAAGATTATGTATGAAAAGTGGCATAAATTGGATTCAACCAGCACTGTGTAAACAAACACAGACATAATTTATGTTTTAGTCATAAAGGATCTCCAGAATATTTGTTCTTGTATTTGACCTTAATTGCCCTCGCGAGTGATTGGCGATAGGATGGGATGATGGAATTTTTTTTTGGGGGGGGGGGGGGTTCAGGGTTTATGGCCGACTCGTTGATGGTTTTGCCTTTTAAAAGAGGATGAATCTATTTCTGCGGTATTAATAATACGTTATGATGAAGCCTACCGGATTTAAGGTTTTATATGCTCTCACTAGGTATACCATATAATTGGTTAATAAATTAAGATATAATCGGCCGTTACAACATAAAAGATTTAACTATAATATTTTTCATTGTTCGAACAATGAAGTTTCCGTTGGGTAGATAATAATTGATAAATGTATTGATTATAAAGCATGCGATAATAGTACATTGACTACAAACAACTAAATACCTAAAAAAAAGAGCCTATATTATTATGCCAGGTATGTCGTTTAGGCTTAAATATACAATGGGTAAGGCTCACCCTAAAGGACTAGCATATAACATCCAGAACATGAATACAGTTTTCACGAGTACAGCCATGTGTTCTTGCTTTATCGGTTTATATGAAAGAAATGCTGAACTGAAACATCATGTACCATCAAGGAAAGTCTGTTTTTTTTTGTGATTTCTGAGAGTCGTATCGTTGATCCTCGGGCTGAGTCTTATCCAAAAGCAACTCACACAAATAGATGAATCACCCATTAACTGTTGGTGGCAGGCCGTTTTTCATGTATTGTTTGGAAGAGTTATTCAGCCGTGGGTATCGAGGTTTCAGTCATTAATCATTAGGATATATTAACTTTTTTATGTTTTTGTTCTATATAGGGAACTGGAGGGGGATAGTGCAGTCTGAATATCTTTAAGCCGGTTTATATTCATTTCTTTGGAGCAGTACTAAATGGAAACAAATCCAATGTTCACATACCAACACAATGAAGGTTATATATTAAGAGACATACATGTATTATGTTTATTGTACAATGTTTCATGGTTGCTCTGTTTAATATATGTATGTAAATATTGATGGGTCATCCCATTATGGGTATTAGCCAAAAGTACATCTTTGTTTATTGCTAAAGTATATATTTGCTAAAATATTATTATTATTAATATTATACATTATATATATATATATATACATAATACGTTATAAAGCAGTTGGTTCTCCTGTTCCAGTAGTTTGAGCACTTTTTGCTTTTTGTGAGATGCGGACCGACAAACTAAGCAGGCAAATTGAGAAACGTGTAGAGGGCTTAAGCGAAAATATATGGATAGTCACAAGTATCGGATTGACTCCGCATTTTAATTCTTGCTCTGTTATGAATATTTAGCGCTTTTCAGTTACAAGCAGAAGGTTTCTGTATTGTTAAATCCTTACTGTTATTTATGTACTGACATAAATCAATATTCAGTACCTAGAAACTAGCTTGAGCTTTCTGTTTTGTTAAATCCTCATTGTTATTCGTGTACTAACATGAATGAATACTCAGTACATATCAGCATGGTTGAGGATAAATATCCGAGGCGGAACCTTTATCAGACACTTGTGTCAGGGTTCCAGGAAACTAGCCAGCGGTAGCAAATCTACAATCAAGTGAGAAGAGGTCGGCGGGACTAAGCAGAGCAGGGAGTATGGGACAGGGGATGGGGAAGGTAGCTGGGGAGATGTTGGGCCAACATCACAGAACGGTACGGTCTGTGCAGGGGTCGTCAGAGAAGTAAGAAGGCCAAGAAAGGGCGCACGAGTGTGGATAAAAGTTTTGATTGGATGTGTGTTCACAGAGGGCTTACGTCACGCTTCTAGCAAAAAAAAAATATCTTTTCTAATAGTTCTTTTTGAAGTTTTACTAACATATCAAGATATTTCTTTGCAGGTTCCCAAAATTCCACATTTTACTATTGTATTGATAATTAAAATTATTTATCAATGACACAATACATGACCTGGTAACGAATGATGACGAAAAAAAGTTGCAAAACAAATAGAATGGAACCTGCGTTATCTGGATAAGGAGTGACAATGTAACTTCTCGTTTTATTGTCCACCCAAAAAGAAAAATATAAATCGACCTAAAGGTGTATATATGCATATACCCTGGCCCGGAATCATCAAAAGTGAATAACAGTATAAATAATGATCTCCCGGGATTCAGAAACAGTATAACGTACCTTCTACTTCATAGTTGATAAGGGTATAGGATGATTAACAGTGTAGGATGAGGATAGGGATTGGGCAAATGCCCTCATCACACTCATCATCAAGCATATGATGAGGGTTGTTCAGGCAATGTCATCCATGGGTCTGCAGTCGCACCAAGTGTATTGAGAAATGTCAACTTACCTCATAGTGTGCTAAAGGTTATCGGGAGCAATTTTCACAGATAAAGGAAGCTGGTAGAGCTAGACAGAGTCAAGATACGGTTATGACAAAACATTAGTTATGTGTCCTGACTGATAACAAATACTCAGTCACAGGGTCTATGCTATTAATATATGCTCTTCTTTTTATGAGAATAAGACAATTGTATTTTCACTTGATATCCTGATACCAAAGGTACCATCCTGTTTATTTTTAGGTTTATTATTTTTCTGAAACTTTTGAACAGGCATGAAACAATTACACATTACCATCAGCGATCACAGAAGAAACATTATAATATTAAAACTGAAATCCCATTTAATCGGTTATTTCAAAATGCTTCAAAAATAATATAGGGATAAAAAAAAATTGCTTTCTTACATCATGACCTATTACGAAAAAGAGATTAACTAACACATAAATCATCCACTATCTCCATGGGTTTCTTCACGAGTTCAGGGAGCATAAATCACGATTCCTTAAGCCTTTGATACGGACGGCTACTTTCTTTTATAAATTCTTCCACTCTGACTTGTTTCTTAATTGATCTTTGCCAGAGTCCAGAAAACTGCAAAACCTCTCGCTATGATTAACTATAAATTCAAATTCTTCCGTTTACCAGCGATGTTTCAATTGTATCCCAAGTATAGAGACCGACGAGTTGTTTCGGCGTGTTCTTTTGTTCTTTTTTTGGATCCTGATAATATATTTATTATAAACTCAAACTTAAATAGAGTCTTGCCTTGTTTAGACACCTAGTCACAGCAGGGTGAACAAAATAACAGCCCGTGTCCCTGCCGTTGTACTGTATTGATATTTTGGGATCTATTAAAAAGGAAGTCAATATTTTAGTTAAACATATATATATATATATATATAAATATATATATATATATATATATATATATATATCGATACGTTGCCCGGAAAAAAGGATCGGTCGCCGTAATCAAGTTATTAGGTCATTCATATCTATCTTGTGGGAGTCGCAGTATGATACTCCCTGGTCCATGGTCCAACAAAGATAAAGTTTACCGAAA
Organism: Sipunculus nudus; assembly: GCA_026874595.1. Classification (NCBI taxonomy): domain Eukaryota; kingdom Metazoa; phylum Annelida; class Sipuncula; order Golfingiida; family Sipunculidae; genus Sipunculus; species Sipunculus nudus. The sequence goes on along the minus strand of CM049322.1, from coordinate 54,592,076 downwards.
AACCATGCACATGTATTATGTTGAATATAATCGCTTTCTTTTTATTCAAATAACGTGATCAATACTTCAGCATGGTGTTATACTACCAAATAGAAAGGCATATACGCCGATTGATATTATAGGACTTTATTTAATTCATATGTTAATAGTCTTTGGTCTTTCTATATCACCCTTTACCGTTAATCCTCATTTGATATTCTGAATAATTCTTGTTGATACAAGGCAATAATATCGACCAATTTGTAGAAAATGGTCAAATTTGATTGGATTATGTATGGTGTAAATATCACAGATAAAGACATCTGGTAGTGCTTTACAGTGTCAAGGTAAAGTAATTACACCACATTATTCTTTTGTCTTAACAGATAATGAACATTCAGTCCCAAGTTGTATATTACTTACACCTGTACTTCTTGAAGTTGGTATACGATTGTTTCATTTCCATTTGTTGCTTTATACGTTGCCGAAAGTGATGTAAGAAAAGATACATTAAAGATCCTAGTGTTAAAGTTTGATAATGAATTTTCAGATAATGGATTTTATACATTTAGAATTGGTTTAATGTCGTTTATTTCATAATGCCACCATGATACTGGTTCACAGTGGAATAGAATGTATTAACTAAACATGACCCAATATAAAAATGATATGAATAAACCAACATCTCAGTATGTTTCTTCAGATGTTCCGGAGCCATAAATCACAGTTCGTACATCATTGAAACGGACTCCTCATTTTCTGTTGTCTATTCTTTTAGGATATAATACCAGACGTACATACCACACTATTTGTATCAAATAGTCCTGGTTTTAAACTCATAGATAACCATTCTAGAAAGTTATTCTTATCACTTTGTATAGTTTTTTTTATAATATGTAAAACTATTCTGAGGCTGAATCATACAACACAAATGGAACACAACATTTTCCCTAAATAATGCTAAAACCTTTAAGATTGGATCTCATTAGATCTCCTTTCTTGAAATATTCAGTGTTTCTAAAAGTTGTTAACTATCGTTGCTATTTACCGTACATGATTTTATTGGTAAGTATGAATCAAGTAATTTCGGCGTCATCATAGTCTCCTGCCTCGGTTACAGTCCCGGAACCCTCTTTGTCACCTCTTCTTTCTCTTTATATTGGGAATTGCCTGCTTTGACATTTGACGTTTGGACTATTACTCTACCCTCACAGTTATATAACCTGTGACTGGTCCTTCAGTGTTCACACATGATACGTATATTAATGACATCGTACTACCATTTTGTTTTTTTTCAACACGTTGTAAAAGACAGCGTGTGTTAGAGATCTTGCATGTATTCAAGGCTCCTTGTGGTACGGCATTGAGGTCGACCTATCACATGGACCATTTCGATTGCACATGGGGCAAAAGATATCAACGGCTGCAACATCGGACACTCTCAAATGGACCAGTAAATATATAATACAGCTTAATCAATAGGATGTAGTTCGAAAAATCATGTGGATCAGTGAGAAAATGGTTTGAGTATTATCTAGCTTTCAACAAATGTAGCTTTTAACTTAAGCTGCTGTTGAAAGGTGTTCATAGATGATACAAACACGTCGACAGCTTTTTGATAGCTTGTATACCCAATCAGTTGTTGTATAAGTTGTCATAAGGAGACGGTTTGATAGCGATATAATATAACAATTGTATTTCATTTAAAAAATTGCTGTGAATATGTATCACAGGCTTGTTTATTTGTGCACAGCTCCTCCTAGTGCAGCGCCACCATGCACTAGTCTTGAGAACTATATGCAGGCCAAGATGTGTTGCGTCAGCAAAGGAGTCGATCTTCCAAAAGCCTCGAATGACAAAAATATCAACTATTTAAGGAATAAGCTAAGAGAAAGAAAAATAAATTCCACATGGATTAATATTAAACGGGATATGATGTCAGCATGGAAGTGGATTGACGGTAAAAACGAAGGTACTTAAAGATAAAGTTATTATATATAATATAGTTCCGATCATATACAATACATTTATAAAAAAAAAAACATACAATTCGCGCATTACACCGGATGGGAATATTAAGTGTAATATTGATATTAAGTGTGTATTTTTCTGTTGACCATGATGATTCTAAAACAGATACAATAAATATTACATTTACCTATGCACACACAGAATTTGACCACTGGATACCTAACAGCCACGGATGTGGGTGGTTCAATCAAAAATCGAAACGTGTGGAACCAGGGTCCTGTTACGACAGAACGGTTGGCAGTATCTGTTCGTTTAATGGCAAGTAGTAGAAGACTTTACTGTATTTCAGAAAGAATAAGAAAAAATGCGGCATATTAATATTTATAAAAAATATATTAAACCGCAGGGGAAGGTCAGAACTTCAGAAACATCGGTTTAGAAATTATGGATATATTCTAAGAGTACTGATTAGCTATACATTTGTTACGTGTTGTATAACGTTTACAGAGCAATTATTGGGTGTAGTCTCTCTGCATGAGGACACTGGAACTAGAGTGTTTTAAACAGGAAATTATATAATATATCAACCGTCGGTAAATGTACAAAATGTGAATTATATAGTTCCTTGATGTAGGTATCATTTAGTTGCTCTTTAAATTTTATTTCAGCAAAGGTCATATGGTCAAACCTAGTACACCTAATGAAGCTTTTTTTCTGGTACAGAGTGGCCATAGGTAAACGGACACCGGGAAAGTACTCCGCACTAATACTTTTCTGGTATGATTCCGTTGTCGGTGAATTATCTCTCAAGCGGAGAAAATCCACCTTAAATCATAAGTTTTACTTTGTTTTATAGATTCGAAATGCCCTAGGGGAATACTATCTTTCATCGGAGTGAGTTTTAAAGGAGTATGTTATACCCATCATTGTGAAGGTCTTACGTGGCACGAAGCCAGAGCCCACTGTCAGATCCAAGGATTTTCACTTGCTAAAGTCAGGGACCAAGAACTTGTTGAAGTACTGTCAAAGAAAACCTGGGCCTGTAACCGGTTCTGGGTCGGTCTGAGGAGAGAAGAATGGGTAGATGACAACGATTCCCCAGGTTATCAGTTTATCTTTACCGCTGTATTATATGTCATGCATTACATTTTGCTTTTCGAATGTCGCCAAATGAGAAAATTTATATTTTGTAAATAACATATGGGACTGCATAAGTATACCTAAGCGGTTATTAGCTTTTTTTGTTATAATAACATATGCAAATTAAAGGTGGAATTGTCGTTATTTAATCAATATTCGACGTGTTTTAGTTGATATTATATACGATCACTGGAATCCTCATCACCATCCTGATGAAGGATGTGGCTATGCGCAAGTAGCGGTAACATCATGGATATTCACACCAAGGTTTTGCGACTCGGAGCAGTCTTTTACTTGCGGCATAGAAAACCCTGGCCTGACTACACTTACAATACAAGATAGTACATTTGATGCTGGACACAATTATCAAGGTAATACTATTAAGCAAACTATATTTAATATATACGTATTTTAAGTGTCCTTAAATTATTATTTTTCTGGTGTTTATTACATCTTTGCAGAATTTGGAAAAATGATGCTTGGAACTTTCTTATCTGTAGCGGTTGTGACTCTTCTGGCATTCATTATCATCTGTGTAAGTTTGATTTTAATTTCACTTGGAATTACTACACAGCTCAATTTTATACCTGAAGATGTATACACGTTTAAATAATATAGCAATATTATATATGTGTGTGTGTGTGTTTGTAGGTTAAGAGAAAGAGTGACGGCTTTTAGACAGACTAACTTGTTTTTTAGTCTATCTTTAACGCGTCACTCTCTCTTTACCTATGCTTGTACTATAGACTAACATGACTTAATATCACTTATATATATATATATATATATATATATATTAAGATTTGGCGCCGAAAACAGAATCAACAAAACCTTCAACATGAATTTGTCGAAATGAAAAATTTACTTGAGAAAGGTAAGAAGCTGAGATAAATATGTAGATATTTCCATGTTGGAACATTACTGTTCATAACGAATTCACGTATTATATTTAATGTTGCTAGAAGATGGCTGCCTCTTCTAAATCAACTGGCTTATAGATAATCTTACAGCATCAAAGCCTGAAATGCTCACCAAATTTGATATATTATGTCATTCAATAAGATTTAATAAGATATATGAAATTAAATCGAATACTTTTTAATACTTTTAAGGAGAAGGCAGAAACACAATCATATATATCCAGCGTCACATTGCAAGGGAGATATCAAGGAATTTTAACTACACAGAAGTCTGGGACTGGGAAGATGAGACCAGTTCCGTCGAGCTAGATGAATTGTACACGGATCTCGTATTCGTAGAAAAAAAGCGCACACAACTATTCCCGGAAGAAAGACCATTGGATTTCTATACAGATATGTTATCCAAGGTGGATAAGTGGCATTCAGTGCCTAAGGTTGCATTATGAATAAATTAATACTAAAACCTATAAACATAATTATTAACAAAAATGGAAAAAAATACATTGAAGATACCTGTGCTTTCAAAAATGCGCTTATAATAGTCACTTAAATTTATTCACCAGTACAAGAGAAATATTTAAGATATTATGTATATCGGTTTTCAATATATACAGCTTTGGTTAATTTTAGGGAGAACTTGAAGGATTCCATCGGGTGTATATTGAAGGAGCTGCAGGAACGGGAAAGACAACATTAGCAAAACGGCTGTTGATGGACTGGGCTAGGTATATCCTGGCCGGCTGGTGGAGTAAGACGTTTCTCATGCCGAGACATATCAAAAGGCGAATGCGGAAATTCAAGTTGGTCCTGCCAATCTTTTTAAGGGACGTCAGTAAAGATCAAAGCCTAATGGAAGCTGTTTTGCAAATTATGAACATTGATGTAGAAGAGGAAAAAATGGCATCGATAATTGAAAATCACCAAAGAAATATTCTATTTCTGTGTGAAGGTCTCGATGAATACAGGGACGATACAGCTTCAGAGATAACAAGACTTTTACGAAGGAACAAATTAAAGCAAACCAATCTTCTCATTACTTCTAGAAATCACCCTAGTCTGCATTTCAGAAGTACAAATGAACTTCCCACTACCCACGTAATCCTTAAAGGTTTTTCTGCCAAAGGTGTAGAAATCTACACTGACCGTTTTTTTAAGGGAAATGGATATTCACTTCGAGAAGAAATAAGCAAGTCTGAGGACAGGAAAGATTTAAGCCGTTATCCTGCCGTTTTGTTACTAATGTGCGTACTGTGGCGCGATAATAAGACACTAGCCGACTCAGTAACGGGGTTTTATTTTGATTTTTTAAAGTACATATGCGGAAGATATGAAAGAAAATATCTTAATCAAGATGAATATGCAATTCCAGAAGAAATCGTTGATAAGTACCATCAATATTTTATGGAAATTGGTAGAATTGCAGCGGACGGCCTGAAGGGAGACACGTTACAACTTAACTTCCATCCTTCCGCAATCAAAGATTTAACAGAAACGGCAAGAAAACTTGGGTTTTTTAACCTTAACGAAATGACTCTCCCAGAACGTACAGAAAGCCGGAAACGAAGGAAAAGGATCAGCTTTCAGCATAAAACTTTCCAAGAATACATGGCGGCCTATTATATTGTGCACTGCGACCCAGAATTGAGACACGGATTACTATTGCAATTCCTTAGGTCACCAAATGCTATCAAAGAAGCCGACATGCTGGTTACGTTTCTCCAGGGCCTCGGCAAAGACGTGATCAGTGACCTTGTCCGTGACATCATTGAAGGTTCAGAGAGCCATGCGGCAAAAACAAATACAGCCGTTCATTTGGCATTTTTGTTGGATTCAGCCAACGGGTCTATCATTCTCCCTCAGATCATCGAGCTTGAATTGAGTAGACACTACACCCCTGATGTGATAAAACGCTTTTTTGCTATGAACTGTTCAGCTGTTACGAAGATAACAATATGGGCGCCATCTGTTGAACACATAAAGTACCTCATGTTAATGCAAAAATCCCACCTCACAGAAGTAACTGTATGCCAACTGGAAACTGGGTTTATTGATGACTCTGATTTTAAAATACAGGGGAAATCTACACAGGTACTAAGAATAGAACGTTTAAGGGTTGATGGATTTCGAAAACTTACTGCAGACAACATTACATTTCTGTACAGTATTACCACAGAAAAATCGCACATTACCATTAGCACAAACATTTCTGATATAACCGTGCCACCAAAACCAAAATGGGGTAACGCCGGGCTAGGGATATCTGTTCAATGTATTTTTGTACAAACTAAGCAGCTTGAAGTTTTAGATTTGGCCCATAATATAACAGAAGGAAATTTGCATGAACTATTAGGAGGTATCATTTCCGAGTTAGTGCCAGTATGGAAGCTCTGTCTCGGTACATGTAACAAAAAAGCTAAATTGTCTCAGGAGGATGAAGATCCAACATATCTGCAGAGTTCAGACAAGCACAAAGACACGTTTAACACGGAAATCGAAAAAGATTTAGCTAGGCATATATTTCCTTCACTGAGTGTCATCAATCTTGACATATACAAGACAAACGATACAGGCAGACCACTGGTTTATAATATCAGTGATATAACCGTTATAGACATGAGAGGTATCCTGGTATCCTCTGGGGTATGCACACAAATAGCTGTACATTTAAAGGTAATGTTGAATCTAAGGATTTTATACCTATGCAAATGTGACACCGTTAATGCAATAGAGCCCGTCATAAATGATATCGGGCACACATTCGAAATAGAAATTTTAGATATATCAGGAAATATATCTAACCCTGAGCCGTACGAGATACTAGACGTGAGGGGTCGGACGACAGGTAATAAAGTGACACTAGATGTGTATAAGACCCTGGGTGATAGGATGACGAGCCTCACGAAGCTCCGTGAGCTCCGTCTGTGTGAATGTGATGATCCATTCGGGCTGATCCCGGTTGTGAAATCTCTACATCACGTGACACAACTACAGTCTCTAGACCTCTCTGGTAACAAGGCCAACTCGTCGGTGTTTAAAATACTGGGTAAGCAGCTAAAACACCTGGTCAAGCTTAGAGTACTCCGACTGTGTGTGTCTGATAAGCGAAATGTAGTACGTCACGTTATAGATAACTTATATTTGGTGCCAGACATTAATATTCTCGATATATCTGGATTAAAAGCAAAATTTGCAAAAAGAGGTGTATTTTCGGAATTATATAACATGAGTAACAGTATTGATAAGACTATTTACCCGGGTTTAGGTGATCAGCTACAGCACCTAAATGACCTCCGTGAGCTCCGTCTGTGTAGGTGTAACGACGTGGATGCTGTGATAAAGGGACTACGACACACGGCTAGATTACATACATTAGACCTACTGAGAAATGAGGTCAAGTATGATGTATTTACTGAGTTAGGAAGACAGCTTTCGAATCTTGTTGAGCTGAGAGAATTACGTCTGTGTTATTGTAGTGATCACAATGCTGTGAGAAAAATTGTTGAACATTTACATGACACACCAGGTCTGGTGGTGCTTGATCTGACAGGTACAGTGGTGGCTGGTGAGGAGCACGGAGTGAAGACGGTAAATATAAACACAGCAGGCCGTGCTGTGTATGAGACGTTAAGCCGTCAGTTACAGCGTCTGCCCCGGCTCCGTGAGTTACGTGTATGCAAGTGCCGCTATGATGACCGTGGTCAAGGTGGAGCTGTAGTGGACGGTCTCCGGTACACGCCCGGGCTGCAGGTGCTGCAGATGGCACGCTGGTCACTAGATGCAGCAGGTGTGGAGCAGCTGGGTGAGAGGCTGGTCAACCTGCGTGAGATCAGACAGTTGCTGCTTGTTAACTGTGATGTGTATGACATATATGATGAGTATATACAACCAGATACATCGCATAAATATATACAGATACATAAAGCCTGGAACAAATGTGTCTCACAACTGTCAATGCTGTCTCAGCTACAAGTGTTAACCCTTGAGAACAATAACATGGGTAATGATAGTGTAGTACAACTGTCCCGGCAGCTGACATCACTCACCAACCTGGACACACTTATCATGTTCCGCTGTGGTCTGACTGACACCCAGGCCGTCATACAGTTGATTGACCAGCTCCCGTCATGTCCCTCACTGAGGATACTGAATGTCCGTGATAACCACCTGGGTGACGGACTAGAGCAGATCGTGAACATGACACTACAACTGTCACGACTTTACAAGTTAGATCTCGAGTATAACAAGATGAGTGCGTCTGTTGTTAGGAATATTAAACGTCAGTTGGAACAGAAATTACCGGACCTGACGCTGTCGGTGTGATGCCTCTTCGTGGCACTTATATATATATATATATATATATATATATATATATATATATATATATATATATATATATATATATACATTTTACATAATAACTACAGTAGTGATACTGAGAGGAAACAATGTATAAGGAAATATAATGTACCCTTAACGGATGTCATATTAACAACATAGAAATATCTTGTACAGGTTATATATACGTCTGAATATATATACTTTTTACCATATTTTTTTTATTTTCTCTGTAATTTGTGGACATCATTCTATAAATAACCAAGAGAGAAGAGACGGTGCAGCGAGGGGGAACCTGAACGAAACAAACTATGATAGAAGTGATATTATGCACACCATATTATCATTTTGACCTCTTTGTTTATTTGTTCACATTATAGCCTAGTATTATATCTAACATGAAAATAAAGAATTTTTATCAAAATTTTTTTCATTTAAACTTGAAGATTTATGAACTATTTTAACGTACCTGATTGGGTCAAATGAGTTAGGCCTCGTTTTTTATAACTTTCATCGAAATAGCAATTTGACACATTTTTTTTTTATTTGGAAATATATAAATTATTAATATTAATATATTAATATATTTATATATAAATATTATTAATACAACAGGAAGGAGAGTTTTATTGTAAGTCTATAATCAGAGTATAATATATCTGATTAATAATCGTGAAATAATTAAGTTTAAAATATCTTTCATATTTTTCTTATTGACAGGCATTTGTATTTCATTGACTCATTTTAGGACTTTTTATGTTTTGGTTTGGTTCCCTTATATACATATTTTTCATACGATTTCTCACTTTTTCTCTATTGTTTTTTTTTTTTGGTGGGTCATTTTTGTTCACTAGCAGCTTGTTTTAAGAGAGAATCAGAGAAATGGTAGATTTTGCATCTCTCGATTTTGCCTTCATTTCTCTTTCTATGTAGCTTGTTTTTGGCTTTACTTGTGAATATTTCATGAAAAAATTGTTATTATTAATAAATTTTTAATTAATGTTAAAACGTTATGTTCATGTGTATTATAGCTTGACATGGAGGGTTTATGTGCAACACAAATAACCCATGGTACACGCTGAGGAGAGTTTTGTTATTTCATATTTTTATTATAATAAATGAAAGATGAATAATCTACCGTTAATTATTTTTTATCTTATAACGTATAATATTTGCTGGTTATTTTATGCTATCTACACACAGATCGTAGTTTTAATTAAATCATTGTGACCTCTGCTACATGGGAAAGTTTGCAAATATGTCAAAATTGTTTGCACCCAGCCGTGTATACGATATGTCTTCATAATTTTTCGTTGTTGAACCTTATAAACACATGAATGCTTGGACCTGAAATCGCCCTGAGATCAACTAATAGAAATATCTGGTTATTAGACCTATGGCAGTCGACTAAATTATCATTTCGTTTTCCACATATTTAAAACCTAACAGATATTATTGTTTTTCTAATACGCAAAGTAAATTAATACCGAAGCACCATTGCCTGTTTTTTATGCATATTTTCTCATTTCAATGTACGAAACACACAAATATTCATAATACCGAAATCAGAAATGAAAATGTTTGCTCTTAAGACCGATACCTACGATAAAAGACGCGACAGAAATTACACGTTTTATTAGCTCAGCTGACTTTCAGTCATGCTGGGCTATAGCGATGGGTCTTTGTCCGTCGTCCTTCCGTCTGTCCGTCCGGCCGGCCGTCCGTTAGCAGGGCACAAATCGTAACCGTAGGGGCTAGGGCCATGAACCCTATGCAGTATTAGAGGTTATAAAAAGATCTCCTTGCAAACCTGAAATTAGGTCACTGCGACCTATATTCTCGAAGTTATGGGGTGTGTTTGCACACCCCAGAAATAACTCTTTGAGACAAAATTTTCATCCCAAACCTTCCATCTTTCACATACAGCTCACCTTCCAACAGGGGAAGAACCATAATTTTTTTTTAAGGTCAAAAGGTCAAAGGTCAAGGTCACAAGAGCCTCTTCTTTGTAAAGCCTGTGGATGCATTTTAAGCCAACCCTTTCATCCCAATTCTTTGATTTTTCACATATAGCTCACCTACTAAGTTGGAGAAGAATCCTATAGATTTTGAGGTCACAAGGTGAAAGGTCAGGGTCACAGGATCCACTTCTTTGAAAAGGTTGTGGACACATTTCAAGCTAGACTTTTCATTCCAAACCTTCCAGCACTGATATCGCTTCTCTGCCAACAGGGGAAAAGACCTGTTGATTTTGAGGTCAAAGGTCAAGTTCACAGCACCCACTTCTTGCGTGGAGTCATTTTCAGGCAAACTTTTCAATCCGTACATTCCATCTGTCATATATGGCTTACCTACCAATAAGGGAAGAAGCCTATTGATGTTGAGGTCAAAAAGTCAAAGGTCAAGGTCACAATATTTAATTGTTCTAAATGCTTGTGAGCATATTTCAAGTGTAACTGTTCAACCCAAACCTTCAGTCTTTCACATATGCCACATCTATGCATCACTCAGTTTGACTCAAACTTCATATTTATGGGTCTTTTTGCTTGAATAAATAACTTATTGATTTTGGGGTCAGCTAGTCAGCAGGTTAAAGGTTGCAGGTCAAAGTTATTCACCCATTGGTTGCCAAGTAATTACACCAGATTTAAGTGGTTAGTAGTTACCCATCATTTAGAAAGAATCCAGTTGATATATGGGCAAAAGGCCAAGGTCATAGGTCAGGGATGTTCACAATTACTTATTTTATAGACCATCTCTATTTTTCTTGTATATATAACCATCCCACTCCAGCTGGTACATCTCCCTGTGTGGCTGTAATTGTGAGTGACACTGGTGACATATGACTCCCTTTTGTATCAGCCTATTAAGTGATAAGGCGCAGTGATAAGTACCTCGTTACTTCATAACAAAAACACTGTTGTCAGAATGCTTCAGCCAGGCATTAAGACAATGAGAGTATAGTATTAAGGTTTAGCTACTGATTTACAAGATGATGGGAACATTTTGCAGATTATTTTATGGAATCCTAGCAATAAACTTAGTTTCCTAGATATCTGAATATTTTAATATATATCACAACATATAAAAGCAAGTGTTTGTTCTCATAATATGTGGATGTGTACCTTGATTTAGGATGGCTTTTTGTTTTATTTCAAGACTCTTAGTCATGCTTTCTGCATTTCTTTTCTTTCAGGTTTGGCAGTTTACCTACCCTGCTGACCCCATTGAAAAGCAGAGTGATAATAAAAAATATTGGACTTACACTTTTTACAATTGCATATCTATAAATCTGATATGAGGGCCTGGACATGCCTTTTGAATTATTTTGGGCATTCATTACTGGATAATTTGCCCAAGTTTGGTCTCTTATTGGAGAATGTGGGATATCAAATGTCATACTTGTCAGAAATCCATAATGTCTGCCAGTTAGCCACCTTAGAAATTCTTTCTTCAGTGCAGTTTCAGTAATTTTTCTTTGATGTTTGATCCGATTTAGAGAATGTTTGTTGTCTGATTTCAGACTTGTCAGAAGTCCAATATGGCCACCAGGCAACCATCTTTTAATTCCTTTTGATCATATTATCTCAAGAACAGTTAAAGTGAATGCAGTTGGATGTATATTTATGTAATCTTGTAAAGGATTGGGTCAAATATTTCTGAATAAATATTACCATCATTTATAAAAGTGCAGTACAGTTGGCTTGCATTGAATAAAAATTCATACAGAAGCACCTGTTTCTCAATAATTCTTGCATGTATTTCCTTGATTTTTGCTATATATTTTGATCTTATATTTCCCCTCTGTGGTGTTCCTATGAGACTGACAGGTTTCAAGCAAGCTGTTGGAATAGTTCCTGATAGCTTAACAATCATGCATTTTCCTCAGACCATCAATTCACTGTGTTTTAACCAGACATAGGTGATATATATTTCTGTTGTCAAAGAAAATTTTCAACAAATTGGCAAATTGGTTCTTCAAAATTTGACTGGAAGTTGTGAATCTCAGTCCATGATGTCACAGGTCATGCTTGGCAGCTGAGCGTCATGACCCATGGGTCACTTGTCTGATTTACCCTCAGTCAGGAGGGTATGCGTCCATTCACGTGTGTGTGTGTGTGTGTGAATGGGTGTGTGAGGGTGTGTATGTGTGTGAGGGTGTGTATGTGTGTGAGGGTGTGTATGTGTTTCAGGGTGTGTATGTGTGTGTCAGGGTGTGTATTAGTGTGAGGGTGTGTATGTGTGTCAGGGTGTGTATGTGTGTGTCAGGGTGTGTATGTGTGTGTCAGGGTGTATATGTGTGTGACGGTGTGTATGTGTGTGAGGGTGTGTATGTGTGTGTGAGGGTGTGTATGTGAGTGAGGGTGTGTATGTGTGTGAGGGTGTATATGTGTGTGTGAGGGTGTGTATGTGAGTGAGGGTGTATATGTGTGTGAGGGTGTATGTGTGTGAGGGAGTGTATGTGTGTGAGGGTGTGTATGTGTGTCAGGGTGTATATATGTGTGTGAGGGTGTGTATGTGTGAGGGAGTGTATGTGTGTGAGGGTGTGTATGTGTGTCAGGGTGTATATGTGTGTCAGGGTGTGTATGTGTGTGAGGGTGTGTATGTGAGTGAGGGTGTATATGTGTGTGAGGGTGTGTATGTGTGTGAGGGTGTGTGTGTGTGTGTGAGGGTGTGTATGTGAGTGAGGGTGTGTATGTGTGTGTGTCAGGGTGTGTATGTGTGTGTCAGGGTGTGTGAGGGTGTGTATGTGTGTAAGGTTGTGTATGTGTGTGAGGGTGTGTATGTGTGTGAGGGTGTGTATATGTGTGTGTCAGGGTGTGTATGTGTGTGTCAGTGTGTGTGTGTGTGTGTGTCAGGGTGTGTATGTGTGTATCAGGGTGTGTATATGTGTGTATGTGTGTGAGGGTGTGTATGTGTATGAGGGTGTGTATGTGTGTGAGGCTGTGTATGTGTGTGAGGGTGTGTATATGTGTGTGTCAGGTTGTGTATGTGTGTGAGGGTGTGTATGTGTGTGTGAGGATGTGTATATGTGTGAGGGTGTGTAAATGTGTGTGTTAGGGTGTGTATGTGTGTGTGTCAGGGTGTGTGTGTGTGTGTCAGGGTGTGTGAGGGTGTGTATGTGTGTGAGGGTGTGTATGTGTGTGAGGGTGTGTATGTGTGTTAGGGTGTGTTTGTGAGTGAGGGTGTATATGTGTGTGAGGGTGTGTATGTGTGTGAGGGTGTGTATGTTTGTGTGTCATGGTGTGTATGTGTGTGTGTGTCAGGGTGTGTATGTGTGTGTCAAGGTGTGTATGTGTGAGTCAGGGTGTGTGAGGGTGTGTATGTGTGTGTGAGTGTGTGTATGTGTGTGAGGGTGTGTGTATGTGTGTGTGAGGGTGTGTATGTGTGTGTCAGGGTGTGTTTGTGTCTGAGGGTGTGTAAGGGTGTGTGAGGGCGTGTATGTGTGTGAGGGTGTGTGTATGTGTGTATGTGTGAGTCAGGGTGTGTAAGGGTGTGTATGTGTGTGTGAGTGTGTGTATGTGTGTGAGGGTGTGTGTATGTATGTGTGAGGGTGTGTATGTGTGTGTCAGGGTGTATATGTGTGTGACGGTGTGTATGTGTGTGAGGGTGTGTATGTGAGTGAGGGTGTATATGTGTGTGAGGGTGTATGTGTGTGAGGGAGTGTATGTGTGTGAGGGTGTGTATGTGTGTCAGGGTGTATATATGTGTGTGAGGGTGTGTATGTGTGAGGGAGTGTATGTGTGTGAGGGTGTGTATGTGTGTCAGGGTGTATATGTGTGTCAGGGTGTGTATGTGTGTGAGGGTGTGTATGTGAGTGAGGGTGTATATGTGTGTGAGGGTGTGTATGTGTGTGAGGGTGTGTGTGTGTGTGAGGGTGTGTATGTGTGTGAGGGTGTGTATGTGTGTGTGTGTCAGGGTGTGTATGTGTGTGTCAGGGTGTGTGAGGGTGTGTATGTGTGTAAGGTTGTGTATGTGTGTGAGGGTGTGTATGTGTGTGAGGGTGTGTATATGTGTGTGTCAGGGTGTGTATGTGTGTGTCAGTGTGTGTGTGTGTGTGTGTGTGTGTGTCAGGGTGTGTATGTGTGTATCAGGGTGTGTATATGTGTGTATGTGTGTGAGGGTGTGTATGTGTATGAGGGTGTGTATGTGTGTGAGGCTGTGTATGTGTGTGAGGGTGTGTATATGTGTGTGTCAGGTTGTGTATGTGTGTGAGGGTGTGTATGTGTGTGTGAGGATGTGTATATGTGTGAGGGTGTGTAAATGTGTGTGTTAGGGTGTGTATGTGTGTGTGTCAGGGTGTGTGTGTGTGTGTCAGGGTGTGTGAGGGTGTGTATGTGTGTGAGGGTGTGTATGTGTGTGAGGGTGTGTATGTGTGTTAGGGTGTGTTTGTGAGTGAGGGTGTATATGTGTGTGAGGGTGTGTATGTGTGTGAGGGTGTGTATGTTTGTGTGTCATGGTGTGTATGTGTGTGTGTGTCAGGGTGTGTATGTGTGTGTCAAGGTGTGTATGTGTGAGTCAGGGTGTGTGAGGGTGTGTATGTGTGTGTGAGTGTGTGTATGTGTGTGAGGGTGTGTGTATGTGTGTGAGGGTGTGTATGTGTGTGTGTGTGTCAGGGTGTGTTTGTGTCTGAGGGTGTGTAAGGGTGTGTGAGGGCGTGTATGTGTGTGAGGGTGTGTGTATGTGTGTATGTGTGAGTCAGGGTGTGTAAGGGCGTGTATGTGTGTGTGAGGATGTGTGTATGTGTGTGAGGGTGTGTATGTGTGTGAGGGTGTATATGTGTGTGAGGGTGTGTATGTGTGTGAGGGTGTGTATGTGTGTGAGGGGTGTATGTGTGTGAGGGTGTGTATGTGTGTGAGGGTGTGTATGTGTGTGAGTGTGTGTGTGTGTGTGTGTGTGTCAGGGTGTGTATGTGTGTGTCAATGTTTGTGAGGGTGTGTATGTGTGTGAGGGTGTGTATGTGTGTGTGTGTATGTGTGTGAGGGTGTGTATGTGTGTGAGGTTGTGAATATGTGTGAGGGTGTGTATATGTGTGTGTCAGGGTGTGTATGTGTGTGAGGGTGTGTATGGGTGTGTATGTGTGTGAGGGTGTGTATGGGTGTGTATGTGTGTGAGGGTGTGTGTATGTGTGTGTCAGGGTGTGTATGTGTGTGAGGGTGTATATGTGTGTGAGGGTGTGTATGTGTGTGAGGGGTGTATGTGTGTGAGGGTGTGTATGTGTGTGAGGGTGTGTATGTGTGTGAGGGTGTGTATGTGTGTGAGGGTGTGTATATGTGTGTGTCAGGGTGTGTATGTGTGTGTGTCAGGGTGGGTGTGTGTGTATGTGTGTCAGGGTGTGTATGTGTGTGAGGGTGTATATGTGTGTGAGGGTGTGTATGTGTGTGAGGGTGTGTATGTGTGTGAGGGGTGTATGTGTGTGAGGGTGTGTATGTGTGTGAGGGTGTGTATGTGTGTGAGGGTGTGTGCGTGTGTGTCTGTGTGTGTGTGTGTGTGTGTGTCAGGGTGTGTATGTGTGTGTCAATGTTTGTGAGGGTGTGTATGTGTGTGAGGGTGTGTATGTGTGTGTGTATGGGTGTGTCAGGGTGTGTATGTGTGTGAGGGTGTGCATATGTGTGAGGGTGTATATGTGTGTCAGGGTATGTATGTGTGTGTCAGGGTGTGTATGTGTGTGTCAGGGTGTGTATGTGTGTGAGGGTGTGTATATGTGTGTCAGGCTGTGTATGTGTGTGAGGGTGTGTTAGTGAGTGAGGGTGTATATGTGTGTGAGGGTGTGTATGTGTGTGAGGGTGTGTATGTGTGTGAGGGTGTGCATGTGAGTGAGAGTGTGTATGTGTGTGAGGGTGTG